>CM021531.1:9980359-10014691 GCA_010994315.2 Pisaster ochraceus
CCCCCCGGCTACGCCGCTGCTTTACACTCAAGCCGCTGGAAATACCATGCCAAGGATCTTGCATTGTCTAAAGGCGCATATAGCGTTTCCAATCTTACAATACAGCAATTAATGTAGAAGCAAAGTGTTAATACAAAAAAGGTTACAATATGCGCAAGGCTTGCTTGGTCTATTTCTAGGGCGTCTCCATACTCTTGACTTTAGCGGTGCTTTTTCGTGGTCGTAAATTGCAATAACTGTTTCGGTTGAACTTGCCATTGGTTAATCACTGGCTCTTGACCAAGGCAGTTGTTGGTTGCGACCGCGAAAACGCACCTTAAGTGTGGTCTTATGAAAACACCACTCTACGTTTGCCATATTCACATTTAACTGAGGCTGCACTTTTCACAAGTCTTTGTATCATACACGCACACAAACTTATGGATCAAGTTTGTGGGGGTCCTGCTATTGTTGTTCTATTATTCCTCTTTCTAAAGAATTCTCTTGTGGGGTCCAGGTTGAACAAATAATTCTCTTGTGGGGTCAATTGTTGCATTGTTGAAAAAAACTCGCAAGGGCACTCCCGTAAGCCCACGCACACATATCGCGATAGTGCTAAAATAAAAATAAAAATAAACGAGAGAAAAATATAAAATCAGTGCTTGTTTGTATAATGTAATGTAGTGAACGGTCGCAAGTGGGCCGCGGCCACAAAATGCCAAGAACATGAGAGGATGGTGGCCCCCTGCACCTCCCCCCTTCCAAAATAAAAGCACGAACCCCACCACTGACAACCCCATTCCCCTGTCCCCTTACCCCCCCCCTCCATTTAAAAGCAATGCCGCTTGTGTATATGTCAGAAAAAGTTCTACACCAACAGTGCAATGTTAAACAGAAAATATATCTACATTTTTACCAGACAAAGCAATGGAAATGTATTGCTTTACAAATATTACTTACAATTACAATCACCTCACATAATCTGAAAAACACTGAAAAATTTAACGAATTCTTATGAATCGTTCGTTCCGCTTTGGAATTACAACAGCGAGGAGGGTAAAACGCTTACTATTATTGCGAGCATCGTTTAAAATTCATTGTAATAAATATATAATAACGCATTGTTATTTGTCTGCCGCATTCTCAATTCAATTACGTGTACGTCAGTGAAGAATATACAAGATGGCGATATTAACGTACAGTTAACAAATTATGATGGTGGACAGAAACACAATCCAATAATTGAATTATCACCAATTATTGGTGGTAATGTTTGAATAAACATTGTAAGACTGTATAATGATGGTGAGACAACAGAGTTGATCTGGAAATTACTGTTTTAACGGCTAACTACGTAGTGGATAATTCATTATTGTTCCCTACGTTATTCACCATGCATTTGCCACACACTACCACCCGGAACCCTTTTCGGAACTGCTTGTATTTGAATCCGTAAATGAACGGATTAACGACGGAATTGGAGAACGCCATCAGTCGGAACAGTGCGTACAAAATGTGGTTTGTCTCTAGGATCGTATACGTCAAATTCTCGAACAGGTACACCACTTGGTTCGGAGTCCACAAAACTAGAAATGCCATGACAACGGTGAATAGGACCTGGACAACTTTCTTTCGGGCGCGGAGGAGTGCGTAGGCCGGGTCTTCAGTCTGTTGGTTCAGTAAAGTACGCGCCGACTTCTGCAGATTCCGCATGATTTTGTAATATGCCCAAATCATCACCACAAGCGGACAGAAATAAGAAGTTAAGAAAATGAACAACCCAATAGCAACTTGTGTTTCAATGTTTGGGAAGCCGTACGCGCACTCTTCTTCCTTAGCATTGTATGAGTTTATAAACAAGGCGAAAAACTCTTGTAGAAGAGCGAAAACCCAAGTCAGTGCAACTAGGACGACGATCCGTTTGTTGGTAAAGTAACGATTGTAGTGAAGCGGGAAGACGATTGCATAGAATCGTTCCAGAGTAACGACAATGAGGTTAAAGACGGACGCCGTGACGCACACCCAAAAGAAGAACAGGTTTCCGTAGAATCTACAATACAGTTCCCCTCCCGCCAGGTAGGGCATCTTGGGGGCCGACGTAATACCATCATCCACGAAGAAGACGTTGAAGATGAGACTCAAGGATGCGGCAAAGTCGGCCACAGCCAAACTCAGTATGAGATAATTTGTCATGTTGTGTAGAAACTTTGCGCGGATGATGATGAGGCACACCAACGAGTTACCAACCGTCCCAACAACGCCGAAAGTTATCTCTAAGGCGTAAATCCATTCGTCTCCGGTAGACTGTGCCGACGTTGTATTGTTTTCCATGGTTGTATAGAATGAGACGCTCGTCCGAATGAATTGAAATAATGATTCAAGCCGATGCGCTCTGTAATCAATCTAAACCTGTACCATGCTGTTTTTCGACATTGCAATCGTATTCACACTCTGCATCTCCAAACACTGCGAACGTAAGCTTTGTGTTATTTTCACTGCAACCTGAGTGAAACATCTGTTTTGTATTATACACCGGCTTAAACCGCCGACAAGCCGTTGTGACAGGCGTACATAATAATGTCTCTAATACACCAACTTCAAGGAATTGCGACGATGTATTTCTCTCAGAATCACATTAAGACTACACCATCAATTCACAGCATCTGACAAACAAACTTTCTCTGTGTTGATAAACTTCGCAAGCTCTTGCGTCTAGCCTGGCGAATCTAAATAGCTCAGAAAGGCACACGTCGAATATACACATCATTCATGTTGTTACTTGCACTTACTCAGTCACACCTGCTTTTTAAGAGCGCAGCTCTGCAGCACGAACGGTTTAATCGTGAAATTTCAACAGTAATTGGCCGTTGAAGTTCTTTACAGTTCAAACCATCCACGGCAGACACAGATTCCCAGTTGCACTTGGAGACACGTGCACAATCTATGGCAAAAAGAAATCAAAAGACATATCAGAAAGAAGTGGGACTTACAGTTATGCAAAACAGATTTTCATTTCACCAATTTTCTTTTTAAATGTTCGACTTACGGAGGGTTGTGGTTGAATTTAAACGTTTTGATAATACAAGTCCATAAGATATTCCAACGTTTCAATTCCACTGACTGTCTTCAAATGAATGACAGAACTACGGCATTCACACACACACAAATTAGAAAAGAAAAACGAGAACAGCTGTGACGATGACAAGTCAACAGCTTTATTTAAAAGCAAGAAATTTAGCTTTTTTTCAAGTTGCTAAAAAACTAAACGACTGAAGCGCAAAAAAGTTCGTGTTACAAACAACAAACGAACTATGGGAATGGATTGAATCAACTCCTCTACAATGAATTTCATTTATTCGTCCACAGCTTCCTGTAATCTCAAGGAATCATACAAATTGTCGGTTGTCAAAACTAGTTTTGTTTCTTCAACGGCGGGCTTGAACTCCACCGTCTCTCCTCGTGAATTTCATTACTGCTGCATGGCCCACTGCGGTGATAAATGCAACCCTGCTCCCTCGGAAACCATACGCCCTTCTCACCATGCACCGCCGGCGTGCAGTTTGAAGTGACGTGTCATCACCATGCACACGTTACTATTTGAACCAGCTCAAAGTGACGGCCGATGTTGGATGGGTTTGTATAATCTAGATCACTTTAAGAGCCATTTACTGATGAATTTTGCCGCAATCGGTCGCCCAAATTTCATTATCAAACACTTCGGGTTTCAGAAACTGTTGCAAGGCTAGAACAATTAGCGCTAAGTAGACCACGGTATTTACACTAGGGGAAGAATTGTGTCCTGTTATGATCCAATTAAGGTACATTCAATCCATGGAAATATTCCTTGATATTGCAGGCAAGGATCCACTTGGTTATCCGAGGGAATTCGGTAGGCCCAGTGGTTTCTCTCCCTGCCTTTCACACCTCTGTGGACCCCGGTTCAAATCCCAACTTTCTTGTGGAATGGGTTTTTAGTACCTACATGACGGCGTGGGTTCCCCCCATTTGCAAATTTTGTTGATTTTTCTCCAGGGTGGGGAGTCCCACGATGGAAAGGTTTAGCAGGGGTAAGTTGACACAGGCCACTAGCTCGATGTGTAGGGAAGGAAGTGTGAAAGCGCACGCTGCTGCACACGAATCCGTGCGATCGGCCGCTCTCCAGCGGTGCAAATTCTCGTGTATAAACGTGATTTGAATACCGTGACAGTGTTTGATTTGATAAAAAGAGGTCGTCTATCTTTGGCAATAGCTTGCAAATCATCTCCCACGACTTTGTTGTGTGCAAGCTCTTCTGCGTTTGGAAATTCAGTCAAATATTCAGCTAAATGTTGCCAAGAACATAGTACAAAGGCAAAGAAAAAAAACCTATTTAAAATGAATTGTTTTTCGCGCGTGTAGCTCGTGGAATGTTTCTCCACTGCAACGTGACTGCTTGAAAGTAATATATCCACAGAAAAACAAAAACAAAAACAACAACAGAAACAAAATCCAAAACAAAAAACACCATACGTTTACGTTCTCATACCAAAGGCAATATGCAAGGAAAGTTAATAACCAAAAAACCCGAATACAATATGGCTTTTTCGACGTGTAAATATTAATCAAGTAATAATTGCTTTTGCTTGACAATGGCATCGATGGTGACCTAACACTTCACATTACCTGTGATTACAACAATTACTGCGGGATTTCATCAACTCGGAGGGGGGGGGGAGCTTGCAATTAAATTATAGAGTTATTCAATCTGGCTCGTGTTACGCACTTCATTTTTCAAATTCAATCAACACTCTGCTGCAAAATCACCATGTGTTGTTCCATAAACGTTCATTGACGTTTGGGATAAATTTCATTACGAGAGGACTGTGGACTATGATTTTTTTCTTAAGTGAAGTTTATACACCTGGGCCCAGTTTCATACTGCTGCTTAACGACACGAAAAGGCGTGCTAACCTCCCGGTACTTACTGTATGAAAATGAATGACGAGCTGGCCGGCTAATTTTCTTGCTAACCTTTGAAATACGCCTTCACTTAAAGCAAAGTTTTCTGCTATAGTTAGCACGAACATGTGCTTTCCGTTAAGCAGCGCTATATGAAAAATGCCACTGGGTCCAATCTGGCAGAAAATATTGCCAAACAAATGTATTAACGAGTATCTACAGTACACAGTATTTTGACTGGTAGTCCACTGTAAACCTCTTCTTCTGTACATTAATTTAAAAAAAATAAATAAAAAATGCTACGCCATCACTATTTCGTAGCACAAGATTCAAAGCCATCTTAAGATGATTTTGAATCTGGAAATGACCTGCATAAAAATGACTATATAATAGTTGAAAGTACATTGTAATAATTTTAAAGTGGGTTTGGATGAACGGAAATAATTTCAATGGTTCCCCGCAACTGTCCCTGCGAATTTGCAGAATAAACAATAAACGAGCATATGGAGAATATTCGGAGTTCTAATTTCTTTCCGTACTAAGTGTACAGTTTCGGTTTCGACAAATATTTATTTTCCATTTTTGATGATGTCCCAAAACTAAGCTCGGAAAATGTCATGGGAAAGCGTTCAATTTTTGTACCATTCTCGCATTGCCATGAATAATCAATAAGATCCACGCACAATTTTCTTGGGTAAATGTCTTCAGGTGGGGAGGAGGGGGAGGGGTGTTTCGATTTTAATCCATGCATTGTAACATCGTGTATACTTGAATGGCTCTAAACCCGAATGCGGGAATAAACAATAGCGAGTAATATAGAAACTGACCGAGTCAAATCAAGTGCGTCGGTAAATAGTATGGCGCTTTGAGGAGGAAAATCAGAATGTACCAGCTGAATTGCATGGCCGATATAAGGTGCTAGAGTAGTTTCGCAAATAGTAATTAAAATGTCAAGTTTGCTTTGTGTCTACAACTTATAAACGCCAGCAGTTTCCACTTTTATAATCGAAATTGCCATCTTTGTTGTTTCGGGTGTTTCGAAAGATAAAACGGTATGCCGTTTAAAAATTATGAGCAGATTGAGTAAACCCTTTTCAAACACGGCACCATTGTTTTTGTACAGATTTGAACTTATATTGAGAATTTACAGCGTGTCGTGGCCGAGCTGTGTAGAGCATCGAACTCAAGTTCTGACGGCTGAGTCATCAGAGTGTGGGTTCGAATCCTGGTCATGGCACTTGTGTTTATAAGGGAGACACTTAACTATAATTGCTTCTCACCATCCAGGAGGAAATGGATACCTCCAGTGCTGCATACTCCTAATGAGTTGAGATGGTTTCAGGGATGCTTAAAGGGTCTGTATACGTTTGGTAATTACTCTGAAGATTAATGGCAATAAAAATATACATGTTAAGGAGTACAGCAGCTTTGGAAAGTATACTACAGTTTGAGAAACATTTCACTTTGAAGTACTGCGGTTATGGAAAAAGATATTACTTTTTATCCCCCAAAATTGGAATCTGGGAAACGTTACTGTCCTTGGCGTTTCTCGGATTATGTATTCCTATTGGGGATTATTCTTCGTGCGTGGCATATTTGTTGCGACCACCTTTTGAAATGAAATTTTCACAGGTTGGTTTTATTGCATCTACACTTAGATAGAACACAACAATCAAACGGTTGCAAAAACAAAAGGTATACTTTGCCCTTTAGACCCAGATGATCAGGGGTGGTAATACTGTTATGGTGCGTTGATAAATTGTTTAAAAACTTGGAATTAGTGCCTATTATTATTATTTATCTTTACTCGAGGAAAATATACAATTTGGAGACATTTTGCAAGCCGGTCAATAATAATTCAATGGCTGCAAACCCGATTACGGCAAAAAATCATTAACATCATCAATCTCTCCCCTCGCTGGTTGCCATTTACTCCTCGTTGATAAGAACAAAGTATAGTTAAGTGTTACCCGTAAAGACGAGGCCAGCCCGGCCTTATAAAGATGAAGTTACAGTATTATTTTGTGATTGTCAACAAGAAATTGCTTGGTTTCAACCCAAAGCTCACTGATTACGGAGTTCATTATACCAGTCTAATTATACACTGTCAACGTTAATATAGTCATCGTTAATAGCTACCCCTCACCCCTCCCCCCAGAAAGTATATCAACATTACTTAAGAACAGATACATGCCTCTTTTTCGTTGTTTTCACAAAAACCAGGATCACCCACGCTCTAAGAACTCCCGGGTTCCGGGTCCAGTCAGGCCTAACCCATTTCTGAGTAAGTATTACCAGGAATCTGTGTCGAAATGACCCAGAATGGGTCAAACTGACGCAGAATCCTATTGTTAACCCAGTTTCCGGGTCACCTTGACCCAGAAATGGTCAGGACTCCTTGGACCCGGAATCCGGGCCAGTTCTGATGCGGGAAATTTTTTTTTTTTAAGTGCAATTTGAAGAAATTGTACAAGGTTGGCTGGATAACAATTTATGCAAATGAATTAACGCCTTCAAAAACAACGATGTAACGGTGCACCTTTAAGATTGTGACACGGGTGTAACTTAAAGCAATCAGTCAACGATAGCCACTATGTTGCAATCGCATTTTGGTCATAATTGATAGGGAAACGTCAAACTGCTGAGGTACAACTAAATCAACCGGGACACATCCATGCCTTGCATTTCTTCACGTTGTATTTTGACCACACTTGACCCCTTGTCTCCGATTCGAGATTACATGCTGAGTTATGAAAGAAACCGTCTAGAGCACCCTGTCTCCAACCCAGACAAACCAGTTTCTAAACAAGTCTCTTTTATTCGGTCAATTCTTATGCGACTTCAAGTCTAGCCAATGTAACGCAACCAAGGCTACGAGGTAAACATTCTTGCACCTTTTGGGTGCGAACGATGATCAGTACTCGGTGATTGCTAGTAAACACCAGGAATTAGACAACATTATAAAGTTTACGCGTATTTTTTAAGATCATCGATGACTCCAAGTGCAAGAACCAATCTGTTCATGATAAAAAGAGGGTTTGGCGTTTAATTTACCTAACTTTTGTTTTCTAGTGTGCTTCTTTTAAAAATACATATATATATTTCAGATCCTTAAACGCATCAAGGTAAAGATAACGATATTTAAAAGCGATTTCCGTGTAATGAATTAACTGTAGAACAATCAGCAGAAATATTTTATGAAAAGACGTCCCTTAATGATACTAGGATTTAATTCTAAAGAAGTTCCCTTTGTATACCTTTTATCGATCATCAGCTACGAACCTAATTTAGTTATAAGCTCTGTGATTGATCCTTATGAGCAAACGCCCCCAATGTCCAGTGCCCTGAACTGATATATCCAGTTGGCCCATAACATTTTCCATCTCCCTTTTGTCTAGTGCAGATCACAATTATAACACAGGACAAATGTACACATAACCTCGCCCCTTGGTAAACATAGACTCACATGAAACAACTGATAACCAAGATTATTGATCGTTCCCACGCGTGCGTCCCCGAGGCTTTGCTGATATTGAACGATGCCAAACCCCTCGGGACCTTGGCAAGTCCTTCTCACGCGTAACCCATCAAACCTAAAAGTGATAAAAACAGCTTAATTCGGTTAGCATCATTTTCCTTCTCAAGGAGAATTCACAGGATTTAAAGTTAGATAGAGGCTAAGATGGAATGGGAGACACGACCCGAGTAAACAGAAACTTGGTGGATCTACCAGCCTCTGCCAGGAATCAGCGAGGGCAAGGTGTTCTGGATCTGAGAGCCGGGTGCAATTTTATGGAGCTGCATAAGCATAAAAAGTAGCTAAGCACAACAAAATCATGCTCACCGGAATGAGATTACCAGCCAAAATACCATTTCGGATGTACATCTGTAACTAGTATCCTGATATCAGTATATTTTGTGATTAGCAGAATTTTTTTTATGCAGCTCTATATGTGAAATTTTGCCCTGGAGATTTGACTTAACACTTCTGGGTCACCTAATCAGGTGGGTTTTAATTTGAAACTGATGAGTATTGTAGAAGAGAATCTTTGAAAATAAGTTGAATCTGTATACCGTTTTATCTTTATTTCTTTAAATTTTGTATATATATATATTAAACAAACATGTGAGACTAACTGTTGACTGGTTTTGCTTTTCATGGTTAAAGAGATTTTGTCAGAAATTGAATTCTGTAATCCAAACATTGTACGAAATTCTCCTCTAATGATAAAGTGTAGATAAAGGAAAATTATTGAAACTGTCGCTGGTGTTGTCCAGCCTCTATTCACAGATGTGCATCATACAGTCAACCAGATGAAAATTATAATCATAAGAAAAAATAATAATAAAGTGACAAGACACATGCGGCAGAGGTCATGGGTTTGACCTCGGCTGGCCCGCGGTATAAATTTCAATATAATGTTACCAGTCAAGTATGTGCTCGTCAATGTTCAAGTAGTGTGTCACATAAAGGCCATCGATCATGTTTCATATAATGATTTGACTTCAGAGGCAAGAATCCTTTTAACCCGATGTCCTTCAACGCCATTGATATTACCGTACTATACATGTGCCAAAAGTTGGAAGAACCAACTTGATACATTTAAAAAATTAGATTTTGCTTCAAAGATATGAGGATGCAAACACGTCCATATTGGTATAGGAAAAAAACTGATACCACCGCATCAATTTTCTCAGTGTGGTTAGAGGCGGGATCACACCGATCAGACTGGCTAAGGTTTTAATGGACTTGCAATCAGCTCGTAGAATTCCCTCTACAGGATTTGAACCATCCAAAACTCATTTAAGCATTTAAACTGTTAATAAGGTAGGGCCTATATGATGTGAACAGTCCACAGTTCGCCACTGGTCATGTCCGCTTTAGTCCCTTAACGTGACAGGAATATACAAGAAATCAATTTCAAGTTGGTGCCCCAATACCTGACAATGAAAGGGGTTCTATAACAACCAACCCCTACCTCCATTTTCGAAAAACTCTCCCATTTCTGAAATAAAAACAACCAAGCTTTTATTCAGGTAAATTCTCACGTCATGTCTGGCCCCAGTCCTATGGGTTCGAGTTACCCGCAAACACAGACCGTCTGATGATCACGACCCACGGCCGAGAGAAGTGATAAGTAGACTAGTGCCTCACTGATTACCTCCCGTAGGATTACCTCTTATTAAATCAAGCTCGACAACCCCCCCCCCCCTTGCCTTGCGATCCCAAGTTAACATCAGCGGCCTGGCCTATGATAAATGTTGTAATTCCACCAATGTATCCTGGACAGATCGAAGATCGCAGTTGACGAGAAGCGGTTCATAAAATATCGTATAAAGACTGGCATATACACAGGCTCAAACCGTACGGTTACGAGTGAAGATACAAAACATGACCCAGTTCAAGCGCACGACACTCGCTGCTGAATGGGTAACGGGATTAAGTATTTAAAGTTTAAACCCTTAACATTCATGTAAATAATTTTTTTACACCACTTAGTAAAAAGGCTGTATATGCAACCGTCGTCCAAAGAAATCAAGAGATATTGGTTTGTATACGGACGGTCGGCATCAGTATTTTTTCAAGAAGTTAAAATAACTTTGTTTCCAAGTTGTCCTATTTTGGGCAAACACAATGATGAGGTTGCGTCAGTCTAATAACCAATCTCACAGTGATGAGAAGAGTCTTTAAATATTACGGTGTGATAAACCCCGAACAAAGATATAGACGAAATTGGGAGACCGCCAATATAGGGTTAGATAGATCAATTGGTAGAGCGCGTTACACCGCTCTAGTCAATTTTTCGTTGTATATCCCAAATCGTTATTTTAAAAATATGATCGTGTGTGTAACCGTAAATGAATACACCATCAAACTGGGACCTGTAACGAAAGAGGACAACCGTGTCCCCGGTTTGTCGAAGAGAGCGTGTACAAAACCAATAGTAACTGTTGCCGACAAGTTTACGGTGTGTTGATATGTCTCGGTGGGTTGCTCCGGCGGGTGCCAAGACCAAGTAAATGAAGAATATAACCACATTTATAAAGGTGAAATTAAACCGAGAGTTGTTTGATATTGTGCTCAGGGTATCAGTAGTCTCTGTGCCGTAAGATATTTTCACCCCCAAATAAATAAGCAAATAAATAAAGAAAATACCCACCCAATCCTTTTGACGACCGTTCACCACGATCAACAATGCACTATTAGAAACTGTGTTTATATAAGCAAAAAGTTACACCAAAACGAAAGTGAACGTATTCGTTTTAAAAGCCCATCTCGGTATTGACCGCATATTTCTTGCAGAATTTCAACAACGGCCGATGGTATCATGCTTTCGTTTTTGAAGGTTAATAAAACAAACAGGACTTAACATAAAACACGCCTGGTCTAATTGTATGACCGTGAACACCTTTACTTTTAAGGAAATTTGGTGTTTTGCTGAAAATTACTTCCGTGCAGGCAGTTCAAAGTTTTGCTTAGTGCAATCCGATCGAAAGGACGCCGCAATCTTCGCAAAACACTGAGGTGTTACAGGTCGAGTGTTAAGTAACTAAGCAAACCCCCAAACCCCAACAATTCTGCTTACCAGAATAAGGTTACCAACCAAAATACCATGTAACACAGTCTGTGACTGGTGCCCTGCTTATTTGTTTAGCGGGAAATTGTTAAGTAAAATTTTCTGCTTAAGCAGCTGTATGAAATTGGGCCATGGTGTGAGCAGGCCCAGGTGCACGGCCGGCCTTGCATTAATGGACGAGCCACAGTTGATAGCCTCCGACGATTGCTCCGAAAGAGATGCCATTACAAAACTAAAATCTTCGCGTAAGAAAAAGCTCTAATATTTATCAGATTCCGACATTGCTGATATATAATGCATAAAATCCAGGTGTTTTAGCGCCGAGGAGAGAAAGAGAAAAATCAGGCGCGAAGTTCTTTGCTTTGCGAGAAACACCTTTAATTATTGATTCGATCTGTACACCACAGACATAAATCATTTTCAATAATTGCATTAACCTTCTGCGGGATGCCTGCTTTTAAAAACAGCCTTTTAGTGAAGGCCTAAAATGAAGATAAATGTTACATTTGGAATTTGATAACTGGTTAGTATTTTAACCCAATTCTTGCAAGCACTTTGTCACAACACCCCACACCTAGGAATAACTTTTAATTAACTTTTCTCAACTGTAAAAAGCTCCTGTAATAATATGATAAAAACTTAACTCTGCCAACATCCACTTGCGGACGTAATGGAAATCAATACACGGAAGATATGACGACCGAGGTAATTGAAGTACACACCGTTCTCGAAATCAAAACAAAGTTTCGGCTGTAGTGCGTTTTATTTTTTAGTGGTAGTCGCTCGGTGGCCAATATTCGGTCATTTTTGTCCTGCATGCACGGTTACACGACCAAAACGAGGTTGAAAGTGACAAAAAATATTTAGCCTGACGGTTATTGACTATCCATAGTGTTGGCATCGTCACAAGTCAAGGTTTTTGCACTGACATATTTTTCCTGAATGTAATTTTTTTGAAAACGAGTAATCCTAAACTGTTAAATCAAGACCTGTTATGGTCGAATCTGTCAAAAACACGTAACATGCATTTTAAGCCCATAGCCTGGCGTATGAACACTTCTGCTTGGAACGCCTGGTTATCCACATCACTGGATTACCAATATAGCGTTGATGCATTAGTCTCCGTAGAGCTTCTTTAATTTTCGAACGTTGCTTCTCTTGTCACAATTTGTGCGCTCTTGTGAATCCACACGGAAAGTCACGCAATGATGAAACTAAAGCCACGTTGAACCCACACTTTAAGGGATGGTCCATCACTCTGGTTTCTGGAAAAGTGAGCTCATAATGTTGGTCTTGCTTTTCAGAAAACACACCATAACCAACCTGTGATAAATTCATCACAACTGTTGGTCACATTCTTATTGAAAACATTTTTTTTTTTTTTTTTAGATAAATAAAAAGCGGTCCATGCTTCGTGGGGGATTTTTGTGCACGTTCATCACATGCATGAACCTGACTGCAGCAATCACAGTAGGGGCAACGGTGATTGCTGGGGATAAATAATTAAATGTTGTTTCTTTTCTTTCGAGGATAACATTATTTCCGGAAGATTGACAATGGTATGATTTGTATAATCAGTGAGCTCATCACAGAATGAATCTGATAAATTGTGTTTAGATAATTATCAACTGGTGCTTATAGCGGTGACGACCAAGGGGCTTTTACTGCGACTGGTATCTCCTATAGTGCTTGAAAACAGGTTGTGATTTGATGGTGAATGAGTAACGACAGAACTGACATTTCGCAAAGTTCCATTACGGATTATTGACTATTCATAAAATCATTAAGTTAAACAAATCTGTACTCACATTCGTTTTGTTATAGGTTTTCCGGTCATTTTTAACAAAAAAGAAATACAATTTCATTAACGCGCATTCAGTAGGAATTGTTTTGAAAATACTCAAAAAAACCAAAGGTTGCTGTTTTTTCGCTGCTATTTCCCTGTGGATTTTTTCTTTCATAGGTTCTTTTTATGTATATTTTCTCATACTCTTTCCTTCAAAAGTGTTTTCCCCCTCTTCTTCTTCTGTAGCCTTGAACGTTCTGTCGTGCATAGATATCTCGGTATGTAAGTTTTGCTGTGGTTGTACCATCTCTCTTAAAGTTTTAGATTGAAATTCACTCTACTCGATTGAATCTAGTGACAACCGCAGATGATTTTGTCACTAGTTTCAATCGAACAGAGTGAATTTCAGTCGAAATTTTTTACAATTTTATTGTCCGATTTTCAGCTGAACCACTTCTTGCAAGAGATAGATCTCGCCTCGCGATCTAAAATAGTCACTCTTCTGTACTGACCACGGCCATCTTTTCGTTCAAAATCTGTCTACTATGCGGTACATAACGCATAACTATTCATGACACGAATTCTCCTCAGATTATTTGCATTTACATACCGGTAGGTAACTACGAACCAGAAAAAGCACATACTCCACAAATAAATGTGTATGCAAACAATAGATACAATTGCATGCTTTGTTCTTTCGCGGGTTTTGCGAAAATGTCGGTTTTTACGATCTTATCAATTTGAATGATCTTATTTGACCAGTGAATGCCAAGCTGTTGAATTTCATCACTCCTTTTTACTGTTGAATGCCGAATGGGAGTAGAATAAAAAGCAAGACCTAGTTCCCTAAGAACAAATCTACTCAGCATATACACATGGTGTTACCGCAAAGCTACGTGCCTCTTACCCAATGACCGAGATTTTGGGCTGCAGCTGCGGCTATGGCTTGATGGCCACGGTTAGTGTAGATGCACAGGCTGTCCTATAACAACACCCTTAGAAACAGCCGCAGCCGCAGCCATAGCGACCATTTCGGACACGGTCAAAGTTTCAAATTGATTATTGGCATTCTCGCATAGGCGATAATGCATGGATATTGTTATTTCCATTTACATATGTTTACAGTATAAGTTAATTATAAATCGGTGAAGAGTTAAGCTAATTTTTGAATATAAATTTGATTGTACCCTTACACTGATAAGCACTGGTTTAGTGCTTTCCGAGGCCATTGTGAAAACATTCCACAGGCTATGGGTGGATTCGAACCCACCACTACCCCCGCATTCTAGAGCAGATGTCTAGACCACCGAGCGTGCTCGGTGTCGAACAACGGAAACCTAAAACAAGTAATAACTGATGTGGTAATTATATCGTGGATAAACACTTTAACTTAGGCTTTACCCTAATATAATATCGATGTGCTTTCCGAATCATGTGGGAAAGAAAATCCGCCGGCTACTCGGTTGGGAGTCTAGCCCGCGAACGTAAAAGTGTTTTACGATGGTTGTTATAACAGAGCAACTATGCTTTTGGCTTTTGGTTGCTTTTTTTTTTTTTTTTTTTTTTTTTTTTTTTTTGCAAAACGATAATGTGTCGCCGAGTGTAAGGCAAAAGGACACAAAGCACAATCTTGCAAACTTACCGGGTAGTGTGCGACATGTACAAACTGTTACTGTACAGAATGTTAGAGTGAAACTAATTTTGGTAACAGCAATAACGATGAAATTGCGGTAAGACCATGTGGTGTATAAGTTCTCTCCGAGACGAGAAGTTTGTGCACAATTTTGTTTTGAAAGAACCAAGTTGGGAAGCTCTATTCCTTTCTTGGACATCCACTAGTCAGTGTGGTAAATTTAAATGCACCATACAAACAGAACAGCATAACTTGCGAGTAATCTCGACACTTGGGCATTATTGTTAAAACAATTTACAGTAGTTTTTATTGCTTATTACTCAACCTTCTGCTGTGATGAATGTTGCGTGTCCATCAGAGTGTCGTAAGAAATGTTCATCTTTCTGCCGGGCATACACCCTGGCTTGAATTTCAAAACCTTCAACTAGCCTTTAACGACACAATTAATCATTGGAGCAATTATACACTGATTGAAGCTTGGCCGTTGAGGGTATCAAAGTTCCCATTTCAAGGAACAAGGAAGACAAATTGTCGGTTACCACGGCACTGTTGAACGAGAGGGAAATAAGACGCCGACACCATACATTCATGCTGATCATTAACTTTATAGCGTGTAGATGGATGGGCTAGATTAACGGCAGTTTGTGACTTTTTTAAATGTAACGGTTAAGCCCTATAACAGAGGACGAGAGAAATTAGAAAATGTGTCTGATTTTTAGGTTTTTGTTTTCAACTATTAAATAGAGTTACAACTCGTAGGCAGGAATACTGCGTAGGCCTACAGTCATCGTAATTTTTTATACACAGTTTGTCGTGAGGTAGGAGAGGGACAGTTACGCCATTTTTTTAAGCTTTGTTTTTCGAGCAGAACAGTTTGTTTAAAAAAGGGAAATTTTATAATTAATTTGATTTTGTTTTAATACAGTAAACTTGAAACAACTTTGGTATTTAGTTTGAAAGTTTCCCCCTCTATTATTGGCATTAATAGCGTGAACAACAGTTCTTAATCAATATGGCCACTGTGGAATGTACCCACTGATAACAACGTATATTTGACATTCTTTGTGTATAAATAAAACAACTGTATCTCTGTTTGATGCAAGCAACTAGACATTGTAATACCAACATGTCGTACGACCTGGTTTTGACTTACCTCTTACAGGAGCATTCTTTGAAAAAATAATATCCCGCTAAAACACTCCAGCGAATGTGTTTCTGAAGTAGGTGAATATTAAACTGCACTTACTGGAGTCGGAAATGTGGTCTGTATTGCCGACTCTCTCAATCACCGTCGCTTTATCTTCAGAATGGTAAAGTCTTCTCTGATACAACATCAACTGGTGACGTGACTACAAAATGCTTGAGAGTTTTCGCTGTAATGCCCCTGCCATATCGAAACCACAAGTCACACTCACTCGAATTACGGGTTATGCACGCAATTAAGAAGTTACACGAGACTTAACAGACCATGTCAGTTTGGGCGTCGCGCGCTAAAAGTCCAGTAGGAATGATAACCTACTTGCTGCTTATTGCGCTGCCATCTCTGGTTGTTTTTTTTTAAGCAGAATGAAGATTAACTGGAAGTAAGAAACCGTAATGTTATTCCGCGAGAGGTCTGATAAACCAAACACGATACCTTGCAATAGCGATCTTCGATAGTGGCAAAAGTGATGTATCGCTATCAACTTAACTTGTATACAATGAGCAGCCCGACACGTACGTTGTTTTAAAGGTCCGCCAACCTCATGAGATCATCGACGTGTGAGGGCGCCTTGCCAGATCTGCTGGGAGACGAAACGTCACGATGAAACGTCACTATTCGTCGGGTTCATTTAGCGGTCTATTTCCGGGAGCTCTCCTTTGTTTGTCACAAATTCCTGAATTTTGATTGGACCAAAGTAATTTCATTGAATGTATGATATAATAGTTGTATACTTTCATTGAGTTGAACTCTTCCAATGTCATCAAATAAAGAGAAAGCAAACTCATGATTTCATTTGGTCCTGATCCTTTGCGACCCCCCCCCCAAAAAAAAATAATAATAATAATTTTAAAAAAATATATATAAACATAAATAAATAATATAAAAATAAAATAAAATAAAATTAAATTAAATAAATAAATAAATAAATAAACAAAATGAGGTGTTAAACACTTAAGGCTGGCACGAATTAAATACAATGTACAACCATTTCAGCTATATTTGTATAATTATCAACAGTTTCTTTCCCTTTTTTGCAAATCCCCAAGAAAGACCTGTGAAGTTCTGGAGTGTCAGGCCCGTGTCCAAATCTAGTCGCTGAAATAGTGCAGTCTTCATTGATGTCTTTGCAGCCATTGGCCTTAAAGCCATAGACGGAGTGTTATTCCACAAGAGGGCCTACACCAAATAATCGCAACGGGCAAACAAATTGTAATTAGTCCATTAAAAAAAACAGTAAACACACCCTTTCCCATTTTTACACCCGCCTTGACTCTTTCTAGATCGGGACGCCTTCGGCAGGTGTTTTTAGATACTGTTATGTAAACAGGACTGCTGTAGCTTAGCAACTGCAACTTTTTACCATAGAGTTTTACTTGTGATCTCCCGGTTTCTCGCCTTGAAAATGCCGAAGTGAACATTGGGGGCGGACATCCGTCCCAGGTGACTCTATTGAAACTCTCCCCTATGAACGATTGGTCAGGGCGCACAGTGGTGTGGCCAACCACTCCCGGTCACCCCGCAAGGGGAAGTAAGCCGTAGTAGCTCCGGCTTGGTACGGATGCAAAACGCAGCTTAAACCATCCCTAGATTTAAAAATGACACCTTAGGAAAATATACTGGCGGGCTTTCGCAAATAGCACGTTTCCGTACCAGGTGAAACCCCCTTTTCAGTACACGATGGGTATTCGCCGGTTTGGCGGTGTAGACCTACGGGTACACGGGAAAGTGTTGAATAATCTCCCTTGCTGAGGTGTAGCCACGATTCAATCGACTTATGAGTTCAAATAATCTTAGAGGAGGGAACTGTGATTGTGTTAAACTGAACTTTCTTGGACAGGTTGGTTTTGTTTTTATGTCCTTACTTATTTTGTTAGTTCGCTGTTATTAAATTATTACATGCCATCCAAGTCTATAGGGGTATGAATAGGGGCGTCCTCTTAAGTGTTATTTGAACCGACCAGCTCTAGTCGCCATGCACGGATTACACAATCTGAATCGTGTTGATCATCTGTTGATGACACGTGATTCATTTTTTCAAATCGTGGGTAGGGTCGATATCCGATGGAGATCAAACTAACGCATAAAAGACGCTGGGCCAGAACACAACGCGCTCAGCAGCCCAAGCAATGAACGCTCATCTTCCCCGGCTCAACTTGTTTGCGGGGCCCCTCACACTGGGCGTTACATTAGAGCCGAATTGTCCGTCGGAGTCGTGGGTTTGTCTGTTTGTGTTGTGAGTTGTTTGTCGATGTTGTGAAATTGCCGTCAGAGTTGTGACGGTAATAAGGGGTCCAACTTGTGCTATTGAGCTTCAAAATTGCACAAATTAATGAAAACAGCACCCCACATTACCTAGAAAAGAGAACTTTACTCAATTTCACCAAAGTTTGAGATAAATAATTTTTCCAAATCACGGCTGCCTACTAAGGGGAAATTGGAATAGGCCCCCCTATTTATTTATCCAGCCTCTATAAAAGGCGGACCTTCACTTCAAGCGCGCGGACTATGTTAAATACCGCCCTCTGTTGACACCCCCTGACCAATTTGCGATCCAACATGGCGGCGATTTGCAGGCTTTGCTGTCGAAAAGCAGTAAATATATCATCAGTTGCCAGAGTGATTTCAGCCCGATATGCAACCTTTTGTAAGTATATTTAAAGAGGGGACTGTATTTGTTTATTATGAGTATCAAACCAACCAAAATTAGAGGCCCTCTGCAAAGATTATGTGTTTGCCGGCTGGTCGAATCCCATTGTATTGATTATACGACAATGTTACATGTATTTAGTGGGTAAAAAAATTCTTGGTCGAACAAAACGATGGCTTTGACAACGCTACATTCATAACATTTGCGTTTGTTTTCATGGTTTTGACATGAGTGGCTAGAGTTCTGGTCGCGCAAAAAAATGTCTGCTTGAATTTTTTCTTTTTTAATTTATCAATTAATGCTAGCATTTTAGCTACCAATTTCTCAAGAGGAATATTTTTGTAAAGGGGAAAAAAGCCCAACCTCTTTTGAAGTCTAATGCCTTTTTCAGGTAGTGTCAGTTGGATATAGAAATTTTTCCTTAATGCTTATTTTTTTATAAGACCCAGTAACTGGGGCACTGTACTCCTTTAAAAAAAAGGTGATATCTTTGGTTGATCTAGCGCCCTGACAGTGAAACTCTGTCACAAGACTGTAAAATGGCAATTCGCTATGATTTTCCGAACACCCAGCCACAACAAATTCTCTTTAAAAAAGGAATTTAGCTAGAGCCACAGTTATTGTATTTTTATATTTTTATATGCACTGCACAATTTTGTTGTAAACTAGAATCCTTGAAAAAGGCCTACTTACAGTATTTGTTTTCCTAACAAAAATTAGTTTATACAAACATGAATTCCAACTAAATATTATTTTTTATTGTTGGGCAGACAAGCCGTCCGCATCATGTATTTAAATTGTAGCACTTGCTCATTGAAACCCTTGAACACTAAATATACATGAACAGATTTTTTGAACAGGCTTTTGAATGCTGAATGAAATCACTAATTTCCAATCAGTTCATAAAACTGCTCATTTTTTTCTAAAAAAAAAAAGCTGAAGATGACTTGCCTGGCCTCTATCCCAAAACTCCTAAAGAACGTGCAGCTGCCGCCAAGAAGTACGGCATGCGTGTTGAGGACTACGAGCCGTACCCAGATGATGGCTTAGGATGGGGAGATTACCCCAAGAAACCGGCAATCCATGACGACGACAAAGATCCCCATGAAGACTGGGATTTTCCTGAGGAGAGAAGAAACTTTGGTGATCTTGTAAGTGTGATGTGACCTTAGCTGCAAAAATTCTAGCTCTTGGTCATGTTCCTTATTCCTTACAACTACATTACGATGGGTTAATGTGTTAAAATTTGGCACATTTTTGTTTTACTTTTGTTTTTTCACTAATTTAAATTTTACCAATTTGATACACTACATTTAAAATGTTAAAAACAAAATTGTCAAAAAAAGAGAGCAAATTTTAACCTTTGGTTCTTTGTAAACCTTCGGTCTACAACCAACAGGAGTATCAAGGGTTACAATTATTGCAACTAATATATTGCCTTCTTTATGTGTACATGTGATTGTCAAATCGTACTAGACATAAGTATGGAAAGTTACACAGTTTGTCAATTATTATTCAAACTATATTAAGGGTTTTTAACTGTTGTCTATAAAAAGAAAGTAATAGTTTTACCAGTATTGTATTAAACTTGTTCATACCCTTTGTATGTCAAATAAACTGAAGTATGCATGTCAACATTTTTTTTTATTCTTAAAAAAAATAAATAATAATTGCCACCAAACAAAAGGACCTATGGTAAATGCAAAACATTGTTAATGGCCTCACGTTTTGACCCTAGTAGAGTATTCCTCAAAGGGTCTAAACATTAGGCTGTCAACCATTTTTGCATTTCTACTTTTTTAGAGAGTCTTTCAAACTGAGAAGCTAACCATTTCATTTTTATTTGGATTTATTGCAGGTGCATATTGAGCAGGATGCACTGTCTCGTTCAAAACCACCAAAAAATGTATATGAACGAATTCCGCTGTAAGTAACCAGTCTAAATTCAAGTGAGGTTTGCGGAGACACCATGTAATAAAATCGCTTTATAAGCTGTGGATGTTCTGGGGTAAACCAGTGTAGTTTAATCATTCCTAAACTTTTTAACAACTCTTAGAGTTGTTAAACCACTAGTTCTTGTTAGAATCACCACAGTTCATAAAGAGATTTATAACATGGCGTCTCCGCAAACTTCACTTAGTTGTATTTTCACCATGCAAAGCTTTAAATCCTACAGTCGCATTTCCCTGAACTGGTGTTTGAACCATAAAGTACTGTTTTTACATGGACAAGTAAAACATTGATTTCCATGCCAATTTTGACATCCAGTATGATATAATTTAGGCACATTACAGAACTTAAAAACCATGACATGTTCCTCTCAGTGAAATTGTTCACAGACGGGAAAGTGGTTGTCTGACAGCAGAGCCCGATTTCATCAAGCTGTTTAGCAGGAAATACTGCTTAGAAAATTGGTTAACTAAGCAAAAATTTAGTTGGGTACCAGTTGCAATAATGTAAAGTTTACGGCATGTTGACTGGTAACCTCCTGGTTTTGATAAGCATGATTTGTCTGTGCTTAGCAAGTTTTTGTGCTTACATGTTTTATGAAATTGGGCCTAGGATACTCTTTGGGCCCAATTTTGAAGAGCTGCTTTAAAGCAGAAACTAATGCTGGAAAATTATTAGCTGCCCAAAACATTTGCAGGAAACCAGTTACAAATGGCACTTATGAAACAGTGTTAAACTTTTAAGTGGTAAGGAAAATTGTTTTATGCTTAGCTGAATTTTGTGCTCAATGCATGTTACTAAGTAATCTTCCCTTACACTTAGCATGTTTGTCTTGGCCAAGTGTGAAGATGCACTGGGCTCAAATTCTGGTGATTAAGTCATTGAGGTGTGGGTAAAATTCATCTTAAGGATGAGTTGAAAAGCAGTTAAGGTCAATCTTAACTCTTTTGGCCGACGGTCGCGGTCATGACAGTTGTGTTCTTGATCAAGATGCTTTACTATAACTTCACCCCCCCCCCCCGGTAAAATTGGGCACCTTTGAGAGTAGAGGTTGACATATTGGCAGCATGGGGCTGTATGCTCCCCAGGGAGCTGAGAATGATTACCTGAATGTTGTTGGCCCAGTAACCAGGTTAATAATGTAAAGCACATTGATAGATTATTGTAAAACGCGCAAGTTATTAATACACAACTAGCTCTGGCGGGGCTTGAAATTTTGTGATTTTAGTGTTGGGCCGTGTTTTTCAATTCAATATCTTTATTTTTTTTTGTAAATGATGTTCAAATGTCGACTTTGAGTCTGATAAATATCTTTCAATACTGTTAGTGTTGAGTATCTTAGTCTACTTACCCATAAGACAATTGAGATGAATCTTCTCTTCTAAAAAAAAAGAAGAGTTTATCGGCCCAAGTCAGAACTGTGCCAGCATTTTGATTTGGGTCTTTTCATGTCTTTTCTCATTTTGAATCTGGTCTTGTGAACAAACTTCTGGTCCAGTTAAAATTATGAGCTACAAGCCCAGCAGCCTTGTGAATTCCCCCCCCCCCACAAATCCAATTGCACCAAGGAGGGAGCAGATGTAGTACCTTATCAGGATAATTGCAGTTCCCTATAGGAACAACCCCTTTGGTCTAATCCATTGGAAAAAGAGACCATCCAAGTTCACAGGCACTCGTCTTCCTTACTTATGCCGTATCCTCCCTGAAGCCACATGTGATCTTGAAGAGTAAAAAGAGAATATATCTTTGTTATTTGAACAGAAAAAAACAGATAATGATTCTTGGGTCGGTGTTAGGGTCCATGGCTGTTCTCTTCTGGGTTGGAGGGAAATACAAGAGCTTTCAGCCTGTGGTAAGTTCATCCATCATTCATCTTTATGAAGCTATGAGTGCATTTATGATAACTATTATTTGTATAGCTTTCTGGTAAGGAAAACATTAAAGGTACATTAAAGGTGACTAGCACTGTGAAAAGGGTGATGGCAAATGTTGGTTTAGATTTGGGAGAAAAACCCCTAAATCAATGCCATCAGTCAGGGAATGAAAAACCAGATCCTCATGCAAGGCTTTGGTTCAGGACTCGAATCAGAGTCCATATCAGACAGGCATGTGACTTATCCGAAATCCTGATTTCAGGATTTTGAAAAAATCTCCTTAGATTCTCATGAAAGAATTAAAGCAATCACCATAAGGAAAAAGAAATTGTCCACATTGGGTCCTAACTTGTAGTTTCGTATTGCCAGTGATGCACAAAGTCTGTAAATAGTACAGTGTAAACCTCCCATCCTTAAGGAAATGCATTGGTTAGGGTCAATGACAATTTAAATGAAAATGAAATTGTGCATTCATTAAAAAATTGTACTGCTTGTTTTTAAATGTAACCACTTTTTAGCTCCTGATTATGTCAGTGACCTTTTTACTGTAAAAACCTGAAATACTACTTGAGCGTCCCAGGGGTAGGATGCTGCACTCTTTTGATGATGGTGTCTTTGTTTGGGCTGCCCCAAAGTTGGAATGCACTGCCTCCTTTTATGTTGGGGGGGGGGGTCTGGAGTCTCAAGTTTAAATGAAAGACTAGCTTGTTTAGGGAGGCATACAGTCTGTAGATACATAATTTGTTGATCATTTTTGTATGCATAACCAGATTTTACTCTCTTTTTAATATTTACATGTTTGTGTTTATTACAGTGCTCTGTTCCCCCTAAATAGTGGGGAGGCGAATGTTTTTTCTAAAATTTGTTTGTCTAATTTTATGATGCATCTGTATGTAGCTGTACATTTTAATATTTTTAGGCTGCATTGTATGCATTTTGATGTGATTTTTATTAATTGTATTTTGATGTAATTTTTAGGGGAGATTCTATTGTAATTTGCGGCCTTAAACATCCTCGAATGGAGAGGACGCACTGGAAATGTAATAAAGTATTAGCAGTATTGTTATTGTAAAGCCCAGTAAACATCAATATAGTATTGTGATATTAGATGACACTACTTCAGAATTTGATTTTCTCCTTTTCTGATGTTTTAAAAGTTTATACCGGTGATTACAAAGTGCTGAGAGTAACTATTGAAATTAATTTGTCTCCCTCTTTCCCGATTTAGATGCCCAAACAGCTGCCGTACAATGATCTATGGGTAGAGAATGGTAACAACCCCAGCAAAGCACCCGAGCCAAGTAAACATTACCTCTTCTAATAAGCACACTTTGCATGGTTTTTACAGTCACTGCTAGCCGTAAGAACCTCATGGATGAGCAACTGCATGATGATCACTGGGCCGTATTTCATGACTCTGCTTACCATTCTTGGCTCATAGTAGTCTTTCTCCGCTTACAGTATTGACAGGGAATTTTGCTTGCTGTGTCAGCGAAAATTGCTTACTGTATTTTTTAAGCAGCGCAGAGCCATCAACTGGGGCCCAAGTGTGTGTTGTTTTTTTGCTCCCACGCAGGGAGAGAGAAAAAGGTATCTAGATAGGTCTTTGAAGTGAATCTGGGGTAGGGTTACCCCCAGGTACCCCCCAAAATAAGTCTGTAAAATTGAGCAAGTGCAGAATAAGAGCAGAAAGCACACTCCTGGATTTCAAGTGGACTTTGTTGATAAATAACTCAACTTAAAGGTGTTGTTTTTGTTGCTTATTTCACCACTTTCCTTGAAAAGGCAACATTTTTTTTACGAGAGCTTAAAGGAGCTTCATTGCTGCTCAGTTTTAGGTTTTTTTATTTCTACTTCATCAATACAAACCTGGCTTGAAAACAAATAGGTTGGGATAACTCTACTAAGCTCTTTGATTCGATTGCGATCACTTACAACAGTTCCACTTGATATTCAAACACTTGTTTCTTTGTTACCAGCTTCTTTTTTTCAGTACAATCAAGCATGCCCTTTTCGTTTACCCTCAAATTGTTATTTATCCTGAATGTTTAAAAGAAACAGAATTTAATGCTGAGATAATTATTTCAAATTCAGAAAACAAAGTTTATTTGATAAAAAAGAGTGCTATGTCATAAATCAGTGAACTGTTTTGTTTTCATCTGTAAACCCCTTTCACTTGCCTTTGTTGCTGAATCAATAAAAACGTGCACGTGTATGTTGTACGTGCCTTGCACATCTCTAGGCCAGTGGTGGGTCTTTCTTGGCCCAAACATCTGACGTCATGGAGGCTCGTAAAAAGGTTTACCTTTGATCTCAGTGAGGGCGCTGTTTGAGCTTATGAAGCAAGGGCCTCTATTGTCAGTTTAGAGGTTTACCAATTTTCAATGCATGTCTTGAGCTACAGTTGGTGACAAAGTGCATTATACTAGGAGTCATTAATGTGTTTGATTTTATTTAGATTAAATGCTGACACTCCGGTGTACCTTAAATGGTTTTGGAATTTGTAAATAAAAAAAATTAAAAATCAAGATTGGATGCGTCTAGAATTATCTTATGTTTTATTTCAGCTGTTTATATTCTGTTATATGTGAGGATAGAGTGCATTATGATAATATGCTTATCTAGGAACAGCATTTTATATACATGTATTTTGCGTTGTTTGCTTTAGGATGGGGGTTAGTGCAGGGTGGGGGATGTGGGGCTATAAGAATAATGAGGGAAACTTGACCACACCAATTCATTGGAGTCCGGGGTCGGGGCGAGTCTGTTTTTCGAGGTAGGCCTTGTTATAACGAGGACTGTTTATTGTTTTGTTGGGTTTGTACCTCTGCATGCCACACCACGGAGGAATACCAAAAGATGGTCAATCGTAGTTTCATATTTAGTGACAATACGTTGTATTCCCTCAGCGGAGAGAGTACTGTTTGTGGTATTTGTGGGGGCTAACTCGGCAGCCAACAATCGAATCAAAGATCAAACTAGACTGGTCCCCTATCTTTGCTGGTAAAGACAGTGACGTAAGCTTTCAATTTCTGTGTTATGATTGGTCTGTGTTCCTAAGTGATTGAGTCTGTCAGCTGCGCCAGCACTTAACTGTTCTTTCGATCATCTGCTGCTGCGTGTGCATAATGTGTGTACGTAGGCCTAATGTTGTTTTATTCACAATGTAATGTGATGTTTTAGACCACAAGGGAAATTGATTGCGTATTTTGAATAGTTTGGAGTTGAACAAAGAACAAAATCACTAGAGCGGTACATTAGGGCAGGTGGGCGAGGCCGGTATCTGACGTTATTCAAGAGCCTCGAAGTGTGACGTCAGATCTGCACGGGCGGAGATCAAACGAGCTCTGTGAGCAGGCGCATCCCGACTTCATCACCTAGAAATGAATCTTATGACAACTTTAATCAAGACAAAGTACAGATTTAGAAGTTGTCGAGAAATTTTTAAAAAAATTTCCGTCTGAAACACTCTTTTAAGGCGAGAAAGTGTCATTTGGAAAACCCTTAATTTCACTGAAATCCCTGACTAAACATAACCATCATTTTTGTTGTTTTTACAAAAATTGACCACAACATTTGATGAAATTATCACAGGTTGGCTGTATGGTGTGTTTATTGCAAACCAATGGATAAGAATTTAATCTACTCGTCCCATAATAATGAATGTGCTTCCCCTATGCTTAGCTTTTATCGCAACGAGATTAAGGCTCGGCTATTGGACACGGTTTTAAAAGCCCAGCATCTTTTTTTATATAAATCCATATGCTTGCTGCTCAACACAAACTGAGCTGAAAAAAGGTTGTCGCAATATAAGTGGCTTACATGTCGGAGACCTAAAGCACAAAAAGACAATAGGGCCTCTGGTTGTGTAGAGGTCCCCAGTTGGAGTATGCACACAACCAATGGCAGTTGTTGCGAATAAGTTTCAAGTACAAACAGAAGAGGGACCGGGGGGGGGGGTCCCAAATGTAGGTGTTTACTCAAAGGAATGTAAACAGGGTGACGCAACACACATAGCTGTGTGGGTGGGTGTGGATGTACAGTACTTGTAGTGATGTTCAAACCGAGGACTCGTAACAAAAGGGACATGGCAGGTCATGCAAGGAAGCATGCAAGCTGAAATGTTCTGAAAAATGTGTTCAGGCAACACCTTTAAAATGCACCTTGTTTGAACCCTGACCGACATTGGACACAATAGCCATTGATAACAAGTTGACCTGAAGCGTGGGGTGACATTAACTCACCGTGCCAGGTGACATTGCAACTCATCACGGTCAGGTAGTCATCGGCACTGGCACTGTTACATATTGCTTCAATCTCAAGTATTCACATGACAGTCATTCCGTAGCCTACCTGAATTGATTCTCATGGATCATTGAGAATTTCCGCGGTTGTTACAAATTTTCAACAAGTTGGTAAGTGATCAGCTTGTTTTCAAGCCAAATTAAGTGTCCGTACTCTCTTTTTAACCAATGTTAAATGAAAACACGTTTTGTTTTTTTGTTTTTTCAACTGTTGACACGTTTTTACAGCTTGGACACCGGTATTTCCGGTGTGATCGATACTCCAATTTGTTCGCGCCAATCCTAGATTCAAAATGGCCGACACGCCCTCAACGAGACGCAATAAGAACGTGGACGGGGGATGGGCGTACCTTATAATTATCGCCACCCATGGGTTTTACTTCCTCTTCGTTGGAATTGGGAAGAGTATGGGCGTGATGCTGCCGACCTTAAAGGAGCAGTTTAACACCCAAACTTGGCTTCTTGGTTCAATCATCTCGGTGAGGTCAGCAATTAAAGACTTTACAGGTATTGCCTTTAATTATCGAGAGTCAAGTTACAAACTGATTATAGGTACTTTAAAAATTGATCTTATGGGATAACCCCAGAATTATCGACATTTAGACGCCTACAATATCCCATAAAAATTGTTATTTTTATCATGTAAAATGTAGTGTATCTTTCTTTGATTAGTAACTTTAATTGTGATCATACTTTTATGGCAGACCCGGGGTGTGGATGGGTGGGGAGAAAAGGGGGGGGGGCGTCTGTGAGTTTAATCCAATTCCTGTATATACAATCTAAACACTCCCGGGTAAGTACTCGTACTTGGCCGGCAAAACACTCATACTTGAAGTCCATACTCGATACTCGTCTGAACAAATAATCTGTAGTCGATCGAAATCATGAACTGGATACTCGACTGAAAATGTACTCGAACTCTGAGTTTAAGTATGTGGTCAAAATACATACCACTGTCCTAAACGCGCGTAGGAATTGAGGAATAAAGCTGGGGGAGGGGAGAGTAAAACTTAAGTCATCTATGATGTATTCATGTTTAAAATATGGTTATCATACCAGGCACACACTCTCGTCTAGAAATTAGTCAAACAACACTAAATGTTTTTACACCCAAATTTTCAGAAATTGGTTTATAAAGTATTTGTACTTGCACTCGTAATCGGAGATCCAAGTACTTGGTACTCGGCAGTTGGACTCGGTACTCGGATATGCAGTACTCGGACACTCTACTTGCACTCGATGGCCCAAGTACTCGTAGTCTTTAGTACTGCTTGACCACCCTAGTACTTGCTACCCGACTGATTAGTACTTGACTACAACACTTGGTATTTGATAATTATTTGTTACTAAACTTTGACCTTTGCTATAATAAAGCCATTCCATCAGTGCTTCTCGCTCGAAGAGTACCAACTCGCTGGATTATACTGGCCGGTGGTTTCATCACTACATCTGGGTTGATTTTTGCGTCGATGACACGATCGGTCACGCAGTTCGCCATTTTTGTTTCCGTCTTTACAGGTTCGTGAAGGTATACACGTTTTATAAAAGTTTGATATCATAATCCCGACCTGGGCTAGGGTGGGTTAGCCACCAATTTTTGACACGGCTTGTGGTTGTGGCTGGGGCTATGCTTCAGCCCGTTTAACGTTGTGGTCCAGCCGTAGCCGCTCTTTCGGAAACGTCCTTATTTTCTAGTCTTATACAAGTCAATAAGACTCTACATAATAGTCTTATGAGGGTTTTGTAGGTGAGGAGTGCCTTTAAAAGTAAAAGTAAAACTAAAACGTGAACTACATACGCATGTATAAGCACAAGTTCCTCTTTTGATGAAGGTAAGCATCAATTTTTCGGTTACGGTAAAGTAGAGCCATGAAGTCGGGCTTTATTTTAACAAAATCAAAACTTGAAGATAATATGTTCCCTTCATACTTGTGAAGGTAATTTGTACGTTTTGTATGTTGGAAAGATTTATCTATCTGTTGAAATCTTTGAGGCTGTTATGGATTCTGTTTCCACCTATAACTCTCTCTGATAGGAATTGGGTTTGGTTTTAGCATCCCTCTTCTGCAGACCACGCTTGGTTTCTACTTCCAAAAGAGGTATGCCTTCGCGACTGGGCTTTCTACTGCCGGGGTATCACTGGGTACGATTGCTATGGCACCACTAACACAGCTCCTGATGGACGAGTATGGCTGGAGAGGGACGCTGCTGGTCATTGGAGGGATGTCATTGAATCTTGTCGCTCTAGGCGGGCTGGTCAGGCCACTTGTGTCCCGTGAAAGAGACACCCGTGAACCACTCACCACTGCAGCATATAGTAGCAGCGACGCGACCCAATTTACCAATGAGGATTGCATAGAGCTGAGCAACTTGAAGCAGGACAGGAGCCGGTTTCCCGTTCGGAGAATCCTCCACCACCCCGTGGACGCCATAAACTCCGGTGTCAAAACAGTTGCCAATTCATTAGATATTTCGCTCTTCAGGAAGTTTTCCTTTGTGACAGTCCTCTGTGTAGTATGTATTCTAAGATTTGAGCTGACTGCTTGGTACATTTACTTTGTGCCCCATGTTCTCGATATGGGCTTCGGAAAGTACGAGGCTTCCCTCTTTGTCACAGTTTACGGCATCGGGAATCTTCTTGGGAAAATCTTCAGCGGTCCCGTTGTGGACAGGGGGATCATTACGAGCCGGCAAATGTTGTTCATAACCACTGCCCTGACGTCCCTCTTACTGTTCCTGGACACCTTGATGACCACAGTTGCCACTATGGTAGTGGGGGTGTTACTGCTTGGTGTGAACATTGGCATATCGAACAGTATGTTTGTTGTGGTGAACCGGGAGGTTGTTGGACTTGACAGGTTAGCTAATAGCATTGCGTGGAAGAGTGTTGTTTCTGGATTACTTAGATTGCCGGCTGGATTCTTTCCGGGTAAGTTTTGGACAGAGTACACCTTATTTGAGTGAACTTTACCAACAACTTTTTACAAGTCTTAAACCCGTGGAATTGACATGTTTGTGTGGCACCATAATTCAGCCCCAAACATTAATGTAGCCATCAGGGCCTAAATTAATGCGCCCCAACACTGTCATGTAGCCCGGACCAATCACCCTGACATTGTAATTTCAGCCCGGGATCGAAATCTTCTTGGGGTTTTCTCATCTAAATGTAACCCGAAACCTTAATCTAAATCTAGCTCCAACCACCTCAATCTATCCCGAGCAACATTCAGTTTCAGGAAGTGAGCTGTATTCTATGGTGTTCTAAAGACGAAATATACATTAATATGCGTCGCGTCTTTCGTCGTGTCGTCCGTCGCGTCGAGCCGTCGTCCGTCGTGTCGTGCCGTCGCCCGTCACATCGTACCGTCGCCCGTCGTGTCGCCCGTTGAGTTCTTCACTTTATCCTTTTAGTACATGTTTTCTCACTCGACCCAGAGAGAAGCTTTATATCGACGCATTTGAATTAAATCTTTTTGAACATCTTCAGTGAGTTTCAGTCCTATTAATATTATTGTCTAGTCCTTGCTTGTCCTAAAGAAACTCCTCTTTATGATTCATTTATCTAGTTTAATTAGAATTGTGTCATCTCATTACTTGCTTGCACACGGCTACATGTATGCTATCACTCTTCACTCTATAAACATACAGAGTAAAAATTAAAGTAAAATTATAATATATAATATTTAATTGTGAAGATTGAATCAATGTTTTTTAGGGGGACCAACTCATCTCTTACTGCACTTTAGATGTTTTTTAAAAATCCAGATTGACAAAGGTATTTTAAATTCACAATATTGAACATTACCCCTGCTACACGAATGTGTGTGTGTGTGGGGGGGGGGGTGTTTATTTTTATACAAAAGACTAAAATAACAATCGTCAAGACCCTGACATCAGCCGGTCCACACTTGGAAAATGTAGGCCTGTGGTTGATTAAAAGCCTTATTAATTAAAAGCACATCCTACGTAAACAGACACCGAGGCAATGACTGTGAAATTTTAGAAGAATGTTTGAATGAATTAAAGTTTTTCTTTGATTGTTTTTTTGTTACTTAAAGTTAGCTGCTGAACAGTGGAACAAGTAATTAAACGAAACAGCATACTTTATTCGCCAGAAAAGTGTCACATAGGTGCTGCAAATCAATAAAAGCTAAAACGCCTTACATCTTTGAAAACTTTGTCAACGTCCACCACACACACATGTCAATCACGTTGGCACAATGCGACAGGCGACACGACACCCGACGCGACGGACAACGACGCTACGGACGGCGGCTCAGGCGACGCGACGGCAAGACGCCACCATGTCTGTCGTCTTTAGAACATGAAAACCATAAAATTTAGTGCTCGGTTACGTTGGGGTACATTGAAACCCAGGCTACACTTTGGGTATCAGGCCAAGGTTCAGTGTCGTCACACATTGTCTGAAAATATAGGCACATTGGGAGTAAAACACCGTACTTAATTTTCCTCCTGATTTTTTTCCCATGTTTAAATTTTCCTCTCAGAGATCCCAATTCCAGACAAAATAAATTTATACTTAGTCCCATACTTCCAATGCTTTTAATCCTATTATTTCAAGTTTTCTTAAGCGTTTGGAGACTTGAAAACAACTCCGTAGCTATAAGCGATATTTATCCATAACTATTTACAGGTTGGATTTATGACAACACCGGTAGCTATGATAACGTGTTCTTCGTACTGGGAGCCGTGACGGCCATCTGTCCACTCATTCTAATTATAGAGGGCGCTCTGTACAGGCGCTATCGAAAGAGGGCGCCTGCTGAATGAATAAGAAAATTACGTCACGGAAAGAGAAGCGTCTGAACTTTGAATGCTATCTCTATTTTTTATTTTAAAAACTGTGCAACAAATAAAATCATATTGTGGTATAAGCCTATGTTTCCCCATATACAAATTATTATAAAAGGTTTGTTTAAGCTAAATTTTAGGTTTACTTAGTTTTTGGGGAGATAAATATATCCATTTCAATAGTATGGGGGGGGGGGCCTGAAAATTGATATACAACAGGTTTGTTTCAGCTACATTTTGGTTATTTTTTTTTAAGACATAAATATTTTCATTTCAAAATACAAATTGATATAAAATAGGTATGTTTAAGCTAAAATTTAATATTATGTGGGTTTTTTTGTAGAGATAAATAAATCTCTTTTAATCGATATACAATAGTTTTGTTTAAGTTAAGCTAAATTTTAATAATTAATAGAGTGTTTTTTTTAAGATATAATATACATATATATCCATTTCAATATACAAATTGACATAAATTATTGTAACTAGGTTTGTCTAAGATAAATTTTAAATTGACATACTTTTTGAAGTAAAGATAAACCTGTCAATTTCAAAAACTACTCCTTTATAATCATACAATACACTCTCACATAACATACACCGTGTACGTTAGTTTGACTGGACATATACTTAGTCTATAAAGGTGAAATCTCACTTTTTAATTTACCTTCTGAGTTTCTAAGCGTCAGTTTAGTTTATTGCTGCAAATTTGGTAAGCCAGACTCGGTTTAAATATTTTTGTAAAGTCTGAGTAGCTTTACAAGCTGAACAACAACAAAGTTTTTGCACTTAGTTTTTATACTAAATGTAACATTTCTGTCTGTTTCCTGTTCCAGTTAGTACTTCTACAAAACAAGTTGATAGCACTTTGACTTATTTACTTCCTTTCGTCTAGTTCACTTATCAAGCCGTCCCAATTAATGAACACTCTGCTGAAAGGAAGAACAAACATTTCAACTTCTAAAATGATAAATGAAAACACTGGTGTGTACAAAGCGACTACCTCTTCTTAATATAATACGTTACATTGTTTTGAATGATCGTTTTTCGCAATAAGCACCGAAGTGTGGAACACAGTTACCAGCAATCTTGTTTTTATTTTTTACAACCGCAAATTCTTTTGAAGATTGGGTAAACTGTAATACTTGCAATTGCTGTTTCTACCCTCTCGGGTTCTTGTACAAAAAACAAGTCTCGGTGCTGTATTGGAAATGGGTTAGAAGTGAATGTAACGTAGGAACTAAATTTAAGTGCCTTTCCAATACCCCCTCCCCCTTTACCTCATACAGCTCAGTTTTGAAGAGTATTTTCTGTACGAATTTCCACTTAATTTATAGAAGTTTAAGTATATCGTGGTTGAGTGGTGTAAAGCACGACACCTAAACTGTCTCTTACGACCCAGAAGTGAATGGGTATATCTACGAGGAGAGAGATTGTTGGTGTGAATATTTAGCAACATGTGCACCCATTTGGTTGCAGATGCTTGATATGCTCCGTTGGTGCTGCATTAAATACTCTGAATAAATTGAGAATACTTAAAGGCCTTCTGAACAGGGGAACTATAGTGTAAGGATCTTTGATACAACGTTTGAAAGCACCTAACAAATGCCTATTATTATTGTTATTATTATTTTATAGCTGTTCCAAAAGCATTGCAAGCTGGAACAGCTATTGTTTTCTTTGATGTTTTTTCGTCTTCTATTTATTTATTTTTCTCTCTCGCCAATTCTTTCCCATAGCCTAAATGCAATTTTCCTTACATTGCATCAACTTCATATGTCTATCACGTATAGACCTTGATTAAAAAATAGTGCATAATGACGTTATCGTGAAGTCATCAGGTATAAAATTATAAGCCATTTAGTTGTTTGTTTAATGCCATTTGTTAATCGCTGTTATTCGTTGATATTATAGCTAAAGAGTTTATACTTGGGCATCTGATAGATCGAGCCTGGAGAAACATTTTAAAAGCTAACGCCAAAATTGTATGATCTTTAACTTCCGGTCGTACCGGAATGTCAAAGTTTTTCTTTAAAAAAGGATTTTTCTGGGCAAAAATCTAAACTTCGAATCATTGGATCAACTTCAAATCTACACCATGCTAAAATCTTGACGAGACCTCATTCATATTACTTTAGTGTTAAATCTGCAAAGAGAACCTCGAGTACAAGTACCGTGCAAACATATCTTTTACACAACAATGTGCTTGGTAAGGGGGCAATTTATTCGCTTGTTTACAGCGCCGGTCGTTATATCACATGTTAATACAACCCCACATGACCAGTCTTCGACCAATCAGAATGCATAAACTCTCCGAGGTGTTTGTTCATATTACTTATTAATAGTTAATAAAAAGGGTGAAGATGCTTTACTCCACTTACCCATAGAGCGGCTACTGATGGAATCCCCCAACCTTTAGTTCTAAATCTGCAAGAGAACTTTGAGTTAGAGTACCCCTTAACCTGCCCTCTTATATAGTAATAGTTTACTTAGAGATAAGATTCCATTGTTTCATTCGAATCGGGATTAGCTCTTGGTTTGGCAGCTGGAGGAATATGGGTTGAAAGGACTGGGCTAGACGAAGGTGGCATTCGGGGGCTGCATGTACAGTGAAATGCACGAAGAAA
>CM021531.1:10020254-10037687 GCA_010994315.2 Pisaster ochraceus
TTCAATGCTAGATTCTAGCACATTTTATTAAACCAATTCCAGGGGTTATGATCGAGGAAGGCTTCACTTGCTATAAAGATGATAATGATATTAAGCATTCTGCCTAGATTTCGTGTGAAATACACCCCCTTTGATTAAAAATCAATAAAATATTTGAAACTGAGAAACCGTTCATGCATAAATCGTTTCTGAGATTTGTGAGGGTTGGTGTTCGTTTCAATGCTGCAGTCAGAACGCGTATGGTTCCTGCTGTCACCTCGCTTAACTTGGATGGATCGGACGTTCTTGGGAAAGTAACGTGACCTTTTAAACATTATTATGGATACTATATCGATGGAATTTATAGTAAACACACATTGAAACTCTGAGCTTGTTCTTCATGGTTGGTGGTATCACAGACGGGAATAAACATAATAGGCCTATATAACAGTTAACTCTTTTTTTTAGAAGGCGCTATTCCATCAAGAGTATAGCGCACGTTCTAAATAAACATGGATAGAGGTGTGAGTCTTTTAAGAATATTGAAAGAGCTTTACAAAATAAAGATAAACAAACAGATTCCTATAAGGAAGATTGTTCCAAATCATTAGTCCAGTGAAAGATTTTCGACCCAGAGTTTTACTTGCACGGGGGACATTCAAGTGAGTATGTCAACTGTGGGCCGAAGCAAACGTGGAGGGGTGTAATTCGACTGAAAATCTGAAATATATCTAACGTTTCGTTCAAGTGTATATATAAACAACAAAAAGAGCAAGTTTAAAATGAAACCGTTCTCAATAACCAAATGAAGTTCCCTGAGTGATGGGGGCAATGATGTTCTCTCAAAGGTGTGGAACAAACCAAACGAGCTGCATTACTTTGTAATCTTTGATCTTTGCCAATTCATATTACGTTTCACCAACTAAACGAAGATTGTTATGGTATACAGTATATCAGCTCAGAACAAGCTCAGTACAGTACTGTGCTGTAGCGGAAGACCAGTGTTTCCCACAATGGCCAGAGTACAATGCATTTTCTCATGGTGGTCACCTGGCAGTTATGATGCTAAGGAATTGATGTTGTCCCAAGTGTCAATGTTGTTCAAACGAAGATTCCCCGTTATCAGCAATAACACACCTTGTGAGAATACTTCCTTTGTAAACCCTTTATGGAAAGTGCAAGAAATGTATTTCTACATAAACTGTGCTTGAAAGCACATCCTTTAGACAATAACTACTTGAATGTTTCAAAGTAAACGTTGCAAAATTTGACAGTTTTTGTTCGTGGGTAGCCTATTATTGTATATGACTACGTGTCTCAACCGTGGATAAACAGTGTGAGATGTTTGCCTGGCAATAATTCAAGCGCTGGAGTCTGCCTAACTTAAAATAATACACACTTTAATCTAAGATTTTTTAGAAACAAACTATTATGATTAGGCTGTAAACCAACGAGAAAATGTGTGCATAACGGTGTTTTGTATACTACTGGCGTGTCAAAGGGGGTACAGTGTATTGACTCGTAAGTTGTTTAGAATAGATTGTGCAAGTCTCGCGCGTACTCGAACATTGGAACCCGTTAAAGTGCGTCAGTTTGTTTCCTCCACGCGTTGATCTCAATATAATAGAGATAAATGCCTTCACGCATTATGCGTGGATCTTAAATGGAACCAAAGGGGTCCCAAAATGTTCGAATGCGCACGAGACTTGCACGGTCTGTTTTCAGACTTTGAGCTGTCAACTCCTTCTGCAGAAGTGCTGAGTTTTACATTAAACGTATACAAATAAGCTCTGAAACTTTTACATTTCACTTTTGTCTTTTTAGTGTACTTTTCTTTGTATTTCTCTATGGTTATCACTGTAAAAAGAGTGGAAACGTTGAGACCAAGAACTAATCAGTTCGCAACAGTGAAATGAATCACTCGGATTCCCCTCGATCCACTGAGCTTAAGTAGTATGTCCACGCCGATGTATAGAACCGTTCTTTTCCGAACTAAGAAATCCCCACCCCCGAAGTCTGAAATCTGTTGAAAAGGTTCTTAAACAGCTGTTTGAGCGAATAATTTTTAACGGGAATGATAGTTTTTTTTTAAAGCACCGGAGAAGGGTATTTAAAATTATTGTTTTTTTTACCAAACGAATAGATCTGTAGTAATCTCATGTGAACTCAATTTGCTTTTGTATAAATTTCAGCAATCACTTGTTGCCGTTTTTGTTCGAGTAAGTGTTTAACAATAGCATGTCAATGTAGTCCTTATTGATGGCGGTCACACCTCACCATAGCAGAGTTTAAAATGAAAGGTATCAATTCGGTTTACGGTAAACCATGTAATTGCATCTATGGTAACAGTACTCAATGTAATTGCATGTACACTGCTGTGTAGCCCGTTCTGGCAAGAACGCTTTGATGCTGTTGGGGTCTTATACTATTAACACTCTGGTGTGAGTATTTTACAAAGTTTTTATACAGTTTTTCACAAAGTTTGATAATTGATGACCGGTTCAAGTAAATAAAACACCGACAAAATACTCACTCTTTAGTACTAAACATAAATCACATGGACGACATAACTGCGAAAAAAATAATTCAATAACCTTTAGCATGAAATTGTGATGCGAACATTTAAATAAGCAATATTGTGCCGTATACTAAACACAATGAAAACGGACATTTTATAGAACGCCATGGGTAGTTTTTGTGTTTGTGAACCAATCTTGCCAGTCAGTTTTATAATAATATATATTGCTAACTGTTTAATCTGTAATGACTTGACTCTATTCTAAGACAAACGTAGACAGTTGTTAACGGACGTTGAATGCTCCCAGCGTCGATGCTATGGTTCTGGCTTCGCCATCTTGGTTATGGACCCTGGCCTGGAACCTAATGGCGAACAGCTTCGGGAAGTACACGAAGAAAATTGTGAGGAACGAATTGGCCACAACGGCAATGGCAAGGAAGGCAACTTTCTGGGATGCCTGGACGGCCGTTGTGTAAACAGGTACAGCAGCAAGACCTAATACCAGCGAGGAGTAAACGCTAACGCCAATGAACTTGGACTCGTTGTAGTTATCGGGTACTTTACGGGCACGCAAAGCAAAGTAACAGCACAGTAGAACGATCAGGAGGTTGTAGGCGCAGAATCCCGGGAAAGCTGGGCTGAAGACGCAGTACAGCTCGATGTGGTTACTCGGTGGTGACGTGAACAGAAGAGCGGGACCAGCCGGTTGTAAAAGTCCCGCGAAAACCACGGCAGCAACCTAAACAGAAATTTTTAAAAGTCAGTAAGTTCTATATTATGTGACAATGCGTTTATAATACGCAATGGGAAATACCCCAAAAATGTACATTTATTTCAAATTAAAGGCAAATATTTGCGCCTGTTGTTAAAATTATGATTACTGTAAGATATCTCGGACCTCAAAATGTTGGAAGTTCCCAACAAGGCCTTTATCGGGAGTGCTTCTCAAAAAACTCAATACTAACCTGGATTAGAATAAGTCCGCCAGCCATGGCAAGCTGATGACTGGGACCCACAAAGCGAGGGGGTCTGACAGATCTCTTTCCAGCCCTGAATATCCGGTAGATCCTGTTAACCTTGAGCAGAGTTGGTGCGTAGGTCAATGTGAAGCATACTGAAATGAGAGCTTCCGAAGCTGAGCATGTTACGATAGAAGGTGGTTGCAGAAGTGGGATCACCACCAGGAAGGCTAATCCTAATCCAAGAAGGTTCAAGCTGCTGAGCTCACGGCTTGTAGCCTTTACAAGCCTGTTGTGCCGGTAGTACATCATACCAGACCCTGTTAAACATGACAGAAGAAACCCAGCACCTGCCATAGCCAAGATGCTGGTAATAAGAGGGTCTGCAAGATTGATAGTCTTAGGTGGGATTGGGATGCATGTGTCATAGTTATCATTCGGCCAGAAGGTTAAGTTGCAGGTCACGCACTCAGTACCGTTTAATATAATTGCATTGTCACTACAGGGCTGACAACCCCAACAGCACTTCTGTTCCAAAGGTACCAAAATGTGTCCTGCTGAGCATGTCTGTCGACATGATGACCTAGGAGGTTTGCTATCCGGCATTTCCACACCTGACCACTGAATCAAATCGATCTCTAACTGAAGCCGATTGTGACCCTTCCTGGAGTCCCACTTCCCGATGTTTACGAAATCATATTGGCCACGAGCCTGCTTAAAATGAGTCAAGAGATACATGCCTTCAGGGTCGCCATCTTCATTCAGATTAAATGGTCCCGAGGCGCCAGTGAAATTAACCCGAAGAAGGTGTTTTAAGAACTCCTTGCCATCAACTTGGTCTAATGATGACGAGCAACTGTTGACTGAATCAGATGGGCATGTCTCCATTAGTAGTGAGTGGAGGCCATGAGCAAATACGTGGACGGCATCAATAGGCCCCGCAATGTTGTAGGTAGCTGAGTATCCCTTAGACATTCGAGTAGAGCATGTTCGTAATGGAGTGTGATCGGTACAGTTCCAGTTAAGATATCGCCTCCAGTAGCGAGTGAACCACGGACCGGCGGCGTTTACCAGGCGCGGATCAACCGCGTTCAGATATTCTTCAAATGCTGGCTGTTTTGGATTGTTCAATCGGGCGAAGATTCCGCCACTAACGAGTTCTTCCAGACCATAGTAAGGTAGCTCGTATCCCCAGCCGTCACTACCGATCCAGGTGATCTTGTACGGGAAGTCTGTCTTCGAAACCTGTTGGAGAAAACTGTACGGCAACGTTCCAGCCGCAAATATAATCACAACGCGGACGAAGCTGAGTCTTTTAAGTGCCAGCACGATTTCTTGTAAATCCTGATCTGTGTCCAGCTCTGAAAGGGGAGCCGACATGGCGATGCACACACCGCGCTCTTCCGCCTGTGAGATCAGCTCCCGTGCTCCATGGATCCCGTAGCTGTCCACCGAGTAGATCACAGCGACGTACTCCCAGCTGAAATGTGACAACAAGTCCACGATGGCTCCAGCCTGAAACTGATCAGGCGGGACGGTGCGAAGGGAGAAGGGAAAGCGGGCTTTGTTGGAGAGCTCGTTGCTTGTGGCCCAGTGGGACACGATTGGTAGTTGGTAAGGCTGGGTTATCTTACTCACCACAACGGTTGTTGCGCTCGATTCTGGTCCAACAATACCAACCACCTTGCTTCTGTTTGCTCTTCCCAAAGCCTGGGAAACACCAAGTGGTGAATCACTCACAAATGATAATGCAACGCCGACTGCTATATCTTCCTGCCACCCCGAGTCCCATATTTCGAACCCAAGAGTGATGTTCGGGAGAAGATCGTCTCTGGCGTTCACCGACTGGATCGCGAATGCCATCGCCTCTGGGAGGAGCATGCCGAGAGATATCTCATCATCGGTGAAATTGCAACTCGCAGGAGACTTGCGAGCTATTGTAAACATCCCTCCCAAGATGAGGTCTCCAGGTTGTCGGTAAACGAGGCATTGTGTCGGTAGGGAGAATTGGTTGACCGTGGCTGGAACAGTAGGGGCTGCGATAATGACGACCGCGATTAGCGTTAATGCTGCTCGTGTACTTCTCAGTCGCTTTGCAGCCATAGTTCAAATTCTCCTTTGAGATAAGATTTTCTTTCCTAGTCCACGATAAAAGAAGAATGCAATGCGAACGGGTTCTACAGCATTGGTGATGTGCAATCGATTTTTAGTTAGCCTGCTTCTCCTTCCAGTCAATTGAGACCTTCGCATTGATTCGGTAAACGTCTATGCTAAGGACAAACAGAGAAAAAAGTGACAACCTTTTGGCAATTTGCATCTTAATATGTGTGCTGAAATTGTCTGTGAAAAAATGTAAATTTAAGTAGCACACAACCGTTTGACATTTTGCATATACTTTTTCATAAAATTAGTAAGGAGTGCACATCAACATAGCATGTGTGCTGAAACTACGAAGTGTAAACGTAAGTGGCCTCGAGAAGTGGGAAAGGGATTGGGGTCACATACGAACACAAACTCAATAGTTACTATTATGAAATTGTACAGAACATCCGGACGAATGACCTATATAAGTAGTTTATTGAGCTACAAGCGAGCCCGTGGGAGAAATTGTCTGTGAGATGTAAATGTATGTTGCCTCGAGAAGAGGGAAAGGGATCGGGGCCACACACGAATATAAACTCAGTAACCAGTTACTAATGAATGTACAGAACATCCAGACGAATGACCTATATGAGTAATTTATTGAGCTACATTGAGTTGAGTTGCAGTGACATTCACTCGACTTATATGCTAATTACTCTCTATGAATCAAGATCAAGCACGGCAAAGGTAAATCACTGCTGTTAATTTTTCTTACTTTGTTTTGTAATCGAGGCTAAGTATATAGTCCCCTTAACTATAGTCATGCTTCCTTTATCTGGCCCCTCCGCAGTTTCCTTTATGCTTTACTTGTAGCTCCGTTGCAAAATGTTATGCCTTTTCCCCATTATTGTGTTTGATATTCGATGCTGTGGAATTGGATGTTGAATAGATGTTATAGGTTTTGTGTAAACTAAAAGCAGCTTTTTTATAAAAAAATGAAAGAAAGAAAAAAAGGAACTTGAATAAAATTGTGCTCTTTTGTTGGCACGTTGTCTCTGGATCGGGCGCTTTGAACTATTAAAAGAGTCTGTTTTGAAATGACTATGGCGCCACGTTTACAAATAACAAAATGTGGTAATTACTTTTGAGAAATTCTGCATAAAGTTCCCTCGTATGATATGATAACGTCCGCCTTTTCTTGCGAATGGGTGGCACTCTTAGCAAACTAAACGTTAGGTTGAAAAGGTTGTAAGACATTTTGACGGTTGTTTGACAATACAGAAACATAAGCCGCAATCGGAAACCTAAACCCGCGAAAAAGTGACATTGGAAAACTTTGTTCGTCAATTGACTACAAAAAATCAGTCCAGTGTTTTTTGCGACACGACTTAAAATATGATTTAAAATAGTAAAAAAACAAAGCGTGACTAATGATTTAGTCAAAAATTAGACTAGTTTTAATTAGTCCTGTGACTAGACTGAAATGATGTCTCATGCGACTAATCTTTAGTCCTACATTAATTGCTTAGTCTAGCAACTTCAACCCTTAGTCCAGCACCTTATTTGTACTAGTCAATCAATGATCCGACTGTGACATTAGTTGATGACCATTTTGCTCTTGACTTGTTGCCATCAGCCAGGAATCTTTTGAGAAACCAATGAGGAAATTGCTCAACATTACCGGTAATGAAATAACAGGAAAAATATAATAATAATTTTTAAAACATCTGAACACAATTTCTGATAACTTAGGCTGGTTAATTTAAAGCAAACTCATAAGGCGTTCAGCCGGTTTGAAATTCATTGCAATAATTTAACACAGAGTATTGTAAGTTGATCAATGAGAAATTCAACATTAACGTTTCTGAGAAACTTAAATGAAGAAGAAAATAGTGTAAAACAAAGGGTTCATCTTGCTGAATAAGAGCAGTACCCAGTTACAGTCTATTTTAACACAGTTTATTTTTTTTACAATGAACTTGTTAAACATTTGAAAAAACACCTTGTATGATTTCAACATTTTGTGGATGTTTTTAAAGACAAATTCAATCCAAAAGATTTAATCACAAAGTTATTATCAGGTATAGTTTTACAACACAAATATTTCATTTACATCATCGGGGGCTCCATAGCCCTCAAAAGCATAATTCTTGTCTCAATTGTGATTTTTAATTTTATCAAGAGAGATAATGCTTCTCATCCAAGAGGAATGTCCAATTGACTGTAAGGGTATAAGGCAACATTAAAAACATAATAACTTGCTAAGTAGACTGTAACAGCTGTCAGTGTAGTAAGAAGAGTTGTTGGCAGCAATCCATGTTCGTAACACTCTGGTTAGGCGAGGGCTACCTCACGGTAAGATGCTCATGAAGACGAAGCCGAAGCTAGCTAGAGCATGCAAATAAGTACTCAGTGTGTATTTACATGGAGATAGTTCTATGGTATAAACGCATCACCAGAACAACCGGGGTACCGGTATACTTGCCAAATTAAGCTGGGAGAATTGTGTTGGGAGAAGTGCCAAACTTTTGCTAATCTATAAGCGGAAGAACCTAGTCGGGAAAAAGTAACAATCCATTTAAGTCGGAGCTCCGTATTATGACTAATTTGTGAAAAAGTCTTTAGACCAGGCCAACAATTTTCAAAATTCTAACTTGTGACCAAGTCGTCTCAGTCGAAACAAATTTCTAGTCAGGGGTCAAAGCGCTGACTATTAATAACTAGTCACTGCAAAATAAAAATTGGTCCAGCAATAAACTCAACTGCTTTTGTCTCACTTGGGACTAGCCAAACCAAGGCATTTTGACCAATTTATAAGCATGAATGGCGAAATGTTTTTAATAATGCATCTTTAGCAATAATGAACTATTCAACTCTTGTATAACCAGCCACTCCCAGAGTGGCTATTAAGAAAGAAGCTTTCTATAAAACAAAACTTTTTAAACTTAAGCCCTATGTCACGAACTTTACAGGCCCGTAACATAAATTTGTATTTCCCTTTCTATGTAGACTCAACTTTACACAACTAGTTAATTCTCTTATGAGTTCAAATTCATTTCTAGACAACCGTTGGACAACAGTAACATTCAGCATTTCTATGGTTTCAACTGATCGGACGTTTTAGTCTTCATCTTTCATTTTCACAATGAGTGCTGACAAAGACAGTACTGCAAATCGTGCACTAATTCGTCCCGTTTGAAGAGCAAACTTGAATGCCGCAAAAGTTGATAATGGGTTTACACTAACTCAGTCGATCTCGGGGAAAGTAAGTCATCAATCAAGCGCTGCACCGAAGGCATTACATTTTATCCGATTATAAATCTACCATTGTTTTGTCCCCCCCCCCTTTTTGTTCGTGTTGTTAAAAACTGACGGTGAGTTTAAATTAAGAGCATTAAAAATGGTGCACGGAAGGCTCAACCCTTGCCCGCAGAAGGACTTTATGTATTGTGTAAGTTTAACGAAAGCAATGAAGGAAGCCTACAGATCAGTCAATCGCTGTACAAAGGCAAACGGTTTATTTTATCCGATTATAAAGTTGACATTGTTTTGTATTCCCTCTCGTTTTTCTCGTGTTATTAAAAACTGGCGATGAATTAAAACTTAGAGCATTAGAAGGGGATGGGGAGAAAAGTACGACTTTAAAGACTCCAAAGGTTGTTGTTTGTATTTGCTGTTGTTTTTGTTGACCATATAGAAGCATATTTATTTGTTAAGAGTCTTTTATTTAAAATCATTCATCGACCGTGTAGATATAGCATCCACTTGACGGCCCATAACTTTTAAATGAGTTGGAAATAAACTGAAATGTACAGCCACATATTTGAAATGTGACGTCATCAAACGTCGTTGGATTTTGACAAAGTTCAATTAAAGGGTATCAAACACAACGGCATTTTACACCATTATAACATGAGGTGTAGAGACTTGTAATTTGTTTCCGTTTTCGTAAGGACTCATAAGGGAAAATGAGTGATAACAAAAATTACTTTGACCTTAGAACCCCTCTGAAGAACAACAACCAAATTTAACGTGAGATGATTCTTTTGTTCTGCTAAGGCTTGAAATAACTTCTTGAGATGTTTGTGAAGAATCGTGACAGATTCCCGTGTGGTTAGGCTTGAATGCAGTGGATACATTTGAAAGAAATACTTTTCACTTTAGGATATCTGCACGACGCGGAGAACGCTTCTAGACCGTTTGATTTTTTTTTAACTTAAATTTTTAAGCAGAGAATGTTTAGTTCACTCCTGAATTTTGATGATATTCAATCAAAACGGCATTAAATTTGACCTTTTGACTGGTGCAAAACAGTTTCATGTTTGATTGTACAGACCCATTTGTTTTAGATATCCAATGATGTCATGTTTCAAATTTCGCTTTGAAAGAGAATATCAAGCGTCAAATGTATATGAGGTGATTATCGTTGTATTCCAAGTTTGTGGTACCAAGTATGGCCTAGTACATGACATCTTCCAATGAGTTGTGCTTATTCTGAAACGAACTATCGTCTTCAGTAGAAAATTGCAAGTTCGTTAATCAAGTGTAAAGCTCAGGCGTAAAACATGGCGAAAACAAAATGATAAAAGTGTAATTTTGTCGATCTTTTCCCCTACAACCATACACAAATAGTGAAGCCCCCCTTTTGTATTATGTTTTCACTGCTTTCAAACATCGGGTTTTGGTTTCGCGAGATCAAAACTACGGTAATTGTTTTCACTCGTTTCTCAAAAACAAAGGTAGTTTAATTAGTTATGGGCAAATCCGTAAACATTTGTATTTTCAATCTAACCAGTGTTGAGCACGCCCTTTACAAAGGGCTCCACAAGGTCAAATTTTCAAGATCAGTGTTGTGATGCACTCATTTTCAAAATAGGTAAAGTCCCAATGAAAGCTGGGGAAATATTGTAAGTCTCGTACCTCACGTAAGAATGGTTTTAAAAATGTTATTTTATTTGATATACTCTTTCAAAGCGAAGTTTGAAGCATTTCATCATTGGACATCTAAAACATGATTGTACAATCCAAACATGAAACTGTTTTGCACCAGTCAAAAGGTCAAATTTTATGCCGTTTTGATTAATAGATAAAGAGTCGAATAAAAACACAACACAACACAACACCTTTTGTATGAAATATTGAATCTCGTGAGCATACTGTTTCATCAACCGGCCTTATTAAAGACATTATTTTTACACATTCAGAGAGCAAAGTAGACAAAAATATGTTTTTGCGGGTCATCTGCAACCTCACAGACTTTAATTCATTTAGGCCTAAGTTTTCGAATATGTTATACTTATGGTTTATTTGAATAAAAAGGTTCCTGGGTAAAAATTTTGTCTTTCTAAATAAGAATTATGTAATCATCACCAAGTTACATAAGTTAAGTGCATGGTATGCATTATAATTGCTTCAACAGGTTTTCGCAAATGCTCTCAAATAATTGCACGCTCTTTTGATGAAGATTGAGTCTGGATTCAATTAAAATACTATTATTTTCCATTTCTAGCAACTTCTTAGGTTTTGCATTTTCTACCAAAGTCTCGTCATTGTTATAGTATTGTATCTTTGATGTATTTTTTCATATAATGTGTAGCCCACAAATGATGAGCTCTGCTGGATGGGTCACCCTCAATAAATATAGTTTTATTAAATAAATAAAATAAAGCTTTCACATTATGTAAATTTGGTTATACTATAAATGAAGTGAGTCTTCAGTTAACATGAACTGCAAAATTGTTAAAACAATTTACCTGACTTCGATGATGAGGTACTTTAGGAAAATGTAAACGTTTATGTTGGCAAAACGAAAATGACTAAATTCTACTGAAATAATTCCTGTGAATTGAACAACATAAAACTCACCTAGCAATCAGCACGATTCGGTTCAGTTCGGGTGCATATCCATCGAATAGTAGAATCTCATCGTGTAAGAAACTTGGCTATTGATATAAACGCCTGTTCTGGTACTGTTTTACACTAGTAGAGTATCGTGGACACCTTCAATTTGTATACTTCATCAAAAAAAAGGAACATTTTATAAGAAGTTCGCTCCTTTTATTGCGCATGCACCAGTGTCACCGACTGGGTATGGTACAAAAGTGGTATTTTTGTCTATACTTATAATAGCGTGTCACGACCACAACTCACCGTATCAATCGCCGTTAGACATTTAAATTATTTGAATGGGGGAAAAATGGGGAAAACTACAAGAAAACCAATTGGCAACTTTGGTTTTTTTTGCAAAGTAACAGACTGCCTTATCGGATATTTAAAATAATACTACTACAATAGGATCTGGATTAGATTACTTTTCTTCCAGGGTATCATTTCACGGACTCTGATGAACAAGAGAAAGGGCTGACGTGGTTTTAGTTTGATTGATTGCATTATTGTCGTATGACAAGCTGCCACGGGTTTCTTCTTTGCAAGGACTCGTGGCTTGGGCTTAATAAGGTCTGGATTTAAAGTGAGAATAAGGGTTCGGAACGTGGATGTTGACAACTCTTTACTGTCTGAATGTTTGATATTACACGAGTGCCTGCCGGTTCGAATCATGTAATAGAATGCAGTGGTTGTGGGTTCGAATCTAACCCGATGGTATTACCTGTGAGTTGTTTTTCGTATGACTTACACGTCAGTGTAAGGGTAAACTCCCCCCCCCCCATAGTTGTTACACCTAATATAAAGATTGGCCAACAGAAATAAGCACTATTACATAACAATGTAGTTTGGATCTTCTGTTTAGAGGTAACGTATAGGTTTTCTCTTCACGTCTAATTCACATAAGCGTCTATTATAATTTTTAAAAATTGTTTTAATGGGTATAGGCTTATGGGTAACAACCACATAAAAATCTTTCTTTCAAATATGGGCAGACTAACAAAAGGAATCGCACGGATACATAAAGAATTATCTCAGAGTTTATTAAATATGTCAAATGAATTAATTAAAATGACAGACATTTTTGTGTGTGAAGGTGTGATCATTTTATAATAATATTAAAACGGAAAATAATAGGAATGTTAAAATGTAGGAATACATTTGTTGAAAAATCACGAGCCGGTTTCATAATATCGGAACCAGTTCGAGGTATTTCAGTGACGAAAAACACACGTAGGAACAACTTATGGAATGTGTAGCATTTTTTTCTGAAATAAAGTTTTTCTGTTGATTAACACCCTTTGACATCATGAATGGTACGAGCAACCAGACCTGGGACTTGACGTGTGGGGTAAAGACAATCGCGTGCGTGGCTCGAGCAACACAAAGTCCATTCAGCCAAAAACGTTCCCATGTCTTGGTTGTTATCGTACACTTAAGGTATTGCTTTTCTTGTCGAAGAGCAGGGCCCAATTTCATTGCTCTGCTTACCGTAAGCAAAGAACCGCCGCTGACTGGAAGCAGGGAATTATTTGCTTACGTCAAGTGTATTTCACGGGTTAGCAGATAGTTTTTTGCTTGTGCGCGTGCGTACTCCACGTTACTAGTAGGCATTCTTCGCTTACACAGCTAGCGCAGAAATTTGGCGCTTGTACAGTTAAAGCGGAGAATGGTGATCGCAAGCGCTGAATTCAGCGGAAAGCAGAGCTATAAAATTGGGCACATGGCCCAATTTCTTAGAGCTGCTTAAGCACAACAATTTGCTAAGCACAATACAATTTTGCTTACCAGAATAAGGGTACCAGCCAAAGTACCGTGTCACGTGTACAATGTGTGACTGGTATCCTGCTCATTTCTGCTTAGCATGAAATTGTTAAGCATTATTTTCTGCTTAAGCAGCTCTATGAAACTGGGCCCAGATGAGGAAGACGGGTTGTGTGGCTCACTCTAAAAACTCCCGGGTCACATTTGACCCGGATTCCTGGTCCCAGGGGCTTTTGTTGGTCAGTCTGACTTGGAAAGTGGTTAAACATAGGATAACTGTGATTCTGCGTCAGTTTGGCCTATTTCTGGGTCATTTAGACACAGATTGTGGGTCATACTGACTCAGGCCCCAGAAGACCCGGAGTTCGGGTCCATTTTGACCCGGGAATATTTGAGAGAGTATGTAGTGAGGTTTTACACACGAGGTTTTTTACGTGCATTGTTTAGTCAATGGTTCGTTATATGAAGGCAACAAATTAAGGGTTAATCTGATAATTATAAATGTCACCACATTGTCGTTCTTCATCAGAAGCTTTGTGCTGACTTTTGCTCCGTTGAGGTTCTACAGTTCCTTATGGTAACTTTCTTAGACAGCTGCGCCTTGTGTTATTTGTTCAAACTGACCGAAGATGCTTCTAGTTGTGTGAACTGTTTATAATTGTAAGCGTTATTTCAGGGAATTTGTTTTAGTCCCAAACAGTATGTAAAAGTGATTTTTCGTGCTCAGCCGTTTTTGTGCATTTTTAGAAACCGTATGAGGTTGCCAAGAATGGTTTCTGTACAGACTACTCCACAGTTCACAAATTGTGACCATTATCACTCTGTGAACATTGTGACCCTACACTTGACTTGGTAATTGAAGAATGTATACAGAGACCCAGACGAGCCTCGTTTTGGTTACATCGGGGAATCCCCAAAAGGACCGGACTGGCTTAGTTAAACTTGATATAGCAAGGCAGTGTTGAGTTGTTCTCATTATTGATCAGGTTGTGGATGCCTGAAACGGTAGACAACAGACCACCAGCCGCAGACAAAACAATGACTGAGATAATAGCTAGGGTAAAGTACCATTTCAACGGACCCCTGCAATGAAAAGCATAAAAATGTAAATTATTTCATTTATCTAATTAATTAATTTAAACTGCCGATTAAAAATAATACCTAGAAAATAACTGGAAATTTTTGAAACGCTAGAAGGCAGTAGACTTACAGGTCTCGAATTCGTTCTGATGCCTAGAAGCTCATAAAGGATGATTTACCCGGTACGGCTGCTGCCACTTACCGCCTAGAGTCTCCTATAATAACTTATAGCGCCAAAATGATTTAGGCTGTTTTAGAATTTCTTTCCTCTTCTTCTTTCGTTAAAATAATAAAACAATTTATACTGTATGGCCTAGCAAAAGAGAATACTTTTTTTAAAGAAAATTTGCTTGTAAAACGAGATCGGTGTTAAGACTTACTCTGGTTTCTTGCCGGCAGGTGGTTCCATGGATGAGAGCTTTAAATAGACAACACTGGGTAGAATGCCGTTAACCGCTGCCGCAATGGCGCCACCAACGACAGCGAGATAAGTAGAGAAGCTCGGGACAGAAAGCGCAACACAGAGTACCAGAATTGAGAAGACTGACCTCAGCAAAATCCGTTTCCATGTGATGGCTAGGGGGAAAATATCAATGGGAGACTTTTGAACGCCAGGTGACAGCATATATACCAGATAATTTCCCAATGTTGAAAGTTCTCGTGCATGCGTACATGTCCAAGAACGGTAGAAGTTTACGTGGTAACTTCCACCTATAGTCTCCAAAAGTCTCAAATGGTATAAAAAAACATTTTAATACTTCATTATCATGATGCTGTAAATTTGAAAGCACACCAGACACCAAAAATTAAGAGCACAGGTCTACTTAAAGCAGTCACCTAGTTTGGTACTAGCCCCTATATTAATGGCGAAACCATTGTTTACTGTGATATTTTTAAAAGTTGCGGTTATACTATTATTGTTATCCTAGGAATGTTTAAGGTAAATAACAATAACTACAATAAAACTGTTAATTGAAAACAACTTATACTCACTGTAAGGAATATCAAAGTAGTTTTCCATATCTTGAAATAGAGGATTGTTTAAAAGGACGCCTGCAATAAGCAAATGAATAGAGATGAAGGCGATCGCTGCGATCTGAAAGGTCTCTGTTGTGATCAGGTCGATGATGCTCTCTGAACCGACGACTACGAATAGATCCCCGTAAACTAGACAGCTAATGAGACCGAGTGTCGCATAGATTACACTGATACCTGTAGCAAGAGGAGAATTACTGGTTGGTAGTTTTTATTAAAGTACTGCTATAGAATGATAAATTTCCGAACCGAATTCTTTCACATACTCTTGCACAAACCATTCTTTCACTATAGATCTTAATCTCAATCTTTCCATTCCATTGATCTTTCAGACTTGGTCTTCCTGCAAAACTCCGACCTCCCCGTCTCAGCTTTCCTTTATCCCTTGGAGCTCCTCGTCTAAGTTTCCCCCTTACCTTGGGCCTCTTCAGGCTAGGATTTCCTTTTGCATGTCTGTGTTTTCCATCTCATTGGACCTCCTTATCCAAGTTTCCCATTTACAATGGACTTCTCGGTCTTGGTTTTTCTTTTCATCAGACAACCTCATCTAAGTTTCCCTGTACCTTGGACCTCCCCGTCTGGGATTTCCCTCTCACCGGATCCCCTCGTCTCAGTTTTCCCCTTTCCTTGTACCTCTCTGTCTAGAATTTCTCTTTCCCTTCGACCTACTCGGGCCTTGATTTTTCTCTATGTGAACCTTCACCATTTCCCTGGACCTCCAGATCTCAGCATCGGTTCTGCTCCGACAAGGGCTCATTATTTTGGAAGGCAGAAAGTTGACAAGCAAAGTATTATGAACCCTTTTCATGAATAAGAACTTAAGCAGTTTTCTCAAATCAGCCTTCGTGGAACTCACCAAAGTACCCAATAATTGCTGCTATCTGCATGTGCTCTGGATTCTTCATATCGTGTTGGATTGTAGGTAGAACTAACTGTCCACTAAATGCCGCCATGATCAGACCAAGGGATCCGAATACTGAGAAAAGTGTAGGTTTGACAGGAACAGTCTCGGGATGGGCACCGAAGTCCAACAGCGATCCGATGCCAACTGAGAGGTATCCCAACAAACTCGAAGAGCCAGATACTATACCAACAACTCTGTTGACAGAGAAAGTAGGCCTATGACAAGTTCGTTTCTGTTGATTATTGTTTTGGGAATTTCGACTTCTATTCTTTTTGTTCCCCTTTTTTTTTGGGGGGGGGGTGGCTCACAGGAAAAACAGTAAGTGAACGGATTTTTTTGTATAGGTTGAAATCTGTTAATAACATTCTAAAGCTCCTGTAACCGTATTGGGTTTAGTTCTACACGCAACTTACATCATATCCTTAGGCGATCCAAGCCAAAGCATGGGAGCTGAGGAAAGCACAGCAGTAGCGATCAAGGCACACAGAGAAACTCGTACATGGAGGAGCTTGAAGAATAACTGAACACTGTCTGCCACTAGGAGGTTAATTGCAACGGTAAACCCAAAGCTGTAGGTGCCGATCAATATGGCCGTCACTCGTCTGTTGGGATATCAATTATCAAAACGGATTGATACAATTTGAAACACTATCTACTTTGAAGTTAAGGTTCTTATAAGCTTGCGCTAACAGTTTCATTCATTGGTGTTAATGTACCATTAATGCTGAACTATCATTTGACAGCTTTTCCAAATTTTAGCTATCCAGTCGCAGAAGAATTCATTAACCTTTAAAAATTCCAAATTGTTCGGGGGGGTGTGCGTTATAGGGCCAAAAATTTCATAGGCCTAATCACTGGTTTCTTTATAAAGATTAGTTGAATTTTGACACAGCCAACCCTCCCCCCCCCCGGGCAACGGCTCACCTTCCAGCATCCCCAAATGCCACATAACTGATCGAAGGGTATGGATGTCGATTGATCTCATCCTGGTACTTGTCTGGGTACCAGCGCATGAGCAGTAGCCATGACCTTGTTAGGAGGACTGCTGTAAAAGCAGACGTCACGAAAGAGAGGAAAATTACTAGAAAGCCATACCAACCTGTAAGAAGAAGAGGCAATATTAATTAATTTAGCCGTGAGTCCGTTCGTAAGTGTGACGTAAATCGACTGTAAGCCACGTCTACTTCACACAAGTTGGCTCCACTGATTACCAGTCCCTCTGGGGGGGG
>CM021531.1:10072456-10086390 GCA_010994315.2 Pisaster ochraceus
GCGCATTACAGGCAACGCGCAAGCAGTTATCCGCTCACCGTCGAATCCCCAAATGGCAGACCGTGGGCAGGCATTTGCCGGTTGTGACGTCAGTGCAAGGGGTCAATAGCAATTATACTGTCTATGATCAAAATGGCAAATATCAGAAAGCGAAGGACTATTCATGCTGTGGGGATGGACACAAGAGTTAACCATTAACATTGATCTTACTTGGAGAACGGAAGTACAAAATCCACATTGAAAAGGTCTACATCCCACTTGCGGGGAGAAATAAAACCAATTATTGAACCACGGTGAAATCAGGCGTTGCTCTCCCCTCATATCAAATTAAATATTCGAAGTTCTGCTGTCAGTGGGAATAATTGTGGTGGACCCAGCCAAGCTTGGCTCATCTCTGTCCCCCATGCAAAGTGAACGTGAAAAGGGCCTTATGAGGGGCTCCAAGGTCAAACGGATTTCTGTGATGCACTCATTTTCCAATAGATAGAGTCCTCATAAACAGCGGGCAAAAGGTTACAAATCTCTAGCCTCACGTTAAACAGGTGTAAAACACCATTGTATTTTAAACCCATTCAGAGCGAGACTTGAAAACTTACGTCATCGGACAGCAGAAACAAATGGGTCTGTGCATTCCAAAGAGGAATTCCTGTGCCAATCACAAGCTAAAACTCAATGCCGTTTTGATTGAATATCATCAGAATTCCTGAATAAACTGAAAACTCTCTGCATGCACACACATTAGTGTACAAACCATAACGTAGTTCAAGTAGTGTGACGTCATCGAACGTTTTTGGATTCTGGCAAAAATTACACTTGAAGGGTATCAAACACAGCCGGGCATTTTATACCAATTTTAACATGATATTAGAGACTTGTAATAAGGCTTCTGTCTATTTGAAAATAGGGATCAAAAAAATGAATTTGAAGCCCCCCCCCCTCTTTAACAAGTCAGTTGTAAAACTCAGTCCATACACTCACTTCAGCAGACGACAGTAGAGAAGACTGTCCAGTCAACTGCTAGCTGATGTGGTTTTAAGTTCAACCGTAAAGCTTTCAATCTGACATTAAACACTTTACTTTCTTTGCTTTGCATTGCTTCCGTTTCGTGTTGTGAATGATGTACGGATGGATATGCACATAAAGGGTTCCCTATGTAATGTGAGACAAATGCATCTCGCTTTCTTCCTTCCTTGCTGCCTTGTCTGTCCGTCCGTCTGTCTGTCCATTTATCCTTCGACGGTCTTGTTTTGCCTATTCAAGTGATCGCTTAATACCAGTACAAGCCCGTTACACTAGTTTTTCTGTTTGGGTCTATTTTCTGTTATGTCAATCAACTTATTCTGACGTCATTCTATCCAAACTCAGATAAGGTTGGTTTTGTTTTGTTTTCTCTTCTTTTCTCTTCTTAGGTCAACTTAAAGGTATTATACAGGATTACAGAGTTGCAAAAATAATCGTAGACAGTGTTCATATTTTGTGTGATAAACCCTACATGAAAATAATAGCAAACCTTTGAAAATTTGGGCTTAACCTGATGTTTGTTTGAGTCAGGAGAAAATAGTGAAAAACCATGCACAATTTTCATCATGTGAACACGTTCAACTTAATTTTGGTTGTAACAACCGAAATCAATTAACCATGACAACAATCTCATTAAACAAGATGCACTTGGCGTGAAATGGTTTTCCAGTTCTGTCAGGTTGAACACAAAGAGTTTACTTTTCTAAACCTCTTTTATGTTAACTCCGCGCCCTTTTTTTCAGTCAGTAATGGTGTTTGTTACAATGTTTGCCGATGATACAACTCCCACAGTCGGTGTCAAAACACAGTCGGCGTTTTTGTTTTAAAAAAACAAAACTATCGACTGCTCTGACGCAGATCTCTCTAATTGGTTGAATAAGAATCTTCGTTTTTAAACTACGATAAAAACCGTTGTGATGATTTTAGGATCTAGATCCAAAGTTAACGACACTGCTGACTTAGGAGTGGAGGTAAATAGCATTTGTACTTAAACGAGTTAAAAAAACAAACTGTCTTGGGGTGATAATTGATGGTGAGTTGACATGGACTGATCCGATACACAAGGTTGTGAGTATACTGTACTTGCCAAGTTGGGTATGCCTCGCCGTGTAAGACCATGTATTCCAGCTATAAGATTTGTTTCATGTAAATAATACAAGTTTAAATTTTTATATTTTTTCATCTTAAAGATTTAGCGGTGTTGTTTTTTATTTTTTATTTAGTTTGTTTTATTATTTGTTTAAAATTGTTATTGTCTATTTGCTCCTTTTAATTGACGTTTTAGTTCCTTTGTCATTCTGGGGTTTTTTTTCTCAGGGCCCCGAGGAAAATCACATTGTTTTTATAATAGCCACCTAAGTAAAAAAATTTTTTAAGGTTTTCAGATACAGTTTCCTCGAATATGAGGGAAATATTTCACAGGGGAAAAAATTGTTCTAGTATGAACTTCACAATCTCAGTAAGCTTTCAGACTAAACTTAAGCATTGATGTTTCCTATCCTTACCCATCCTGTGTTTCTGTAAGTGGACTAAGATTCTGTTTCTGACTCACTTGTAAAACTCCACAATCCACTTTTGGGAAACTGTGCTTGTCAACAGCCTCTGTGTATATGTTATGCATCTGCTGCAATGTGACTGCGCTGTATTAAGCGTGTGTGCATTATAGAAGTTGCCACCTCGCGCTGGTTGGGAGTTGGTCCAAATTGGCTTATGGCATGAACTAATCCAACTGTCTCGTTACATGTAGGCTTAATTCTAGTGAATTTTAAATTCATGCCCATTGCCTCCGTATTAAGGCAACACGTAGTAGTTCCTATCTAATAGGGCTCAGGTGGCTTGTTACTTGGGAAACGCCAACGACGAACACAATTGAATTTTAAATGAATTGAATTTTAAATCGATGCCCCATTGCCGCCGTAGTAATGCAACAAGAAGGGTCCACTATTTCACAGGAAAACGGGTCAGGTGGCATATGATTGTTACTAGGGAATCGCCGACGATCAATAATATCGTAGTTAAATGTACGAACAAATAACTATAGAATAATTAATATTTTGCGTGTTCGTGGGTTTGTATCCCTTTCCAGGTCCCTGTGTAGTCTTTAGGCGCCCATGTGACGGTAAAACAAAAAACAAACAATCGTTATACTAATTGCATTTATTTCTGTATATCGGTTAAGGGCAAAATCACTTTCCAATGCAACAACTGCATGTTACACTCTGAAAGCTTCCGGACCTGGCTTGACCAAGATCCCGACCCGTGGGGCCTGACCCATTTCTGTGTCAGTATGACCCGGAAGCTGTGTCATAATGACCCTAAATTGGGTCAAAATGACGCAAACTCCAAGTTAAAATCCTTCCTTTTTTACCACTTTCCTGGTCAGTATAACCCGGAAACGGGTCAGGCCCCTGGTGCCAGGAGTCCGGGTCAATTCTAACCCAGGTGGGCACAATGACATACCTGCAGTCTCCGTAGCTTGATGCAGGCGATGAGGATGACAAATGCCAGCACAAGAGCAACACAACCAAGAACAGCTGCAACTATAACCACCGTGGTCAAACCTACAATGAAATCATTTATAGGCATATATTTACTTTCTGGGACAAGACGTGTTAACCAAGAAGAATAAGAAGGAGAAGGAGTTTGAAATAGTCTTATACCAAGGGCCAACCCATGGACATCACATAGAAGCAAATTATGCTTGAAAATCGGGCCGCACTATAAACAGATTTTGTTCTCTGTGTGTTTTACACTTTTCAGTGTTGATGTATGATAGTACATCGGTGTTGTATTTGAGACCTTTGTTGATGTGTGATAGTACATCAGTGTTGTATTTGAGACCTTTGTTGATGTGTGATGGTACATCACTGTTGTAGTTGAGACCTTTGTTGATGTGTAATGGTACATAGTAATGTAGTTGAGACCTTTGTTGATGTGCGATTGTACATTAGTGTTGTAGTTGAGACAAGGGAGTGAGAAGGCGGCCTTCGTAAGTTCTGTGGGTTAGGGTTGTTCGAAAACTACATGAGCAGCAAGAGATGAACTTTGTACCAACTGACCATTGGAAGGAACTGTAGGCTTCGTCACTCCAGTGGTTACCAAAAAGGTCTGGGGGACACTCTTCACACCATCGTAGACAGAAACAATTTTGATGAAGTGCTCGGTGTCGTTTTTCAGCTGGCTGAAAGTATGCCTGAGGGACGAACAATGACAACAAAAGTAACAGTGATATTTGAAGTATTTGCATGGTATTTGAAGCTTTGATGTGGATAATAACAAGTATTAATTTTATTCTTGAGTGCGCAAACACAAGAAATTGTTTTTGGAAGGGTGTTGTCTTTGAGTACTGAAACAGATGTTGGGGGTTTGGATTGTGGGGGTGGGGGGGTTCCTTCTTTTTTTTCTTCATTTTTTATAGTGTACCGGTGTCATAGGGAAATCTATCCCCGGATATTCTGTCCCCCATATGTGAAATTAACATGGGCTGGATGAGGTTGGATTCAAAAGAGGGGTGCTGTCAGGAGAAGTTTGTACAGTTCGCCGTATGGAGTACAACATCTCCGGGGGCAGAACCTCCTGCCACACCGGTACTCTGTCCGTCGTCAGAGATTTTTTTACGATTTCACATTTTATAGCAAATGCGTTTAGAGTTACGGTACACTTGTCTATTTGCAGTGGATTGTGGTATTACTAAAAGATGGCCTGCCAGGTATGGCATCATACCTTGTCTCCGCCACTGCAATAGGGTCTGTTTCCCCGGGAGAGATGTACAACTCGTACTTGACGCCCTCTGTCGACCCTTCCCATTCTAGTGTTATGGAACTAGACTGCACGTCAGTCAGTCGCACGTTGGTTGCCCTCACCGGTCCTTAGATAACAAAATAAACGAAAAATCAGGGGGTTTCTCTTAATGGTCGATAATAAGCGCCACAAGTTAGTCAACCAGCTCCAGTCACTTGCCAAAACGATCATTAAAAAGATCATTAAAGACACTGTTGTAAAATTTAGCTTCCGCAACTGACATGTTCCTTTTTGCAGGTAATGGCGTCGGTTGCCTCCAGCTTTTGCCAGTAAATTGTGGCTATACGTTGGCAAAGGACACCGGTGTGCAAAAGGCGACAACCTAAACTAAAATCTATAACAAAACAACGATACTTTAAAAAATGTAGACGAAATATTTGATGACGGGAGGTGTTTAGTGGGATATTATTAAAGACTCTTCTTTCGTTCTGCATTGTGCATTCCACTAAATTATTATTTAAAGGTTTGTTCATTTGATTTTTTTTTAAATTGGCTGACACCATTCAAATTTACAAAGTTAAGAATTTAAAAATTCACAAAAACGGTTAAAAGCAAACATCAATACACATACACACAAGTATACATTAACAAACTTACACGTTAAAAATGTTTTAAAACATGTTTTTAAAAATGGGAAACAACACCCTTATTAACTTCAACTTCTGGAAGGAGCTGACATGCTCAACAATAATATAACTGAACAATTTTCCCAGAAACGTCTGACAACTTACTTGTTTTCTGCGTTGTAGTCAATGACAACTGCATCAAGTTATGGATCACTCTTATCTCAAAGTTGGTGTTGGGCTCGAGCCCCGTGAACTCTGCCTCTAGAGGGCTGGCAGTGATGATTTGAAAGCTCTCCTCGGTTCCTTTGGGATTGATGAATACCATGAAAGGCTCCTCAGAACTTAACAGCTCCATGTTGATGTTGCTTTCCACCCAAGCTACTGCTACGGTGGATTCCGTGTAGTTGTACACAATGAGTTCGCCCGGTGCAGGTTGGGCTATACAACAAAATCATAACAAGAAACAGTGAACCAACATAAACAAGAGTGTAAACACCTGCAATCGTGGGCATCCTGTTGTCCCACTTTTGTTTGTAACTTCAAACCTTTTGTACACACTTTCCAACTGGGACCTTTTGTTATAGGTCCCCAGTTTGAATGTGTATAGTACCCGCACAAACCTCCCTCCTCAGTTTTGAATTCATTTTTTTCCCGGAGCATTTTCGAGTGCAAATGTTACAGTTGTTCGTCATTGCCTTTACGCGTGAATAAATTAAGGTTCTATTAGTTTTAGGGCCATTTGAAACGAATTGTGTTCCCCCGAAGATAACACGCTAAATACGGAATTTTGGAAACAGTGAATTGGTGTAAGTGTGCGTGTGTAGATTTCGATGTTGAACTCAAACACTTTGAATTTACCTGTAGTGACATCTAGAGAATTGATAAACCCTTCTTGACTCATATCACCGGAACCCACCAGAGCTGATAAGTTGAGCTGGAGCGAAGTGCCTGGATGAATCCCCTCAATGCTTGTGTGATCAGTCGACTTTGTAAAATACTGTTTATCATTACCGATACATAAAAGGTATTGATCCACGTTATCAGAACTCAGTTCCCAGGAAACATCAAAAGACGTGTTAACTGTGCTCATGTCCGTGTTCGGACTCAAAAACTGAACCATTTTCGGACCTGAAGAGAACGGAAATGAAAGCAGCGGTTTAATTATTTGACCTTATTGTATTGGTTTTGGTTTCTTTTCTATAAGGAAATGGTATGTTTTAATGAGGGCCAACAGTTACTGGTAAATTTTCTTTGAAGTTGTGGTCATAGATTGGTTTTTGTCACCGTAATGCTGATTTATAGGCAAAATTATATAGAAAGAACAGCAAAAGACTGTCGCAGTATTTTCAACGTCGCCATCCACGTGAGGTGAGGTGACAGCGGATACAAACCGCATTCTGGCCGCAGCATTCGCAAACGGACACGCCCCAGAAATCAAAGAAACGATCCATGCATGAAGCGTTTATCGGTTTCAAATGTTTTGGGGCGAACATTTTTCCAAACCACGTTACTTCGAAGGGAATTCTTGCACAAAATAGTTTATTCACTCTCAACAGCTGCAGTGTTTCTCATCAAGTAAGTTTTTATGGTCATTAGTTTTGGGAGTATTTACCAACTTTTGACCCTACCTGTAACACGATGCTTGTAATTATAGAATATGTTGGCCGACCATAATTATGGAACCATTCAACTGCACGGGTTATGTGAATGAACTTTTGACCCTACCTGTATAACGATGCTTGTAACTATATACTATGTTGGCCGACCATACTTATGGAACCATTCAACTGCATGGGTTATGTGAACGCACAGAATTAGCTATGCATTCACCATCATGTATGCATTCACCATCATGTATGCATTCACCAAAATGGCATACTGCGTAATTATTTTGAATAATCACATCATTCAAAACTGTGCGAATGTTTTTGAATGTTCAAACAGAGACAGGCCTAGAAATGATATTCAACTTTTTACTCACGTGTCCAGAATTGCAAACTCCCAACAACCGCCGAGGCCGGCTCTTTATGTACTTCAAAGTTGTACAACACACCGGAAGGTAAATTGCATTGGTCATTATTCTCTATGTATGTTTTGCTCGTATCTGCAACTTGGATTTGCCGTCGTTCACTCGACGGCTTCGGGTCACCCTGTAATGGTTGAACACAAGGCGTAAATTTATCTTTATGAATTCATCAACACTGTAGCTTTAACTATTATCATGATGGATGACGATGCATATGTTCAAAGACAACCCGAATAAAATGTCACGTAATACCACGTTTTATTGGATTATGTACTGAGGTTGTTTATGTTATTGTTTATATTGTCAAGCAACTTGTAGTTAGTAATGTTTTACATTATACAATTGTTGCACGCTGTGACGGGGTCCATGGCGTTTTGTACGCCCTCGGGTGAAAATGGCACCCGAGGCGAAGCCGAGGGTGCCATTTTCCCCCCTCGGGTGTACAAAACGCCATGGACCCCAAATCACAGCATGCAACAATTTTTTTGTATACTTGGTAACATGATAACATTAATTACGCAGAGTATGCAAAGTTTAATAAGCAGACTAACAGTAATACAGTTGTTCAAACAAGAAACCATTCTTCACTGTTCCCTCGAACCCGCGGCCGTTTCATACTAAGCGCTGGAAATCGACCAACGGTGGGAACGATCAAGGTGATTTACACCGGTTAACATCGCTCATGTTACCCGCCGCGCTGTGCAGCCGTGGTACATGCGTATTTGTTGCACGGCACGTGATTGGTTCTCGACCAATGAAACTTCACAGTTTGTTACCGAGGTATAACAAAATTATTTGTAACCTTTCTTCTCAAAGTTTCCTGTTTTGATTTATAGCTTTTTTGTAATTGCTGTTTATACTACCGTTTTACAAACAGGGCCCGTAGGGAAAAGGGGTACCCTGTCTATAAATAAAACTGCAAATAAGAAGCATGACTTGGCCCCTTGTTGACACACTGTGAAAAACACAATACCGTAGTCTGGCTCCCAAAATCACTGTATCGACACACTGGGAACACAAAGATGTATATACAATAAAATGTGATAACTGTGAATTCAAACATATCTCGTCTTGATTTAGACTAGATGTGGTTGAGTGAGACAAGGTACCGTATCTTTATATTTTATATTTCTCCAGAAATTATGGGCATCTCACTTTCGTCCTTCAAAAGCTTGTTAAGGCTTCACAAAAGTGTGTTCCTCAAAAGGTCCGTAAAGCGTTTTAAGTGGGAAATTGTTTTAAGAAACGTGAATGTGATAGTTTGGTGTGTTTGGTGCTTTGATATTTCAGCCTTTGTTCTCCGTCTCGATGTTTACTGTGAGTGATATTTTAGAAGGGCAGGACTTGTTGGAGCATTTTCAGCAAATTCAAGTAATTGAAATATATCCCTATAGCCTACCTCCTTCCAAAAGAATAAGCCATAGCTTTTGGTCTCTTGGTCCCCAGCCTCGGGCCAGAATATTGTCAGACAGCTGTCTTCCGTTGAGCGTTCAACGACAAATATATCATCATCTGGTGGTTTAGCTTCAGTGGGAAGTTAAGAACACCAGGGAAGTTGGTTATTATTTGAAACATTGTAGTTAAAAAAAATCCTCGGCATTCTTTTCCACCCACAATATTGTACGTGTACATGATTTTTACCGTCTGACTTGCTGGTGATCGAACTTTTTCAATCGCAGCCTCCTACACAGAACGGTCTTCCTCTCCTCATGAAACGCAGACTATTCTGCCCTTCAAAACAGGTCTAAATACTCACTTGCCCTCCTACATGCAGCAGGTTGTTCCCATTACTTTTGTATTTATTTTTGTATCCTTCGGTACTTTGGTGCTATATTTCAAATCTATAGTTTTACAAGGAAAAAGGCTCACCTAACACTCTAACATGGAAAGACTCTTGGGCAGTGTTACCCGCTCTGTCTGTTGCTGTGTACGTCACAATGGTGTCACCGATAGGGAACTTTTCACCAGATTGGTGTGTCGATGAAAGAGTTACCAGGTTCGAGTTATCGATGGTCACCGGGGCTTGCCAGGTGGCTACGGCTCTGGCGTTCGGAAAAGTCCAGTCCTCCAGGGAAATGCTCACTCGTACATCTTCGGGGATGTTGGTGATAGTGGGGTCCTCGTCGTCTGTGTTTACAGAGAATTCACACATTTGTTGTAAAGTAACTACGATTGTGTTTACTCTATTTGAGTCAAGATAAGGTACAACATCGTTACGCCATAATCGCCCCCACATTGTGGGTTTTACCTACCGGTAATGATCACGTAGTAAACGCACGTAGCCTTGTTTCCATCACCGACTGTAGTAGCCGTACACGTTACGGCCGTGGTACCAATACTGAAAATGGATGGGCTCTGCTTATCACACTGGGTGGTATCACCTGTCGCAGTAGGTGTAGTTAACGTTACTGATTTTGTACTGCCACCGGTGACGGCGCTTTCTGTTTTATCCTCTGGACATGTAATGGTAGGGTTCGAGTCTAAAAAGAAGATACGGTACACCATAATTATTACATTCACTCCACTCCACTTGTTTTCAACACATCATAAAAATTCCTTTCCCCCTCCCTCTCTCTTCCCCCTCTCTCTCTCTCTCATCCAAATAATTCTTCAAATCATACTTACAAACACACGTCACCGCAAGTAATACCACAATCGAGGTAAGCAACCACGTTGAAACCCCTCTTGTTGGGTGTGCTACCAAAATCTCTCTTCCCGTGGTGGCTTGTGAGTAAATTGAGGAAAAAAGGATGTTTAATGACAAAATTCATAATAAATTTTGCTCATAAAGGCACCTTACCCATGACAGGACCCCAAGGCGATGTACAAATTAAAACAGCACTTAGCAAGAGGAGCAAACAATCAAAGAGCATTAAAAGATACTTCAAATAATATAAAACCAAAAAAATGGACCAGCCAGTGATTAAAACTACACACTATGACACAAGAGTTAAAAAATCAAAGCCATGAATGGTTTTAAAGTAAAGCCGTAAATGTTTATCCTTGGGGAAGCTACCCTCGCGGTCATTTAATTATCCATTCCTAAAGGTTTTCCAAATAACTGAGTTTCATTTCACAGTAAAGTTAACTTGTTAAGGTATAAATAGTTATTAAATAGTCATATGGTTAAAATCTTATGTTCTTCAGGCTACGAAATTACGAGAATGGTCTGACAGTGTGACGTGTTAGTTCCACTAAAAGCCACACTCACTTTAGGATCCAACAATGGCCAGAAGCCCATAGGACATGCATTGAGCTGGTTTTTCTTTGATGATTGTATGGGGGAAACAGTTTCTGCTTCTTCTTCTTTGCAATGAGCTTAAGGTCTTCACAGAGCTATAATTTCTATCAATTTCTTTAATCATTGTCTTGAACAATGACTGCATTGACAAATTAGTTTTGGTCTTTTTAGGATTGTTTGTTTGTTTGGGGGTTTGTTTGTTTGTTTTTGTTTGGGGGTGGTTTTTTTTTTTGGGGGGGTTGGGGGGTCCCCTCTGGACAGGCTGAATATAACTGTAAACCTACAGTAAATGCGTGCTAATGTTAGGTAATGATAAAATAGCAGAATACCGGAATAGCTGACTTTAAACTTCAGAATGTTTCTGATAATTTGCAGCACAGTCTGGAAAACTCATATTTCTGATCTTTTTTTTAAAGTGCTGTCGTATTTTTCCCTTTAAAAGTGTGGTTGGGTCGTGCCATTGAGCATACGCTACGCTCGATAGAATGACGTTGCAACATCTCGTCGGGAAATTCCCAACAGTTCCCAAACTTGTCATCAAGGTTGACTGCACTCTTCAGCAAGCATTATGAACAGTTAATGGCGACTTTGTGATTAATACACGTGAATATATATAGTGACATTGTTAAAGAATGGAGATTGCCCACTAACCCCCCCCCCCCGCCTGCACTCTGGAATCAGCTTAACCAGGGCTTTTCCTTTAGAAGTATGCACAATTTTAAAAAAGAACTGAGAAAAAAAATTCAGTATTATCCAGATGTTAACACCTGAAATGGCACATGTACACACGGTATGATTTATCAAGTCTTGTAACTACTGAAAGGGTTTTTTCTATTATTTTTACCACGCTTTTTTTTTTTTTTTTTTTTTTTTTTTTTTTTTTGGGGGGGGTCACCTATTTATTCCATTCTGTACAATGAAAAGTTCTATTGATTTTTTTAAACTGCATGTAAAAGTTAGTTTACTTAACGAACTATTGTTTTCTATGTACATGTAAACTTCTCCCTTTTCACTTCTCACTCTTATGGGCCAATTTCAGCCAAAATCCATTAAATGTCATTAACACGCATTCAAATTCACGCATTTTCCCCTAATACTCTCAAACTAGGGTTTCTTTTTAGCTATTAATGCATTCAATCTCGTTTTCCTGCACACATGATTTCGTTTTTCTCATTCAGATTCGTTTCAGTCATTCTATTTCATTTATAATAGGCATTCAAGACTACACTTTGACCATTCTTAAATTGAATTACTGCTACCTATTTACAATTGGTGCATTCAAATTAAGACTCACCGAAGCGAACATGATTTTGTTGTTAGTTTGCGTTTTCTTTTTCGTTTATGGGCAACGAATTTTCAACTTCTGTGCATTCAAATTAAACATGAGTTATGGCTTAACGAATAAGTCTTTGATCCACGGACATTGCAGTTTTTAATTAGCATAAATGACTGGGTGTAGGTCTAAATTGATGCAGATATGAATTAAAGACAAATAATAGCTTTTTCCAGAACCGTTTGTACACCAGTCACAGACAATTGTAGGCAACAATTCTTGATGCGTAAACTCAACACTACGCAAAGAATCATATATGTTTTTATATTATCATATGATACTAAAACATGAACATCAACTTCCCCGTGTACAAAAAGGAAAACTATTTGAAATGGTGGCTTGAAAATGTACATGTAAAATAAAATTTCAATTTAAACTACTGTGAAATTGCACTTAGCCAGAGGGTTAGGCCTAGAGGACTGGTCCATTTTGGGGAGATGGAACAAACAAAGTGGGAAATATAAGTAAAGCATAACATCGAACTTAAAGTGTTTATCTAATACGATGCGAGAATTACATCACAATTATTAAGTTTAAAAAGAGTACTTTCCACAGTTGCGATTTTTCAGTGACAAAAAAATTACAAGTAAGCTTACCAGATGCTGGGTAAAAACTCTTCATATTGCAAGAAAATGCCCGTAATATCCGGGAAAATGGCGTCCAGGTAGATTTTTTTCACACTGAAACTATCCTAGAAAAGCTTGCTGAAAAACTCACACTGAACTGCTTCCTTGTTCATGGTGCACTTGGCCATGGTCATGGATGAGTTGCTCGGAACAACACACCGTCAAGTTATCTGACTGGCTCTGAAGCTTCAGCTATTCGACAAACGCTACTGAATGGTTTTGAAAGTGGTAATAAAAAACAGAAAGCTATGGTGGCCCTGAAGGGACATCAAACATATATATTTACGTGAATATTTGCGTCACTATTCTCAGACAGTTCCCATAAAACAATCATTGACACATTGTTGTGATTTCTGCCACAGTTTGACCACTGCATTTATTTTAGCACCTTTTGCCTATTCCAAGTTGGGCAAAAGGCTGCATTCGAAAGCCTCAATGATATCAATGGAGGGGGTCTTGCCCCAAATATTAATAATAAAGCACAGGGCATGCTTACCTTCAAAACACTGGGCATGATTGCCCGAAAATTCCTTGGCACGCTTGTCACCCAGAAACAGGCATACTTGCCCAGAAAACTTGGCACGCTTGCCACAAAACATGGGGCATGGTTGCCCTAAAAACTTGGCACGCTTGCCATAAATTTGCTTTCCTGTTTACTACCAAACTACGTGTGCACGTTTATCCCCATGATCATTTATAAATTAATCGTAAACTGACAGGTTAAATTGTTAAAGCAATTATTGGTCTAAAAGTCCACTGAGTTTTTCCACCGCTTGAACATACGGTCGGAATATTAGCCCCACCTACCTGAACAAGTGGGTGTTAGGCACAGTGTGTACAATATATAAATGGTTAATTGGAACTTTATGTAAAACTTATAAGATAAAACTTTAGCTCTAATACTTAAATAATCTAAAATCTAAAACTAACTTTATAGAGACTAATTTCGTTGAAACTGAGGCAGTGGCAGTTCGCTTCCGAACAAAAAAATGGGGATACACATGCTGTCCTTTGGACAGTATAAGAAAATACCTCTGCCAATGAGGCGATGGGGTGGTGGTGGGTAAATTTTTTTCCGAACAGTGGCTTTGAATAACTGAGCCAAAGTGAGGGTTGCCCGCGTGGAGGCAAGTAACCCTTTCAGTACCAACAGATACTTGCAACTAATGCAATGGTGACCAGAGAAATTTCATCGACATGACTACTTGGTTACCAAGAGTATTCTGTAAAGTTTTAGGTTACAGCGCCCTCACAAGGCAGAGGTCCCAGTCACAGAATGCAACTTGTACAAGCAACCAATGTTGACAATGAAGTATATGAT
>CM021531.1:10087390-10105690 GCA_010994315.2 Pisaster ochraceus
TAAAGTAAACAGTAAGTTTATCCTTTGAATATGTTTTTATTTTTTTACATAACATCGTAGTATATTTTTTTCGTGGCTTTTTACTTCAATTAAGTAATTTCTTACACAACTTTTTTTACATAACTTTTTTTGTACCTTTTGTTCTGAGTGTGTATTAAAAGTACAATATACGCAAGTTTATTATTAAAAGTACAATTACGCAAGTTTGTTATTAAAAGTACCATTACGCAAGTTTATTATTAGGGGTACCATTACGCAAGTTTACTTTTATGGTACTATAATATAGTACCATAATTATTTATATTTGTTTATATTTGTTGCTTCTCCTATTACGAAGGTTGCACTGAAGGATTTTCATTTGTACAATACTCTTGGTTATCGAACAGTAGGATAAACCCTGGAATTCAAAAGGTCACTCTCTTTGTTTATTACTATTTTTTTCTTCTCCTTTACTTTTCCGGGGGCCAAATTAGCTTTCCAGATGTGACACAACCTGATTTTTAAAACGATTAGAAGCTCACCAGCCTAATCTTGCTTTACAAACCCGAGCATTGCTTCTGTCACTGTCAAGTTATTATAAAATAATTTAACTACAAAAAATAAGATTTTCAGTGCAGGAATTAAGTGACGGACGTTTAGTAGGAATGAAAGAATTTTAGTTCAACACTTGGTAGGGTGTCTTATGTTGAATAATTTTATCCACAGCTAGTTGCTATTGATGGGTTGCATGGAAGTCAGAATGTCGAACCAATCATTGTATTTTCGTATGCTTCACCATCATCTCCTTGTACATTTTCAGTATCATCATATACGTTGGAATCCAACGAGTTTTTCTGTGGAGACACGGAATCCAACGAGTTTTTCTGTGGAGACACAAAGTAGCTGATAGTTAGTTTCATTGGCAAAGTTGGAAAGCCCGTCTGGTCATGAATTTGAGGCTGTAAAAACGGACTTATATATTTATTTTTAATTTTTTATTATAATTTCTTTTCTTCGAACCACTGCGGCAATGAAATGATGCAATATTCACCTCGGCCACCGTAATTTATTATGGTTACTGCTTCTGTCCCATTGGGTAGGCACCGAAGAACAGCAAGACCACAACCATAGCATGCATGCCTCCAATTCGGGAAATTCAAAAGTATATAGTACGCCACCAAGAGTTTGTTACGGGGTTATATTCAAAAAGGTCATTTAACGTGCACAAACTAAAATGCACGTGGAAAGTTGAACCTATTTGGTAATGGATACTGCAGTGTTGTGAATTGCCACTCAATCGTTTACAATACGTTACGTATGATATCTTTTGATAAAATATGCTGAAAGGAAGGGCGCTTGCAGAATCAGGTTACCGTTTTCTTTTTTTATCGAGTTGATGTTTGTTTCTGAAGTTACAACTATTGCTCGAACTTTACCTTGATTCCTTGGCACTTCCAGCACGTAATGGCGATGATAATCAGCTGTATCAGTACAAGTACACCGAGCACACACGCAACTGTCAATACGACATATTCAACTGCAAAGTAATCCAGAAACAATAACGGTTTACAGAAATATCGCCAGTTGATCAAGATTTGTTGAAATGAAATAATTATGACATGGCTTCTTTTTGTAGCTCTCTAATCAAAAACGCAGTGACGCTCATGGCACTCGAGAACATTATAAACTTGGTCACTGGGCCATTTATTTCATTCCATACATAAGTAAAGGCCTACATCCTGTGCTGTCATACCTACGTATTGCACATAGCAAAATTAACCACAGGAACCATCTCTGTCCTCTCCATTTACCCTTGAAAAGAATAAACAGTATTAAATCAAATGTCTTGCTTAAGGACACAAGTGTCTTGACCTGGATTTGAGCCCACATCCTGATGACTTAGCCACCATAACTTGAATACTTTGCATCATACCTTAATTTGCCTTGTGACCTCGTCACATACTGAAAACTGCCAAAACTGGGTGTTAAAATTCAAACCACGGGTGTTGTCACAGATAGACACCAAAAAGAATCAAATTTTACAACACATTGTGTTAAAATAAAACAAATTTCTGCCAAGACAATTACATTGATGTAATTGTACTGGTCACATCCTATGGTGTTAATTTTGATTCTCTATTGGGCGTCTATAATGTGAAAACACCCGTGGTGTAAATTTTGACAACCCAGTTTTTGCGTTGGATGCTCTTGGAGACCAAGAGAGCCAATCTAAGTTATCTAAGTGAAGATTACGGTAAGTAGCTCACGTGAATCAGTTGGAACAGGTTTGGTGACTCCCGTGGTGACTTTCATGGACTGTGGGCTGCTCTTCATGCTGTTGTAGACGGATACCACGGAAATGAAGTACTCTGTCTCGTTAGTAAGACTGCTAAATTCAAAACTGATATGGAAACAAAGAAGAAAATGTGTTGTTGGTGGTGTTGGTGGTGTTGCTGTTGTTTTGGGCTTTTGTTTTCTTTTATTTGACAGAAATTTCGTAATTCACACAGGGTTACTTTTTCAACAAATTATAGCACAAATAAACACTGGATAATTGTAAATATTTCCATGCTTTGAAGCCACACAGGACATTTTGCCACTCACTGCTGTCTGGTCAGACCTCTGTATTTTGTCAAGTATTTTCGCTTTTGTATTATGAAAGGGAGTGGTAAAATGGCAAAAATAACTCATTAGCCTTTGATAAAGCACCATTTGGGAGATCCCTCAAACCCCTCGATCCCTCAATACTCCCAGCAGGCTTCGTCGAGGTTCCTACCTGGTTCCCATCATATTGGTAGGTTCGGACCGGTGACCAGATGATATCAACACGTCATAGGAGTCTACGTCGCCCTCTGTTGGTGAATCCCAATTTATTGTGATGAAATCCTCAAGTACTTTGACTGCTCGTAAATTTCTAATCCTTCCTGGCCCTGAAATGTTGTTAAATTAAATGTGATGCAATGTAATAACCAATTACGGACATTTTAAACGTTTAAATTGTTTAACAATTAAATAATCGGTCTCGAAATCGAAATAAGGAATCTCTTACGGCTACTTTGAAAACAATCACAACTATTTCTTGCACGTACCTTCCCGTTAACGATTTTGTCAACACTTTCTGCCTTTCAGAAAGACCCCTAAAATAATCAAACACTGTTTGGAAGTAATGACTGCTGACAGCAACACAAACATATCCATTTGGTTGACATTCTAATTCTAAAATTGCTGCTATACATTTATTTTCAAAGACTACATGATCTGCTTACTGGTCCTCTGGGTCGTTTCAAGATGGAACCCGAGATTGCTCAATAACTGGATGTGGTAGTTGGTGTTCGGCTTGAGTCCCGTAAACTGAGCATCGGAGGCGGAAAAGACTGTAAGAAAGTCTTCCACAGCATCTCGTGGCTCGATGATCAGCATGTATGGGTTCAGTTCATCGCTGCTTCCACTGACGGCTTTCCATGCTACTGTGATAGTCGACTCAGTGTAGTTATAGGCGATGAGCTCAGACTCCCGAAAATCAACTGCAAATGGTTAGTTCAACGTAGAATTCAACCAAAGTTAAAGTATTTTGTACATTACTAATAGGTTTGTGGTAACACTCTGATCGTCTTCAGCATTCTCCTAAAAGACGATCAGAGCATACTGATCGAAACGTTCAGTCGTTAACCACTGGTTATTTTCGGAACATACACTACTCAAAAGAGATTTTCACATGTTTGTGTTACCGCAAAACTCTCCTAGCTATACTTCCACCATGCAAAGTTTCAAATCCTACATATTATGTACATTGAATTCATTGGAGGGTAATAGCGTAAAGCTTTTCTAATTTATTAACTAACCAGTAATGCTGGGTTGACTGATTAGATTCACTCGCTTAAAGTTTATTTAACGTGTTTAGTTGGGCATATCTTCGCATTCAAACGAGGACTTTCTCAAAAGGGATTCGGTGAAAAGGTGTACCGAGGACGTCCTTGCTTTGATTTTCGTGTAAAAAAAAACAATGGGGACGTCCCAAAAAATTTAAGTCCAAGTAATGAGAGATCAAAGGGGTGTCCTAGGTCCCCACCCCCTTTAGAAACTTGGGTGTGTGGGTAGGTATTCACATTCAAACTGTGGACCTATAACAACAGAGAACAATAAGGTCCCCAGTTGGGTAAAGGTCACCGGTTGGAAAGTGTACAAAACCAATGGGTTGCTGCCAAAAAGTTGTACGTACCATAAAAAGAGGAACAATAGGAGGTCCCCGAATGCAGGTGTTTACACACTTGTGTAGGATGTGTGTATTTTGTTTGGGAGTTTTGGGTGTGGTTTTTGTCCTCATTTTTTTTTTCTTATAGTGTGTTTACCCCCAACCACCCCCGCCCCCACGCCCAGGCCCCGATGCATTTTAGCCTCACATTAAAACAGCAGCAACGGCAGCAAAGATACAAAAAACTTTCCATCGTTTACGTCATTCTGCAGCTGCGCAGACTTTCAACTTATTATGGATTTTACCCAGCATATCTTCTGCACGTATCATTGGAGAAGTTCCCCCCCCCCCCCCCCCCCGATAAAACACAACACAATTGAATATAATTTCAATACAAATGTAGCATTTACCTGTGTCTATTGGTGTGCCTAGATTCTTGCTCACAATGCGTCTGTTTCCCGTACCAACAACTGACCTGACGGCCATTGTGTACGACACCCCCGGTCTCAAACTGTCCACCTCAATTCTGTCTGTGGTCTTGGAAACATACTGCACCATGTTTCCTGTGGACACCTCGTACTGATCCACGTTTTGCTGACTTCGACTCCAAGAGAGTGTCAGTGAAGAAGGTGACGTTGTACCCCATAGCGCCCTCAATTCTGTAGGAGGCAATGGCTCTGCAAAACACAGAAACGCTATCTCAGTGCGTTTTTTAATACGTTTTTAATTAACGCCCATATAATCCACCCGAACCATAAAAATTGTTATTTCCAAGATGGAATTTAACTGCAAATGTTCAAACGTAGAGTTATGTTACTTTCTCTCGTTCTTTATTCTTTTTTAACGATTTTTTTTACGGTATTATACGGGATTGGTAAGCATAAAAACATCAATAATTTTATAACAGTCTGAAAGCTTACTGATCATAAAGTTCATAATAGAACCATTTTATCTGCGAAATATTTCCCTCTGAAATGAAGTCACATTCAAGAAAAATGTATATGATACCTATATTGTGTACATGATTTGTCACTATTTTCTCCTGACTCACAGTGCGGATTAAGCCACAAATTGTACAGGTTTGTCATAAATGTATAAATGGTTTAACACAAAAAACATACACACTGCCTGCGGCTATTCTGTCAGCTATACCAATCCTGTAAAACACCTTTACGTTTTAAAAGAAAGCAATATTAAGGGATCTAAAGTCGTACAAAACAGTGAGAAACATGTTTCTTGCCTGTGAATTTAAATTCAAAGCCAACTTTTTATGACGTCAACAGGGCGAAGGAACTTACCCGTGTAGTGACGTGCCGATACAGTCAGGACCTTTCCGTCGAAGAGGCTCTCAACCTCGACTACATACAACTGACCAGCTTGAAGACCACACAACTCCTTATGCATATACGTGCTTGACCCCCTGTGTGCGATTATGCGTTCTTGCGATCTTTTTTCCTCACCCTGAAGGAAACACGGGTTTAAAGATCACATTGTTATATATATCAACACAAGGTAACGTAGCACTAACACAATCGTGCAAGCTACTTTGTTACTTTAATATACTATAGTTTAATAAGTAGGCCTATACTAATAGTACTATAGTCACTTCTACTAAGTTGCAGAACACAACCTTTTCTCTATTGATTAACGCTCCTGTTTTAATGTCATTTATACGAAGTTAAACCGATAATTAAGTGAGAGAGTAACCCCAGGATTTACACAAAATATGGGAAGGTTCACTATAGTTACTGGCACCCCAGTAAGCCAAAAGGTCTGATTGGGGGGGGGGGCGGTGTAGTTGGAAAACGCATAAACTAGTGCATGCAAGACCTCTGTAAACCTGCTACAAAGAACAGATGGCTACATTTTATCAGAGGGTTAAATCTGGGTAGGTGTATGTCTGTACAGTTTTGTGCTCGAAGTACATTATAAGTGAACAAAATATCATCCCCTCAAAAACAAAACTACACAACTCTGTGACTTGACCCCTCTTATGTATGTGGAATAGTCAAGTCTAAACTATCTTAAGAGAAAACAGTGACGTAATTCACTTGTATCATAACTTAGTGTTACCAACTCTCACTCAAGGTCAACTCTAGTTTTGTTAATTTCTTTTCAATTATGCCACACCCAAATTAACTGGATTTAAGAACTATACAGTTTTTTTTATTACCGAATACTTTTCGCTCTTGGTGATAGGCCTACTTCTAAAAAACCTTCTTGGAACTTCTGTTGAAGATTGCTTTATAAAAAATATATATATTCTAAAGATAAATATAATATCAAACACATCTTGCCTCTTTATAAACATAAATTGAGTAGCTTGTTACTGCATTATCCTCTGATTCCGGCCAAGTGACTGAGAGACAGTTCCCATAGGGATTATTCTTGACGAAGATTCTGTCCATTGGCGGAGTATCTTGGGAAAGATAGAACATAAAAGAATAGAATAAGTATGCTGCCACCTTGCGTTTGAGCAGCCATCAGACCATGTTTAAACACGGTTCCCTGTGGGTGCATCCCACTAAATCAACTCACTAAAGATACAGTACAAAATGCTAAATATTCAAAAAAAAATTTTTTTAAGTACTTTGAAGTCTCACAGCTTTTCACAGTAAAGGGGAGATTTTCCATTGACTCTTGAACGTTTATACTCTGCTCAATTTGATATGGGAAATCCCAAGGCCCATCGAGTTATTCTTCCTCCAAATAAAAACACCCCTATCCCAGTGCAAATTTCCAAACGTCCGAGCATCAATCTTAAATAAAATGTCCCTACATCTCTGGACAAATAGAACACTTTTTTTCAGGGCCTATATATGTCATCCAAAATACCTCAAGTTGGGAGTCACCAACCCCCAGGTCACAATTGGGCAAACTTTGTACAATGTACCCCTTTTATTTGGCTCTCAAATCTGTCTATATTGTGTAGAATATTTCGAGGGCCTAAAGTATTAACGAGGCAGACCCTCTGTCTCCCTATTTAGTGGGGTGCACCCCTACAGTAACAAAACATAAAGGAAGTTTCACTCGTGCGGGGTCATTTTAGTCACATTATTTATTATAACTATCTATTTTAAAAATAGAAACTCATAATCTTTGTGGTCATGAAACCAAGACACAAGAGCAACTAGTAATGCAACCTTTATGCGTTATACCTGTAGTAAAGAAGACGATGAAGATATGTTTAGTTTTAGATGTCGGAGTTTTTTAAAAAGTATTTAAAAAGGAAGAAGAAAAAGAAAACACATCTTTAGGGGCTGAAAACCCTAATCTATACATGCAAGGCTGGAGTAGAGTCTGAAGCGGAATTCAATCGTGCATCCACAGACGTGGAAAGCAAGGAACTAATCCGCTAAGCCAATGTGATTGTCAGCAACTAAATGATTGTTTGATTTAAGACTAAGGCCGTTTTCGAAACCAGGAATTACTGGGCTGAGGCTCCTGCTTGGTGGTTTCGAAAAGGGCCTTATCAATGACACACCACTTACAACTGCCGGTTTCCGTCACTACAACCATAAAGGTGCATTCTGCCATATTACCAGCCGAGTCGGTTGCCGTGTATACTACCTGAGTCGATCCATTAGAAAACTCGGCACCAGGATCGTGCGTTGACGTCAGGGTCGTTTGGCCTGTGCTGTCACTGGCTGTTGGTACTTCCCATGTTACTACAACGGTTGACATTTTGAGCTGCGTGATGATGTCATAGCTGATGACTTCCTGTATTGTTTGTGGGCAGTGAGTGAACACTGGGGGCGATGTGTCTGGATGTAGTGCACAAAACCAGTGATATGTGTAATAAGAAAGGGACTAACGATAACTTGTGACTTCAAAACAGAGTTCAAAATCTGTGTTGATGTTCATTGCATATTATAGCGACTAATTATCAAAAGTAACAAGTGAGTGTATGTAAACATGTAACCTTTGCACACACAAAAATGTTGTATCTGAAGCTTTCCCTTAAACCTTTGAAAAGATTTACATAGGCCTATATCACAAATGGTACCAGTGAGCTGAAGTAGGTGCTTTGACGGATTGTTAATCCTTTTTTGGTACAATTTGATGTCAAGATAGTCGTTGATAACTGACAATTGTATATTAAGAAAGACTATTCATTCATAATATGGGGATGTCAGACTTACCATTTACGGAGATCTGGAAAGAACATGGTTCGCCATCGCCCTCGCACGTCACAGAGTTAGAGCCAATCGGCAACCTGAAGTAGTGAGAGATAGCATATTATGTTAAGGATTTCGTAACATCATTGTCCGTGTCTCCTTCATGTTCAATGAGTCTCGTCGTCGGGAAGTCACTTATGTAAACAACCATTTTGAAGTGTATAATATTGACAATAGTTTGAATGGACCAAAATAAGGTGTTTTTAATTTTGTTTATACTAAATATTATTAGGGGCGGGAAGGATAATGAGGCAACGATTTTTCGCGGTTGTTTGTTTGTCTATCTGTCTGCCTGCCTGCCCGCCCGCCCGAACGCCCGCCCGCACGTCCGTCCGTCCGTCCGTCGGTTTGTTGGTTTGTGGGTTTGTCGGTTTGATTGTTTGTCGGGGTTTTTTTTAGTTTGTGGGTTTGTGGGTTTGTGGGTTGGTGTTTGATTGTTGGTGTGTTTGTTGGGGTGTTTGTTTGTTTGTTTGTTTGTTTGTTTTTGTTTGTTTGTTTGTTGGGGTGTTGGGGTGTTTGTTTGTTTGTTTGTTTGTTGGGGTGTTTGTTTGTTTGTTTGTTTGTTTGTTTGTTGGTTGGTTCGTTTGTTTGTTTGTTTATTTTTTCAGATATATCTTACCCAACCCAAAATACTCAATGAAATTAATGAAACAATGTCATACTGCTCGTCTTTTAACCCCCAAAATCTTACGTGCTGCCAGACATAGGGATGCATGTTTGATTAATAGGTTCGTCAAACTTAACCACCGCGGAAGTTTGCTGATTGTCCGCCCGGACTTCGAAGCTCATCGGACATACGCTAGCTGGAACAGAGAAAAATAAGTATAGTTTCTCTAATGAAATGTGAAGTGGTCAAGTTCGAATCATTGGTATTATCCTTTGTGGGATGGATGAGGGCGTAATACTCCCACCCAATCCATAAGAGACTCATATTAAAGCAAGAAAATCAGTATAGTTACTGCATCGAACAATTTGCGTACATCCTAGCTTATTATGTTTTTCAGTTACTTTTCATGTAGGCCTTCTTTTTTAGTAACTTTGCAACAAATGATTTTCTAAAGCTATACTTTATACTTTCTGTGTTTTAAAAAGGACAGTTAAACTAGGTCCTGCTTGCGTATAACAATATTGATAAGACGTGAACTCTTACAAAAAAACCTAATGCGAACATCAAAATAAACAGTAATTCCTCAACTTACCTGTACTTGTGGCCATCATCAACACGACAGAAATGGTAAGCAGCGAGTTGAGTATAATGCCGTCGATTTGGATAAACTTGCCCATGTCCATGGTGATGGCTGCTGACACCAACCGAAAACAAAAGGTACATTGAACTGATTTGAAATATTGCAATGGAGATAAAAAGCAGCGATTTGGTTTTTCCCATTCACCAATGAATCTCATGGTTTCGAATCCCGCCCGAGGCCAGTGGAGTTTTTCCATGGGGCACGGAAACACTCGGTGCGTGGCGTTGCTTGTCAGACAACTGACGGTGAAGATTTACAGATTGGATTTCAGAAAAATTGTAGAGTGTCTTTAAGTTATCTTCTCTTTGGATTTCCGACAGACAATGTGCACTACATAAAATGTGAGTGCTTTTTCAGTTTTCTGGCAGGGAAGCACAATTGTTTGTTTTTAAATGTCAAGAATTTCTTTATTTGAAGTAAACTTTTATGGAACCTTTTTTCTGTTCATTCTTCTTCTTCACTTAAAGTACTATCTCTAATGTTTTGCAACATGAAGCTTTACTATAGGCATAATGAGTGAGTCGGTCACCTACTCTCAGCGTTCAAAGAAGCCTCCTGAATCGCAAAGCCTATAGACTTTTATCATGAAGCACCATCTTGTTTTGCTATCATCCAAACTAGTGTAACCAGACCGAGGCTGAAAAGGAAAATGGCTTGATCCATTTTATTATTATCCATTTTTATTTTATTATTATTCTTTTATTTGGGGGATCAATAGTGTCATTGTATACTTCGTGGAAACTGACAAAGATATCTGTATTGTGTGATAAAGATGTTTCAATAATAATTTGAAGCTGACGGCGTAGTAATGCTCAACTCATTTTGATATTACTTTGTTTTGACAGAAGATCATGAAGTTAAAACAAGGGTACGGAGAACGTTCATAATCAGCATGCCGTACTTTGGACGGTATGTTCTCAAACTAAAAGCCATTATACTTGGCTCTGTTTTTCGGTAAAGGCTTGCAACTTCGGCAGCCTTTTTTGAATAATACTTGTGGAATTATATCGAGAAGTAAAATGTCATGTGAGGTCACAGCCTGTGCTATGGCTAGAGCTGGCCCTATCGTGGTATGGTGGGCCCATTTCAACATAGTAAAACCCACTGATGCGTTAACTATTAAAAATTGAATGGGCCATTCCATGGCCGAGTTTCTTTTTTACCAAAATAGTTTTACATGACAAATTTGCTGTCTGAAGAATACGAAACACAATAATTAAATTTCAAAATTCCATCACCTTTCGAGCAATCCCCTCCCTACACCAACCTCGGACAGTCATTTGAAACAAGTCCGCTAACTGCCTCTGCATTAATTCGTATCCCTTTTATTTAAGTAATTAATTGTGAAATGGTGTTTATTTCTTTAATATCAATCATTTTACTTGAAACCTTGTAGGAAGCCTTCCATAAAACTTTCAACATGAAACCTTTCGTCTCTGACAAAATACTTTACAGAAATTTTAAAGATAAAGATCTGGAACCTTTGGTTTTTTGTTTTTTTATTTTATAGTTTAATCTGAAACCGTGCTTTATAATTCCGGTATCAATGTTCTGAAGTAGTTGCCCTTGAATTACTGATCCATCGATGACAACAAGTTTTTCGATTCGCCGATTCGATAAGCACATAATCAAGAACATCACCAGACTCTCTTCAAAAAATTAACCGCACCATATTGCTTTTGTTTCGGAAAGGTGACTATAACTCACAATTTTAGGCCTGGAATTACACGGAGGCCACGGAGATGCCATGGCCTCTGTCACCCCCTGTTCTTGGCCTTGGTGCCCCTTATTCAAAAGTTTATGGACTTTTAAGATTTTCCAATGGAAGTACGAATACGGATTGCCCTCTAAAGGGTGAAAGTCCAGGCCTGCGGGTTGGTGAATATTGCCATGGTTTGTTTAGGTATTCTGTAGCAAATGGTAATAGCTTCCCTCTCCTAATTATGACGTGCTAGCAATGCTGCGTCGGTAAGTATTGCACCAGAAACCATTATTTTGTCAAAAAGTATTCCCTTACCGTCTCTCGTTCCAAAGCTTCGTCAGGTGGCAACTTCAGCACTCCTTCAGCTTTCCTTCGGGGAGCGTTCTTGAAGCGATGACAAATAATGGCGAAAAGTTGGATAATTTGGCTGACTCATGGATGTCACTGAGCAGAAATCTCTGAACCTGACGCCCTTTCGGCATAAATCCTTGATCAATACTACGTGGGCCTACAATGTTTGGAACACACAACCAGCGACGGCTTCAAATGAGTTGTGTTTTTCCTCATGCTATGGTTTAGCTAACAATGTGTGCAAGAGAGCATGCAGAATATTGTTTACCTTTGTGCCAGATCTCAGTACGGGATAGTATGCAGTGAACTTGGCTTTTAAAGGACTCCTCTCTATTTCATTTATTTTCTTCAGGCCTGCTTGTCATTTCTTTCGAAACTTTTTGTTTTATTTTCTCGCTATGTTTTGGCCCTAGTCTCTTAATACCATAGTTTTGTTGTGCAAATAACCGGCTGACTTCGAACAAAATTATTGTAGCCTTTAAGTTTTCTTGTTTGAGATTTCTTGTTCTTTGCTTCTTTTATTTATTTGTTGTATTTATTCATCCGTTATTTATTTGTTTGTTTATTTATTTCAATATTATTTGAAAAGCAAAATGTTTCTTTGGATGCAATTAATTGAAGCTTAAAAAAGAATCAAATTTCACGGTAAATTTTGAACTTAAATTTTCTGACCGTCGCTGTTTGTCTTTACAAGCAAAGAAAGGCATAAACGCCCTCCGCTGGTTGTATGGTAATGATCGAGATATTCGCCCAAAATAAAACGCGTGTTAATTTTGGTATATTTTAAGTACCTATAATAAGTGACTAATCGTAACCCTCCATCCTCTTGACGCCCAACTGGTTTTCCTGAGAATGGTTTCTTCTGAAGATGGCTTGAACCAGTTCTTATTTCCCATTATTTTGATTTTTAAATTTACAAAACGGAAACAAAGTCTCCAAACAGATCACAAAATAAATAGCGCCACCAATGTAGTATGCGCGTCTCGCACACTTTTTTAGCATTTACATGCACCTGTAAATTTAGCATAGAGCGTCATGGCTAAATTTAGATTTGTCACATGACCTGATCACACTAGTCGCCTTTACTCCATTGCTAAACGAATTGTAAAATACAATTCACTTACTGTAAAGGCTGTATTTTTTAATTATAGTAATTTTAGAATATGAAATATTAAAAAGAAATTGTATTTAGTTACTTTTCCCCAAATTGGTTTGTGCCTTACTTGTTAAAATCTCAAGTTTTAGTTCTCAAAACTGATTACCGGAGGGAGTAGCAAAGAATTTTTGAACAGCCAATTGCCGAGGAGTAGGTTTTATCAAAATCAATGGTGAACTCTGCGGTCGAGCTCATTCGGCTGATCGGGAAAAAACATGTCTTCAATCCGAGGAATTGGGATTTTTATTTTCTGTTTAGTGGGGGCTAGCCCCGACCGAATTTGATGCCACCTGGTAAGTTTTGTAGTTATAAATTGTCTTGTTAATAATGTGTTGTTACTTTGGTAATGTTAATTACTGTTGGTTTTGTTTTATGTCGGACAAATTTGGCTGTCATTTTAGAAGCTGTCAAAAAATTTGGCGTACATACCTGTACGTACACGTATGCAGCACACGGTTGTGTACAGCACTGTTGTGTCGATTGGTGTACGCGGTGTCAATATACATCATGTAGTACGTCTCTGAGTCTGTGATGGCGGATGAACATTTGGTGTTGTTAATGGCATTTACAAATTATTGTAAATTCTACATTTTGCATTTTCAAATGTAACTACGGTTATTTTGCGCGAGTAATTTACTTTGTCCTAACTCATGAAATGAACATGAGTTATACATAGATTATTTATCACTCTTCCACTTCATGAATTATTAATATTAACAATTGTTACAATGTTTGTTAGGTTGGCGGAATAATGCTAGGAATTCACATAAATTAAATATTTTCAGTCAGTGCCCGGCACCATTGGCATTGAGGAAAGAAGTGACACTGAGTGACAGTGAAACTATGGTGAAACTGAATGCCCATTTAATTCTTTGCTTTGACCATGAAATTGTGTAGTTGTTGCGATAATCGTAACCCTCCATCTGCGACCGTCAGGAGGATGGAGGGTTACGATTAATTATCGCAACTGCATTAGAAATGTTGATATTGTTGAACCCTTTTGGTCAAATGACAGTGTGAGTCTAACCTATTTTAAAAAGTGTTGGTTTATTAACAATTAACTTTTCCTTCCTTCATGGTTTATTAATAATAATAATATTAAAGTGATGGTAAGATCACAGATCAGATGTAAACAATTAATTAAATCGAATTGCAAAATGCAAACAACAGGAAGTGCTGGTTAATCTTGATTTTTCCCCATTTTGTAGACTGTTGATGATGTACCCATGATCAATTTAGTATACATAAATAACTTTAATTCTGTGAAATATGTATTACTTTCACGTTATTATAAGTTTAATTTACTCTACCTCTGTAAAGATGCTTACACTATGTAAGTACATGAAAACATCACACTCACTGCTACTCTTTTTGTACACACAGAAATTCTTACATGCATTGTATTCAATACAATCAATAATGTGACAAGTGGTTAAACTTTGACAGGTTGGTTTACATTTTGTAATAATTTTTTTATTACAATGAATAGTAGTGCCCAATTGCTTTGTTTGGGGATGTTAAGAACCTGCTTACAGTGCAGGTAAATTAATTTATTTTAAATAATTTAAACATAGCAAAAAAGATGTCAGCACTATGGCATTTGGTCAACCCTTTCACTGACACGACCATAGTGTTTATTCATAAAATTTAATTCTGTTTGTTCACTCGTGATACATGTATGATACAAAAATGTAGTGATCCCTGGTTTACCATATTTTTCTGCAGTGATTTGGAATAGGAAATCATGTTTGCCCCCTCTATGTACAAAGCATTTTGGACTCGTTGACGCCCTTTGCATCCCATTAGGTAACCATCAACATAACAAGTAGGGTTAAACTGTGATATTATTTTGGTTTAAACGCTTGCAAACTTATTCAGCACCCTTTTATGTTTACTGAGTCCTGATGCAAGGTAAAACAATCCCCAAGCTATTTGGGTAGGAAAGGATTCAAAGTCAAACCAGTAAACCCCCCCCCCCCAATATTCTAGAGTATCATAAACAGTTGGATTTAATAATAAACATTCAGATTAATAGACAAAACCTACATGTGCTTTCACTCTGCCAGTGTGAGAATGAAAAAGTGTTTGATTTGGTAGGTCAATTGGAGCATTTTTTTTTTGTCAATGCGGGATACGTATACTTTTCTTTGTTTATAATGTAGCTATCATAAGGCAAAGCAATTTCCACTTGCATTGAACATCAGCTGTGCTGGATGTTTTACCCTCAATAAAGATGGTTGTCGATAACAGGCCTGCTGCTTCATTTTAAAAAGGGCAAGAACACCAAGGTGTTTTCTCCTTGGTAACGGACTCCTCTATGAGAAAGCTGTAAATTTCTATCGGAACATTTCAAGGGGCACCAAGGCAAAGACTCAATTTCTTTGTGAAGTATCACTCAGGCCGGCAATTTAAATAAAAGACTGCAGCTTGTCTTCTGTTTTTTCCCCAAGAGTATTTATTAATTAATTTAAACATTTAGTGTTAGAGGAGATATTCAAACATTTTGCATGCTATCTGCAGCACAAAGAACGTACTTGTCCATCATGATAACAATTTCTTGGAGAGTCTTTTGATATTCTCAGTGGCTGACTGGCTGTGATGGTTTTTAAATTGCCTTTTTGTTTATTACTAGTGTGGATGTTTTCCTTGAATTTTCAATTCTCTACTGCCATAGAATTTGTAAATAAGTTTTCTTTATCCTGAAATTGATCATGATGAAATATCCCGGCTAAAAAAATAAAATAAAATTGTCAGCGCCAACTTCAATCCATCTCTCTTGGCTTATGCCAGGGGCCATATTGATCTACATCGTGTGCATGACCTGCCAGGCAGCGTACTCTAAATTTAATTAGCATAGCCAAAACCCCCAGGTCACTAAGAGCCAAGAAAATCCATCTTCTCTGCAAATCTTAAGACGCCGTGGTATCGTTCATCAGGGGTGGTTTTCAATGCAACCCGGTCACTCACAATGCATTTGAACGGAATGAAAAATGTGAAAATTCGATTTGTTAATTACACTTTTGTTCAGTCACTCAGGAAATCGGCTGCATGTACACTGTAGCTAAGACTAAGACTCAAAATGTCTTTAATGTTCAGGTGCTGGTACACACCATGTATAACCAACAAATAATTTACCATGATTGCCAGTGTAACAGTCCTGGTCTTGGCCTTGGTGCCCCCCCCCTTTTCCCAACAAAAACCCCAAAAAGGTTCCCATATACTTAAAGATTTTCCAATGGAAGTGCCCTTTTCAAAATGAAAATGCCCCCTGTAGTACCTTGAGGAAACCCCTGCCTTGTTTTTACAAAAGCAAAGTATCACTATCGGGCATCATCGTCAGGAAACTAAGAAATATGCTCTTGGTTAAAGGCAGGGTGTACTTTTGGTAATTGTCAAAGACCAGTATCCTCACTTGGTGTATCCCAACAACTGCATAAAATAACAAACCTGTGAACATTTTGACTCAATTGGTCAAGCTGTAAGAAAATAATGAAAGAAAAACCCACCCATTGGCAAAGAATTGTGAGCTTTCAGATGCCTTTCTCAGATTAAACTTTTTGGGTAAAAAAATTACATCTTTCTGTAAAACTACATTACTTCAAAGGGGTTCGTTTCTAACAATGTTTTATATAATCAGCAGCTCTCCTGGCTCTTTACCACGTACAATTTTATGGTCATTTAATTTTGAGTAATTACAAATACCAAAGGTACATTGTATACCCTCCTGCTACATGTGTACATACATGTAAGGTGTAAAACAAGTCAGTTTCAACGATACTTGCCAGCGCCCCAAAACTCAAGAACTCTTAGGCGGAAAATCAAAACCCCTGAGTACATAATTGTAAAACTGAAAGAATGAAAAACAGTTTGTTGCCTTACCTTGTCCGTAATTTTAACAATAGTTGATTTTGCTTTCTTTTTGTTATGCATTTTTTTTTATTTCCTTAACTCTATGTTGTTTTTCCATTGTGCTTTCTTAAAAATTGTTAATATTTTATTGTAAATTTACTTGCAATTCAGCTGATGCCGCAATTTGTAAGTTTGTTTTTTGATAAACCATTTGCAGGCTCCAGAACAGCTAAGTTGCAAGTCAAAAATATTTATCAGCATCACATTTATGAAAAAAAAGTCAAATGTAAGTAAATGTAAATTAATGCAAGTTATTGACGAGTGCAGATCCCTCTGATAAGTACTGACCTTTCACACCAGATGGATAATAAATTATGTTTGTCACAATTAGACTATTATTGCATCCTGCATATGTCCCCGTTTGAACAGAAAGATGCAGTAACCTGATGGTACATGTACGTTGTCTGAATTTAGGTTTCTGTTAAAAACTATTTAAAATAAGAATTAGACAACCAAACCAGTGTTTGTTGACTGTTTAAGTGTTTGATGGTAAGTTTTGAAGGTTTCTCTGTGTTGTTTGTTTCAGTGTATCAGGTTAAACAACAAAGTGAGAAAAGAAGCAACATTGTATAATCACATCACATACACTGGACATGTAGCGTGTAAATGATATATTGTATAATATGTATGTAACTTCCAAATGGGTGGCATACTGTATTTCATTGTTTAACTAAACTTAACTTGCAGAGAGAGAGTGACATAAATGTAATGGGATGTTGACAAACATTGTCAAATCTTTCTCTGTTGTCGAACCTTTCGCAATTGTTTACAATTTAATGAGAATTGAATCTGCCCGCCAACGTATTGAGGAGAAACAGAGTTTAATTCTGTAGTGTCCATGATCCATCTGTGGTCGTTGGCCATTGACGTCACACGAGCAAGGCAAGTGCTGTGCTATCTACTATCATTAGAGAAAATGTACATGTACCACGCATTTAATTACAATAGGCATAATATTATTATATTGGATGATTGGAACGAGTGCATTATCACCATAGAAATAGATGAAAATATCAGAAGTAAACACGGTCTTGTTTTGGTTGGTGCTCAGTTACAGTACATAGTATACGTGTAAGGTGTCAGCAGAAGAATTTACGTGTGTATGATGTCACAAAACAGTGAATACATGTACATATTGCAATAACAAAATATAAAAAGTTCATGTACAAAGTAAGTAAGGTGAACCTGTGAGGCATTCTATTGCTGACTTTGAAGAGAAATTTCTTAAAATTCTAATTTACAATTTTAAAAAATTCCCTTAAAACCTTATTTAAAAAAAATTACTTGTCAGCCTTTCACCAAGGACGTTAAATATTAGTTTATTTGATTAAAGCAACCAAACCCAAAGATGTGTTATATGGTCCTGGATCTACCCACCTTACATTTAAAAAAAACCTAAACCTGGAATCGGTGTGAATTAAAAATCCACTCAAAATCTAATTTCCAAATCTCTTTACATCATGCTCTGACGGAATTGCTTCCGCGGTCTCCATAAAAACTGCCTTACACGTTCCCAGACCCCTTTCCAAAAAATAATCTTGCACAACAAAAGTGCTGGCCCGGCCTTTGGCAATAACAAAAATTGA
>CM021531.1:10115443-10131519 GCA_010994315.2 Pisaster ochraceus
GGGGGGGGGGGCTGATGTACATGTACATGGAGAGGCATACTTAATCTCTTAAGAAGGGAGACAAGTTGTTCATGAGCCAGCGGAGACGTGCAGCCTCTGCCTCTTGTGAATTTTGATAAGAAGCGACGATAGACGGCAACTGAGCCAGCCAGGGCATCTGTAATGTAATGTTCTGTTTCATGGTCCCAGATGAGAAATAAAGCCAGGGAAACTTGGATAGTCCATTTTTTGGTAGGGTTAAAAAAAGCATTGATATTTTGATAATGGACAAAAGTGTTTATGGTGTAATGTGCATGCATGATCTAATACATGTACATTGTGTACATTGTTATGATCATGCAGAATTATAAATTTACATGTAAAAGCTGCCCATTCTACAGTCTCATTTGTATGCAAGTTTAATTAGTATGCAAGTCTCATTAGTATGCAAATCTCATTAGTAGGCATTCAGGGTGTCTTAGTAATTTAAAGAAAGTTTGTACTTGACACAATGACAGCTTGAATGGAAGGAATCTGAATCGACAAATTTCTGCAATTAACCATTCTTACATAACAGTGCATAGGGATACCTACAAGTGTATCCCCTTGCGACTAGTGGCAACTTTTACAGGCAGCATGGAGGCAGGCAACTCCACTTGACTCAAAATGAACACTTGAGTTTTACAAGAGGCATTTTCCTAACAGTATCTCGGATTCCCCATGTACATAAATTATGTGAAAATGTAATACTCTTTCTTTCTTTGAGTCTGCCAGGACTTGGTTGCCAGTAAATTGCCTGGTGCATGACCCTTAACCATGTTAATTGTTGTCATCAATTGGTGACTTGAACCTTTTATAACAAAGTTATTCCCAATTTTTTCATTTATTAACCAGAGCTCTTCAGAGAAAACCAAATTGCCTGCAGAGCCCTGCATGCTAAACAGATGAATGTTTTACTGTGTAGGCCTTCGGTGTGCAGAATGTACTGTACATCTCCAGTTTGTTTGTTGAGGTTGAAATGACATGACAAGGTCACATTCGTGAATAGAATGCATTCACATTATGCGCAGTTTACAATGTAGTTGTACACCCATGCACAGTGAAGAATGCAGACGCTATGAGAGTTGAGATCCGCTTCCGAGTCATCAATGATCAAGAAGACGGGGGCTCATCGCTGTGGCCAAGGTGTTTTGATTTTTGCCCCTCACGCCATTACTCTATCTACAATGTGTGTAGTTCATCAGCGTGCAACACCCACACAACGTTCTTGTGTTTCTGTACTACATGTACACACACTGCTTCATCTTGACATCCTATCCTTGTTGTGTACCCTGTAATGAAATTATGGTTACGGAACGTGAACACTACATTGTTACAGGGAGCCAATGATCTGAATAGAGTCAAATACACAACATGAGTATTTTATGCACAGTCTCTACTAGGACGCTGCGAGGTTTTTAAATTATTCATTTTAGCTTTGCCATTATACACAATAAATGACGGACGATTGTTAAATGCATTGATTATTCAGTGCTTTCCAAGTCCTGCTGAAAAATGTACCCGGACATGTTAAATGTAGGAACTGAGCCTAACTGCTTTCTGCATTCAATAAAGACGTCTACAACACTGTGTACTGTGCTACATGTATAATACATGTATACGGTACATGATATTGTGTGCACTCGCAGTATGGCCTGCTTTAATGTTTGTGCAGGAGTTACACTATTCTACAAGATGCTTGTTTGGGGTGGGTTGGGTTTTTTTTTTCTTTTTCTTTTTTTCTTTTCTTAGTGCGCAATGCAGTCATTAGTTAACACTGTACTTAAAAATAATTGTTTTTAGTTTCTTTTTGCATTTTAGAAGTCCCTTCTTTAAAAAATTATATGTACAAATCAACAAACTTGTAATTGGTATACAAAGTAATCACCCTCCTTTTGTAAACATTTCACGCTGGCCTGGTAAGACAACACATTGGGTTGCTAAACACTGTGAGTTGCTATCAAACACAAACACCGTTGGCACCGGTCACCATACCCAGCCAAACCAAATATGCACCCCCCCTCGTAATAGAATCCTGGTTGGCGCCATGTCACGTACAGGTCCTAACACAGTGTCCACATCCACGTATTTAGGCTAAGAACATGCAGAAGCCACCTTTAATGCAATTTGCCGTTCTCCAGTTTGAGCTTAGAGCCGTTCTCGGTGCCATGATGTCTGATACTGTGTTGATTGCTATTCACTGAGGATCCACGTGCCTCGGTTCAAGCGCCATCTACGCACTTTTCAACTCTCTTCTTATTGCTTTCCTCCTGCTTTTTTTTCTTCTTCCCTCCCGTCGTCTTCTAAGGGGTTTAATCGTGGAGGCCCCTCTTAAAGATCATATATCTTGGGAGTTTGATGCGGGCTTCTTGGGCTTATGTTACGTGTTGATGATGTTTTCTCTGTTGCGTCTTGGAGGGTTGGACTTTGTGTTTATATATGGGAGGATTTTACTAATGGAAGTGGAGACATTGGCCGAGGAATTGAAGAAAAAAAATGTGCAGTGTGATCGGAGGAAGGAAGATTGTCTTCGAGAATTGGATCAACCAGTACACAATTGTATTGTGAATGCAAATTTGCTCGGACAGCTGTTTGCAAACCGGGGTGTAATTTAGTTGAAATAAACCTTGAAATTTAATGCCAGTTGAGGATGTTAACACAGTTCAGCATGATGACTCTACAGTCAACCTTTGGGTCATATCTTTTAAATAAGTCAGCCAAAATAGAAACCATACATTTACATGAACACGTTTATCAAATTTGGTTTGGTTTTTCGGCTTTACCACAAAGTACGGAAGAGTCAGTTAATTTATGTGGTTTCATTGGATAATGAAGACTACATGTGTACATGTACATTGTACTGTGGGATTAATGTTGTTTGGGGGGTTTAGGTGGGGCGGGGGGTTAGTGGGTTTTTTCCAATTCTTACATACATGTAGTTTTGAAACCCAGTTAGGTATGCAGAAATGTGATAAGGGAACAGTGTGTTTGAAATGGTTTTATAATTATTCAGTAAGCACTTGATACTTACATGTACACATGTACATATGCACCAAGTACTGTACATGTATACAAGTATTTACTGTACATGTACAATGTTTTGTATCATTTACAAATGTTGAGAATACACATATTTGAATACATAATGACACATAAGCCTAAATGTACAACAATAAAACAACTTAAAAATTGCCTCTTGTTTCAACCCTGGCAGAGCTTTTGAGAACATGAGGCCATAAATCATTTTTGCGTAGTTATACTGTAGGTTTTTTTGGGGGGTGGGTAAGCTGTTTGCATAGTTCAGCTAATTCATAATACATAAGGCATACAGCAGGATGTACAAAACGTGACTCGAAGCTCCAAATCAACCCCAAGCCATATTTACCATGGGATTATCTGTTAAGAGCAATCGTCATTATGCCAATCCCCCCAGCGACCATTATTTGTCTAAATCGTTAGCGGAAAACAATTGTCTCTCAGCAAGCAAAACGATCCAGAATGCAAAACTCCACTGTGGTTATAATCACTCCAGGAATAAAAAAAGGAAAAGAAAACATGTTTAAATTGAACCAAATCTTATGTGCCGCCCTTGACTGTACAAGGCCTCTGAGAATATGATTTGCCCGTCGCCAGATACTGTCATAAGAGACCGGAGGATAAGTTAATTGACATTGTGGATAGATAGCCACCCTGAACACCAGGCCTCGGCGCGTTACTGTGTTACAATTCACAAGGGGCTCATACCGTGGGGCTGTGAAGGGTTTTTTTTTTCCCCGTTCTCTATTAAGGCTTGCCGCTGTTACGGCATTGCTGATGTCCATGCTCCTCTGAGCTAAGAAACCCCTTCTTGGAATATGATGATGGCGGCACGCGAGGTGACTCTAGTCAGGTCATTATAGATGGTAATTATGCAGTTGTTTAAAAGGCATCGTGGTGTTTGCGCTTGCAGAAAGGGTTTGAGTAAACATTTAGGGCATTCCTCCAATAATTATAATACATGTATGTACTGTGTTATTGTTTGAGTGCCATATTAGAATATGTCAAGGGAAAATGGGATGGGGGTTGGTTCAAATTGTGTTCATTTGTTTATTTGTAAGTATGCTATAACTTAAAAACAGTTTTTGTTTATTTTATTTGTTTATTTGTTTTACTGGCAACATTTTCTTTCTGTAATTAAATCAAAACATAAATATGTAATTGTATTTCTCTAATTTATAAAATTTCACACTTGAAACTTTCACTGAGCCTCTCTAACAAGGTAATATTGCATTTGTGGACACTGTACAACCAAGCTCTGTTTACTTATGTGTAAATATTTATCTGGAAAATCTTGTATTAGAATTCAAGTACAAAGTGCTTGCAAGCGGAATGCATGTGTTTTTGCCCAACTCTTGACACTTCTCATTTTAATATGCATTCATAATGTGACATATCCCTGCAGTTGAAACACAGTGCCGCAGTTGCTGACATCCTCATGTTGTCCTCACAGTGATGGATGTTTACTTAAAGATCTCTTTGTATACAAAACCCAAGAAATATCATTTTGCTGCTTGGAATTTATAATTAAATTTCATGAATCAAAGAAGCGTATTGCGCCGTCTGTTTCTGCGTCCCTTGGCGCCCAGAGCATGACGGACAGAGCGTGATTTCTCGGGCTATGTGAGTATTTTCTCCGGACGGTAATTGTGAATCGTGGCCGCTAATCATCAAAGGAGTTACTCTTGAAACATATGATTGCGCGAGATGGACACATGGTACTGCTGGGACGCCTGCGGTGCTTTGGCATAATTCCTTTCATTATAAACCCAGTGTACTCTACTCTATAAGTACTGTCATGCATGCGTGTACGTGTACAGCGCTAAGTTCAGTTTCGTGCAATATAATCATGTCCAAGTACATTGTACATGTATTGTAATACCTAATGACCTATAAATAGACACTCAGTTACATTGTAGGATCATAGAGCAAGATCTATTGCGTGTAAACTGTAACACATACGTGTACTTGGACATTCTGGTACAATTTAAAATTACCACTGTGTTTACATGTGCATGTATACTGTATGTATAATGTATGTATGCCCCATATGTTCACTGTTCAGGGTGGCTAAATGTATGTGTGTACATGTACATGCTAATGCATTCCTAAAACTATAGGTTTCGCATCTCAATTGTTGGAAGGCAATCAATTTTCGCCATTGTTCTCTTATAATCCTGTCGCATAATCCGTCCAGTGCAGGGCGTCGGATATTACCAGTCTCATTGACCCACCATTATCTGATTAAAAAGTCTTTGTTTCCTTTGAGCTAATCCGCTTATTGCGCCACCTTAATCATTCCATTCAAACCCGGAATATTAAATGGGGTCAGGCCTTCTTAATGGTGTTAATTAGAGCGACATTCTCTTTGTGTTGATAAGATCTAGACTCAGTGAGGCCTTCTTGATGGGAAGTGGGTTTTTGTAACTGTCTAGTGGTCATTACTCAGCCATGAGGTTTTTCAAAAAAGGTTTTTGTCATTCTTCAATTAGTTTCATGATTTTTCAAGGCAGAAGACTAACTTGACCCTTTGTTTGTGTCTTACAGCTCACATTCTTAGTCTCCATCACCAGAAGTGCTCTTAATTGAAATCCTGCCCTGCCCACAACAAGCACACGCCCCCTCTATGCCTGACATTGCCATCGGCATGGCCACCTTGTCTGTGACAGACTGTGGGGGTCACATGTCCAAGGACAAGCCAATGACCAGCCGTCACAGCCCTGCCAAAGTCAACGTCATGAACGATATGGAAATGAGAAATAGAGAATTCAACAACTGGTAGGTCACAACCGAGTTCTTGATTTTGTCTTAGTTCTGCCTTTTCTTACTGTCTTATTGTCAAGCGGACCAACATGAACAATAAGTAATTCACATGTAGATATGCTCAACTCATTCTTACAGGATTCAATGCAGAGTTAATTGTTAAACAGTCATCTTAGTCATAAACTTTAGACTTGTCAGTGTCAGTTGCATGTATGAAACATTAAACATTTTTGTTATACTTAAAGATAACTTTTTGATATTAACTCAGATGTAGTCGTAAAAACTTGAAGACAGACTTTATTTTGCCTTATTTATTTCTTCCAATCATTCAGCGTTTTACAACTTGAGGATTGTGAAGAGATTGACCTAACCTCACCACGAAATGGCCTCCCTGTAAAAAAGCATGACGCATCAAGTAACAACAACACCAACAATGCAACGACGACAAACGCTAACGCCAACAGGGACACCCAGGTTGCTTTTACTGGCGGTCAACGTCGGAGTTTGCTGGAAGGGTTCCTCGGGTGTCTGCGTCCCGTTTGGACCATCATCGGCAAAGCCACAACCGCTGAGAAGCAAATTACAGGTTGGTATCCGCATCTGAATTGTGCATAAAGCCTTAAAGAGGGCGCTCTTTATCCCCAAACATTTTGGATGAGGGGGAATAAGTTAGAGGAAATAAAAGCGAATGTATAATTTTTATTCAAATAGTGGATTGACATGAATGTCAAGATTTTTATGATAAGAGATTCTCCTTCTGGAACAGATAACTGGGAGGTACCCTTTGAAGACATTCGCAATCTTCAGTGGCTAGGGAGTGGTGCGCAGGGAGCGGTCTTTTTGGGCACTTTAAGGGGCGTCGACATTGCCGTCAAGAAAGTAAGAGACGAGAAGGACATCGATGTCAAACATCTACGGAAGCTGAACCACCCTCATATAGTATCGGTCAAGTAAGTTTTGATGGGGGTTGATGAGGTTGGGTCACAGGTCAAGGTTAACCTAGAACAATAAAGTAGGTTCTAGCTGAATCAAGCAACTTTGGCCACAGCTAGAGTGTACGGTGCTGTCTGCAACAGCAATATTGAAGAACAAGATTTTTTAATAATTTACTACATGTAATATAACTCTACCTAGTCAGTGCCGAAGCAACCATTTTGGGCACGGCCTTGGAATCTGACAAAATGTTGCTTTGTCTTGTATTTTAGCTACATGGGTTTTTACATTTTTATCAATCAATAATTCATAAATAATTTCATCATCTTAAAACATTTTATCCAAGCCAGTGCCTCACCAGTGTTTGCATATTGTCTTTCTTCAGGGGTGTATGCATGCAGGCACCATGTTACTGCATCCTCATGGAATACTGCCCATGCGGGCAGCTGTACGAGGTGCTGCGGGAGGGCCGCGAAATTCCCCCGAGGCTCATGGTGGACTGGAGCAAACAAATAGCCCAGGGAATGAATTATCTTCACGTGCACAAGATCATACACAGGGACCTCAAGTCACCCAAGTAAGATTTGGAGATGCTCTGATGATTTTCTCGTAATTAGTTCTCGGTGTGTGTGGAAAATTAATTTTCTGGTTGCTCTCTCGGGATAGGGTAGATGAGTTTTTAGAAGGTCAGAGGAACTAGATGTGCACAAAAACTTGTCTCCTTGACTCGTGAATTTAAATATTTGACTGACTGGGAAGGAACTATTTTTCAACCTAATGATGGAAAAAAAGTCTGATGAGGATTTCTAAGCCCGGTTAATAATTATTTTATTTTTTCTTCGTTTTTTCTTCTTTTGTGTTTAGATTTGTTTATAATGAAAATGTGTCAGTGTAGGTTTGCTGTTGTTGTCACCAGGGCCTAATTTCATTGAGCTTTTTAAACACAATGAGTGTCTACTAAGCACAACAAAATTTTGCTTACAAGAAATGAAGAATAAGGTTTGCCAGTCAAAATACCATTTCACATGTACCATCTGTGACTGGTATCCTGCTAATTTTTGCCTAGCAGGAATTTATTTAAGGAGTGATTTCTGCTTAATGCAACTCTATGAAATTGAGCCCTGCAGGAGAAAGTACATTAGATGGTTCTTTGGTCAATGCTTATAGAAAATTTAGTTTTTTTTTATGAGTTTGTACGTTACTTGTCTCAATCAAATCAAATTAAAACATCGTTTTTCTTATCCTTTTTAAGTGTTCTCGTGTCCAACAATGACATCTTAAAGATATCAGACTTTGGTACAAGTCGGGAATGGAACGAGAAGAGCACCAAGATGTCCTTTGCGGGGACTGTGGCCTGGATGGCGCCCGAGGTAATCCGTAACGAACCGTGCTCGGAGAAAGTGGATGTCTGGTCGTTTGGCGTTGTACTCTGGGAGTTACTAACGGGAGAGATGCCCTATAAGGTAGGAAGCACAGACACTTAAATGTCTTGCCAAGTCCTCCTCCCATGTGGGGATTGCTTCCTGGATTTCCTCTTCCTTCTGTACTACTGTTGTTTGAAAATGCTTGTATGTTAAAGAAAGACACTGCATTCGATGTATAGAAACAAACTGTCTATTCCAAATATCCATGTACATGAAGTACAAAATGTATGGACATTTAAAACAGCATGTTGTTGTTTTTTTCTTAGTGAAATATTTAGTGAAGTAACCTGTGAGTCTATTCACATGAATGTTGTATGCTGTAACTTTCCATCTTCATGTATTAAAGATTAGCAAAAAAGTGCCATTGTCAATGATTACGGAAACTAAGAAACTACAACAATGGTTTTCCTTTAAACTTTTTCAGTGATAAGCCAGCGGGGCCAGTTAGCATGTCACTCTACTGGTCCCCAAGCTTTCTCACTGGTCCATATCTTAAGGTATCCTTTCAACATTGCATGGGACTTGTAATTTGAAGTAGTTTGCACAATCAGCGGTTTAACATGTACATGTAGCAATGGGAAGCAATGAAACTAGCGCGCCAGACCACTTGGAGAGAATTGTGACTGGTCCTCGGGTGTTTTAACTGGCATTTGGCCAAGCGGACCACTGTTAAGGGTGAACACTGCGTAAGAGGATTGATTTGAAGTTTTGCCTGTGAGCCAGTTTGACTGGGCCACATCGGCATGAGAATTCATTGACCTCGCTAAAGCCATAGCCAAACCCTTTTAGAACTGATCACTCCGACTGTGGCTCATACCTCGTCGGCCATTTTGAAGCTGCTTGCTGCAGGCGCTGAGTTTATCCCCCCCTACGTGGCTGGAGCCACCGCCAAGGCACTGTGTTTGTTATTTGAATACTAAGTGCATTTTGATTTCTTCATCCAGGATGTGGATTCCTCCGCCATCATCTGGGGCGTCGGCAGTAACAGTCTCCAGCTTCCGATTCCGTCTACCTGCCCAGAGGGCTTCAAGCTTCTTATGATGCAATGCTGGTATGTCTACGCTAAGCACTTAAAACGCATCGTGACCATGTCCTTAAATTCATTACATACAAACTTAGATTTATTAAAGACGTTTCGGTAAACAAGTCCTTTTAGATGTTTTTTTTCCTTTTTATCTTCAATTTTTCAGCAGAGTTGTATACAAATGTATTGGTTTCATCTCCCTTTTGGTATTCAGTTTTGTCTTTACTTTGTCTCTTACCACTTGAGAGGGTTTTGGGGGTCTTTTTTTGTTCGTGTTAGTTTTTTCATCTTTAAGATATCTGTTAATTGGAGGCTTTGATGAAATAAGGGGGTTTTGGGGGGGCGGGGGGTTTCTTTATTTAGCATTTATAAGATTGTCCTTCCTCTCCGTGGGTCAATTTTTAGGAGTGCCAAGCCCAAGAATAGGCCCTCCTTCCGGCAGATCATGATGCATATCGACATCGCTGCTGCTGACTTCCTCTCTACCCCACAGGAGGCCTACTTTGACAAACAGGTAAGGAACTACTGTAGTTCAAGTTGGAAAAGCCCTGTCACTCCCCCCCCCCCACGTACACACACACAGACAAGTGTGTAATGGCCTCCAATCGTGGACCCATCTTTCTCCCGACAAAGGTGGACCCCTCCTCAGTTGGAATGTCAGTGCACACACTCACACTGTTTGGGCTTTCTCTCATCTTTGGTTCAAACATGGGATTCATGCAGTTAAAATTATTTTAGCATTTTGTTTTACTGTTGTGTATGGTTTAATCAAATTGTCTTTTGATGCGGTTTTTCAAAGAGACCAATTGAAATATGAGCCACTCCTAAAATGAAGTAGTGTTGGTCGTATATAAAAGTGTTGCCCATTATTGAGTTAAGGGTTTATCATACTTTGGAGTAAGTCAACATTCAAGCGGTTAGTCCGTACGCATAACATCTGTTTCATTGTTTACTGAAACACTTGTTCTACATTCCATTCCCCTTTTACCGCAAACAGAGAAAAAAGAAGTCCACATTCCTGCCATTTTTAGAAAAATCTTGTTTGTATTCGACAGAATGCCTCCTTCACAAAGCCGCATTGTCAATATTTTTCCAGCCAGTATATGTGAGAATAATCTTTTGATATGAGCTTTGTTATTGTGAACTATCGAGTCACAGTTGCCTTGCCGTCAAGGACGAGTTGTAAGTGAATATGAGGCTCTGCTTTTGTAGCATTAGCAGTAGGGAGTCCATTGCCTCACTCTCAAAATATGTGAAACCCTGAAAAGTTTGCTGGGAATGACTTTTCCAGTCAAAGTGAGTCTAAAAGTATAATGCTTCAAGTGAATGAACACAATTTACTTAGACTGTACAAGTCCTGTAATGGAATGTTGTTGGGATCCAATGAAATGCACTTAAGTGTGTCATTCTATAATTTGGTTTTTACCCTTACACCGATGTGTATTAAACACTGTTTACTGAGTACTTTTCCAAGTTCTGTGAAAAAAAATCCACAGGCAGATCACTCGGTTGGGATTCGAACTCAAGACCTTTGCATTGCTAGAGCAGATGTCTTACCACTAGACCACCGAGCTAGCCTTACTTGTGGGAACCCTTTATGTACAGGGAACGATTTCCTTTGTATAGCGAAATGCGACACAAACTGTACCTAAAACTCACCATATGCTACTCAATATTAGCCTTCAGTTTGCACAAAACATGTTCAGTCTAAATACATGTAAATTGCTATGTGAAATTGCTGCCTGAAATCATTCCCTGGTGTAGGTTCCCATAAATATTTGAACGTATGCAACTCTTCAGTTGATCAGCTGATTTCCTCATTCTTTTATTAATTTTGTATTTATTTTTCTCAGTGCCTTAGAAAACTGAAAAACACTTTACAAAATGTATGTGTGCTGGGTAGTTTCCTCTTGCTGAAAAACAATCAAAACAAACTTGCATGACTGTTGACACTCATCAGGCAGTTGTACTATAGAATCAAATGTACTTATAATTAAAATTTACCGAAAAGGAATTTCGGTTAATACACTATATAAAACGATCACAAAAAATGTACTCATGCTGAATATTGTAGTTTTAATTAAAAACTGAAGAGCACAGCTTAAGGAAAAGCAGAGCTGAGCCTGTGTTAATGTTTCTTCAAGGCTGACAAAATCCCGAATAAAAATAAACCGAGTAGAAATCTTTTCGTCGGCGACCAGTCCGACTACTTTTCTTATTTTTGATGAAAACAAAAATGGTTTTTTAAGTCGGGGCCATAGAGGTTACTCATGGATGAAATGTTTTCTTACCGGCTCTCCATGATTATTGACTAAATGTGGGCGTTTGATTAAAAATCGGGGTAAAGTCCAACGCGACGCTGCAACAAGATAGCCACAGTGTTTACTTTGCTCTCAATGTGCGAGAGAAAAAGGGTTACTGGCTATGAATAATATTTACTGAGAGGGAACAGCATTCCAAAAAAGTGAATCTGTATGCAGTAATAAATGATACCCCTGCTGTTACAAGATTTATGTAATGACTGCATGTAACAACTTATGTAACGTTCCAAATCGCATCAATGTGCATTTGTAGATTTTAAAGCTGTCAGCGTCTGTCCATTTGACTGGGGTCAGATTTTATTTATTTTAATTTTTTTTTTCCAAGGAGGAATCGGAATTGCTTTTTGTGGAAACTGAAATTGCTTTTGTATCCAATGAATGAATGTATAACTTATTGAGCGGTACTGTCCCGGTCAGAGGCATTGATTACTTCCGTAGGTTGGCCAGGTCAAAATAAAAACTTATTTGTTGTCCTTAGGCCTATTAAACAAAAAACCCGGTCGTTCATGTTTTTAATAATGCGTATTTTTCTACAAATTTACAATGTGGAGGGAGGATAGCTGGCGTAAACTTCAAAGGATTTGTGGAAATCTGATATTTTGTAGAAAAATTGAGAGGAAAAACTTCTTCTTTTTTTTAAATTAATTGCATTTCTTGTTCTTGCTCAGTACTTAGTAAGAACAAACTTACATAGGAACAAGAAAATTGTTAATAACTTCATCAAGAACAATTTTGGATTTCCTTTATGTATTAATTGATTTACTTGTTGTCCCAAGCGAGCTCTCTTCCTTCCTTCAAGAGGTCAAATAAAATACCTGAATTTGACTTTATCAACAGTGTACCCTCCATTTTAATGCAAGTGAATATTTAACTGCATTGTATTGGCAAAGACATTCCAGAAATCCTTTCTGCTGACAGTAATTTATTAGCCTCTTTGAAGTGTGTAATAATTCACCAACTCTAGGAATGTTATTAACTCACTTAACCAAGAACAATAATTTATATAAAATCTTTGCTTGGGAGGGAGGGTTGTTAGACAGACGGACAAAAATATTTACAGCGCATCTCAAACATTGAATTCAGAAACAACGAAGATTTCATGAAAATTACTGTCATTATTTTTTATAATCTGTTGATCGCAACAGGCTGAATTACAATACAGATGAACAAATAATTTAAAGTGTACACCAAGATGAAAACAGTGAAGAGAATTAAATACACTTGAAAAGGATTACTGGGAAAACATTCAAGCAGACAAAGGAGACTACGGACAGTACCCAACACAGATTGTTTCATCCAAGATTCAAGGACTTATAAATGCTTCTAAAAGGGCTTAAAAGATATCCACGGGAATGTGATTTTTCAGCTGATTTCCATGTTTTGGGTTTCTCAGCTGGGTTATGGAAAACTGAAGAACTCGGTACAAAGTCTTGCTGTGGCGGGCACTTTCCTCTATTTTCAACAAACTGCAGTTGCAAAATAAAAATGCATTAATACAAAGGCACTAGAAAGCCCACTTAAAAAAGGTACTTTGTCATGAATGATAAACCCATGTTTGTAACAAACAAATTCTCGGTCTACCATGAACTCTATTTTGTTCCGTTTACATGATCACGTGCAGCCCCCACCCTCGAAGGCCTTCATGGATGGAAAAATCAACTCTCATTTGAATATATTACACATTATCAATTGAATACCCCCCCCCCATCATCATGCTTTGTGCACATAGCAGTGATATCTAACATGAAGCCTTGCAGGGGGGGGGGTGGTGTACGAGTCTGTGACGTGGAAGTAAAACGCCAGAGTGAATTGGACAAGTTGAAGGTTCCATGGAACACATTTATTATTTTGCTGATTGATTGATTAGACACCGGATGACCTTGCGTGTGGAGCAATCCAGTGCTCTTTGCTATGCGTGTTTTGCCATATGCTAGGTTAATTTCCCCCCCCATTTGCATCATGGCATTTGCACATGTGTAGATTGTCAACTCTGCGAGCATTTAATACAATTAGTAAACAAAGCTAATAGTAATCAACTGCTTCTACATTGAGTGGGGATGTTATATTATTGTTTGCATAATTAACCCCTCTCTTTGTCTGTATGTTTATCTTAATTATTTGGGTTTTTGTTTTTGTAAGTGTAATATTGAAGGTTTTTTTTATGTTATTTTATTTTATTTTTTATTTTTTTTTGGGGGGGGGTTGTTGTCTCTTTTTTGAGGGGAGGTTTTTTTGCAAATGCAGATAAGTTTAACACATCAGGCATTTATTTACTTACAGTGTAAGTCCATATATGTGTTAATATGTTTAAAAAATAAAATAATATTTTTTTTTAATCTGAGCATCAAACTTTAAATAAATGGGAGGCCCACGCCAAAATCATTCAGTTCTCAGAAATAGTGAAATAGCATTAAAAGTGAAGTCGTCAGCCGTGATATCAATGTGATGTGATGTCTGAAACATTCTACATGCTGAGAAACACTTAGTCAGATGTAATTTCAAATTATTTTTGCCTGAACTCAGTTCAAACTCGCAGTTCATCGTCATAGTACAGTGAATCATTGACGTGTTCGTTTTGTGGGTAAGTCACGTTTAATGTGACTGCCCAATATGTTTGTCCATTGAAGCTGAGAGTCTGAGTGACCTACAGTGAAGTGGGCTGAAGTTCTGTACCTGATTCTATCTTGACAATTGGGTTTGTTTGTGGAATGGATTATGCTGGAACAAACGCAGTCTGACAGTGTGTGCGTGGAATACATGTAGCTGATATATCAGGGCTCACCCTTAACACTAGCCAGGCGTACATTTTCTTGTAAAAAATGCTATTGACTCGTAAACAAAACTATATAACCTACTTGTTTATAATGCTCATATTTCTTCCTTTTCAGATGTGAATAATACATTTTTTAAATGTGTTTATTTACTTTTGAGTGTGTGAATGTCATTACATTTTAACCCAAAAAACTGGTTAAGATCGCTACCGTTAATACATCAGAAAGAAACATTTATGGCAATACATAATTAAAGTCTAGGCTACCGAAACCATCCTGAGGGCAAATAAAATGCACAGTTTATTATTAGTCCAGTTGACTACTTTACAAAAAGCACAAGGCCTGTGTATGAACATTGTATGCCATATTATATGCGATTTATTCACGTACATAAAATTTCAATTCCCAATTTGACTGATCGTTCAGTTGCTTAATTGATTCGTTGCGTGTTTGGTTTTAATTTTTTGATTGATAGGCTGATAAATTGAAGGAAGATTTAGCTGTTTGTTTTACTCACCAAATAAATTGATAGAAACATCCTCACTTGCACAGTACGTGTTTGTGGTAATAGATTATTAATAATAAATCTAGAGATAATGACTTGTGTTTTGATCTCAATTTTTTTTTGCAAAATTTTAACTCTTTGTATTTTTAACCTCAGTTCAGCCTTTGGCTGCGAAGGTCTTTCTCCTTTTTTTTGCAATAAATCATTTCATAGTGTACAGTGCTTACAGCGTGACACACATGGGTGTGTGAATAAAATGACACAAATAATATTCTTTATCCATGACACAAATTTAACATCTAATAAAAGCTCTTTAGATTTACATGTACATGTATATCATAATTTACAATGGAAATACTATAACGTCATGAAACAAATACTTACAACTCTAGGGTTCTCCTCATGCATAAGCTAGAGTATCAGGTCGACATGCTCGAATTGGCGAAATGCAAGCCGATACGCTAACAAATATTAATATGTTTATGTTAATAATATGTTTATTTTAATATTATTTTTATTATTTCATTTATAGATCTTCTCTTTCTTTTTATAACATATGTAAAAACATTTTTAAAAGCTCTAAATTGTACAGTTAAACTTTTACAGCCAAACATTACCATCAAGTAGTAAACATTCCGATGACCATGTTTCAATTTGCAAACTTCGCGTCCAGAATGCCCCAAAGTTTGAAAGATCCTGGATATCAGCTCATTGGTTATCAACAGCATTTCATTAAGGAACATTGTTATTTAATCCTTCTGCATTGACCCTGGAGTATGCATGTGTGGGAACTTGATCTTTCTTCCTCTCCCTCTTTTTTTCATGTCTGTTTGGTTTGTTTTGGGGGGTTTTCTTCACACTTTTCCCGTTTTAACATGTGAAGGATAACAATGCTTCCGAGCAACAGAGATTTAGTTTTGTTGTCCCTGAACCGCATTGTGTTGTTTGGTCCTTTCATTGTGTAGTTTTTATACGTCCTTCCCTGCTAGTCTGTATGTTTCAAGAGCTTGGCTTATTTATTTTATTTTTTTCGTTTCCGTTTTTACAGTTCTTTGATTTTCCTTGAATTGTATTTTTTGTTCTTGTATTGTTGAGGTTGAATAAATAACAAGAATAATTCTGATTTCCTGGTTGTTTGTTTGATTTTTTTTAAAGGTTGATTGGAGAGAGGAGATCAAGTTGCAATTTGAGAAGATGAAGAGCGAAGGGTCTCAGATTCATCGGATGGATGAGGAACTCATTAAAAGACGTCAGGCAGAACTCAGGTAGAAAAAAGTCTTC
>CM021531.1:10131618-10162219 GCA_010994315.2 Pisaster ochraceus
ATGTCAATTTTCCTTTGTTTACTGTAACACAATTATGAATGTAAATATATATATATATATATGTATATACAACATTTTAAGGTAATATTTTTTACACTGCAGGGAAAATTTTGTCAAGCAATTTTACATAGCAAAACATTTGCACTGATTATTTGTGAATGCTAATATTGAGTAGCAAATCATGATTCTTGAGTAGCAACCGGTACATTTGGTGTAGCATTGTGCTATGCTGAACATAGGAAATCTTTCACTGCACTGTACAAAATGGACAGCAAAGTTCATAAGAATCCTGTCTATGCATAATGAACAGAGCAATTAAAACTTGGAAATTTGAACGATTGTTGCAAGTACCTTTTTATTCATGACACTTAGTAAGTTTCTATTCTTGTACAGCACTTTGGTCTCTCTTGTAAAAGCGCTTTATGAATATATTTCATTGCTGTTATTATCATTATTATTATTGTTATTATCATTGTTTATTAGTTGACAACTTGTGCTGTTTTATGAACATGGATTTTACTTTCTTGCGGCATCGGTGGCAATCACTAATGGCTTGCCCTTACATTTGTTCTTTCTTGTAGACATGCTCAGGACATTCGTGAACACTACGAGAGGAAGCTGGAGCGGGCGAACAATCTCTACATGGAACTCAGTACATGTCTTCTTCAGCTGGAACAACGGGAGAAAGAAATCAATAGGTAGAGAACCATCACTGATTTACTAGGTTGCTTTTCTAAAAGAACTCGTAGGGTTTTGAGAGGAAGTTAAGTTGTAGTTGAGGAAATGTTATGTCAGATAAGCCTCACCTGTCATTAATTTACCCCCTGGCAGTATGTTATACAAGTAAGGGCCATTTTTCAGATTGTACATTTTTAATCAATTCACTTTTTCTTTAAACTTTAAAGGAAAGAACTGCAATTTGCTTTAAGTACCACTAAGAAGAAGCAGCAGAGGACAATCAAGCCAATCTTAAAGGCTCAAACCCAAGCCATGGAGAAGCTTTTCAAGAAATCTCTGGCCACCCATAGCAGCTCTACCTCCACGCTTAACAGGTAATGACAGTCAACTTCATCCACCAAATTTGACCATTTAAGTTCCTTTTCGCATGGTTTATTTGCTAGACTTTCTTGGCATTATGTTAGAGTGAAATATTTCTTTAATTTGTGATTCGTAGGACGATAAGCCCACCAACTGATGCAGCCAGCATGCCCGAGACTGACCCATCCTCCCCTTCCATCTCACCAAGAACTCCGCCCTCATCTTCCAAGACGTCACCGAATAGAATGCGTGTCCAGCGCAAGACGCGACACCGTCGCAACAACAGCCACGGGCGTGGCAGTTTCGGAAAAGGTGGAGTCAGTCCCAAGGGGAGTTTTGGAAAGGGCGGAGTAAGCCCGGGGAAGGAGGTACCTCTGTCTGACTTATCAGGTGCTGCTATGACCTCCAAGGAGTCTAAAGGAATTGAAGACGATCGAGTTTGTCCATCAGACTCAGAAAGATTGTCAGACTTGGAGAAGGCAAATAGTGAAAACTTCAAATACTTTGGTCCATATGCCGCCATTCGGCAACCAGAACTCAACTCCAACAATCGGACAAGAAGCTCTTGTTCCTGCTCATGTAAAGGAAGGACTGGGCTGTGTACATGTAAAGGGAAATATCCCAACCGCTCCATGAGAAACCGACCTGGCAGGGCGAGTCAGTACAATTCTGAACATGGTATAGCGTTGACGTCGCATGGGAGCGACAGCGACGAGATAAACAGTAATACACCAACGGATGTTCTTTCCCCCACCGCAAACTGTGACAAGAACATCAACGATGACAATGTTCTTCCGAGTAGTTACATTGGAGAAAGGTTGGCCATTCAGTTGGCGAGTCCCTTGAAGAGGTCACCAGGAGGAGCTATTAGGGTGGCCAAGAGGAGTACCTCCCCACAGATGAGGAGTGGAGCCAGGACAAGGAGTAATGGAGATATCATTGTTGATATAACCAAGGTGCTTATATTAAATGCAGCTCTGTAACTCAGTCAGCATTTTATCATACATACTGCCTGCAACAGACAGATCAATAATGCAATGTATGCAAAAAACATGTCCCCCCTTAACTGCCACGTGGTATTTACGCACGCACATGTGGTGTAAAAATAAAGCTGTTTGTTCAATTCAATGTTGCTTGAAACATTTGACAATTCACCTGTGAGAAATGCCAACTAAGATGCAACTATAGTTTCCCACCACATCACTACTTTGTGGAATCACACTCACTCCTGCACTGCATGAAAACATTCACAGGCCCTCAGGATTGTTTTTCTCATTGGTCAAGGCATCTTGAGTGTGCAAAGAGAACAGTGTTTTTGAGTGGCCATTGGAGTTGGATGACAGATTGTGGATGAAGCTGTTATTTATGAACTTGTACTTTCATGATTTGTTGGATTTTTTTCCTTTTTTCTAGGGTTCAAGTGGCTTCTCAAGTGATGAGCACATTGCAGCCAGTCATTCTACTGATGAAGAACACACGACCCACTCAGAGAGGTATGTCAGGAATGATTTATGAATGTAAAACTGAAGAACAACAGTTTTAAAAAGACGCATCCTTCTTGCCCTTTTTTTTAAAGAGCCTATACAAACAATAATCAATGATTTGACACTTCGATCATAGTTTGAGAAACTTGTTGTCTTCTTGTCTCTTAAGGACGCAGATGGGCAGTCGGCAGTCCTACCTCGCTTGCAGCTCCGATTGTAATTTTTCCGACGATGGCAATACCAGCGAGCTGTCACGGTCCATTGTGTTGACGGAGCGGCCATTGCGCACTCAGACCAGCGACGTACTCAGCATGAATCCAGAGGTGGCTGTCATATCGGACGGTCTGTCCGATAAGGAACGAGAGGTGAAGAAGGTCATGAAGCAGATTTCAAGAGAGATGATGTTTGAGGTGAGGTGATTTGCTGTATAAGAGGGATGCTGTTTTGGTATTCCAGTACTCTGATCAGGGTTAAAGTCAGGAGTGTTTGAAATGATCTGGGACTGAATTTTGTAAGACTAGTGGAAGGCAATATTTCCTGTGTATGAAGCCTGAATATTTCAAATGATTCCAAGAAAATGTTCATCACTGATTGTTCTTAACTGGCATGGCTGTAAACTTTACACATACATGTATGTTACTCATTCTTGCAAATCGACACCAATCTGATTGATTCTTCTAATTCTTCTGTTCGTTTATCTTTTCTTGTCCATTGTAGTCTGAAGACCATGGCCTGGACACAGACTCTTCTGATTGCAGTGATGGGGAGGATGCACCAAAAGGGGCCAAAGGTCATTCAAGAACAACCCTTGATGTCAAGGCCACCTGGTAATGATTACCTAGAAGGTGTCCATGCATAGATGTCACGTAAGGAGGGAAGCCCTCCAAACTACAAAACCAAATAAAACACAGCATGTGTTCGTATGGACCAATGCATATTATGGTCTGGTTCTTCAGAGGCCATCTTGTCTCTGTAACTATGCAAGTCTGTGTACAGCCAATAAGCTGCCATTCACTGCTAAGATGGTCTGGAGCCAAGGAGGTGACCACCTATTTAATAAAAACAATTAGTAGTCTACAGGGTGCAGGACTAATATGGAGGTGCTAAGCCAGATTAAGCACCTGTGGCTGTGGCTTCTGACTTCAGCTGCCATGTTGAAGTACAGACTGATGACAGATTGATGTAGAAGCCACACTTGTAGCCGTAGCCATTGTTCCAGACTCTACAGAGTGGTTTTGGAGAGGTGATATAGCCCAAGATGAACCTCAACCCTAAGGTTCAGGTCAAGACAAAGACTTTGTCTCTAAAGACACAACGAGATGAAAGTCTGATTTAGAGAGGATCTAGGTGAATGACAAGTGGGGGTTTTGACCTCAAGTTTCTATCTTGAATGATGTTTTCTTAATACAGAAAGCTCATTTCAAGTAATTAGTGGTGATTCAATGTAATCTGTAGATCCCTGTTGACGTAGATGGTCAGCTCAATTTTGACCTCCAGTCCATGATGGATCTCTGTTCTTGTCCAAATAGCATTTTTCTGTATAAGTATGTAGTAAAGGCAAAGACAAACTTCATGAAAATATCGCAGAAGGCAGAGTTGAATAGGACCTTTCAAGATGTGTTGGGTTGAAATGTAATCAACTTTCTCGGAATCACTTGTGCCATTTTTGTTGACAGTACATTTCTCTGTGTATTTTCTTGGAGTAAGAATCCAGCCTTGTCAGAAGTCATTCCAAGGTGATTGGCCAACGGTTATTCTGTGCAGTCAACTTTAACCAACATTAACGTTTTTTTTGTAAACTCCAACAACCCCTTTAAATTTATTTACGAATCACTGACCTTTTACAAGATTGGACGGTTATCAGACTTGGACTGGATTCACCTGAAATTTGGTCATAGCGGTTAGCACTCAGTAGTCAGGGATTCAGACTGACATGGCCACCTGATAAAGGTCAGTTTTAACCTTGTCAGATTTTCTACCAGGTGTAGCATGAACCTTAATACCTGATAATGGCATATTTTTTATCTTCTAAAATCCTATACAAACATTGTATCACTGCCACTTCTAATGATACTAGTTTATCTTGTATATTTACATATAAAACCCTGGTAATCTTCTTACTGTCACGAATCTATATCATAGAGCTGTTAAAGCAGAAATTATTGCATAAAAATAATACTCTGCTTAGCGCAGCAATAAGCATGAAACCAGCAACAAATACTATATTCATATGGCATTTGGCTGGTGAACTTACACATGTATCTGCTTGGCAATATTTATTTTAATGCTGAGCGTTTTACCAAGCTGGACGTATGAAATTGGGTTCTGGACTGAAGTTTGTTGCCAGTTATGGGGAACACACCAGTGTAACATTATTGGATTATAACTTGATGAGTCATCGGAACCATCATAGATTTGATCACCAAGGAACATGTGGACTATAGTAGTAAGCTGTTAAAATATTAACATCTTTCTAGCTGTTCTAGAAGAATTGAAACTCGTTTAAGAGTGTATAATGTGTATAGTGTAAAGTAACATTTTAACTGGTGTACATAATGTGATATACTAAGAGAGGTATGAATTTAGTATATGAAACGTAGCATAGCGTACTAGCAGACAAAATTCTATTATTTTTAGATTCATAAGTCAATAACTCTCTTCTTGTAATTGTGGTTTTTCTTGTAAAGTATAGTTCCAATCAGCATTGCAAAATCGCTTGAGTTGCTTGATTAATCCATGCCTGGAATTTCATAGAGGTCATTGCCTTCTTTGCCCTTGTCTTGACCTTGGTGCTTCATTGCCCTTGTCTTGACCTTGGTGCATGGTTGACCTCGGTGCACCATTGCCCTATTTCTGACTTTGGTACTCCCTTAAGAATGCTTGCAAAGACATAAAAAGCAACGTTGCCCTTCCAAGGGTGAAATTCCAGACCTGTTCATCACAGGGATATACATAAGCATCATTCACATTGTTCACCCTGACAGACCAGTCGGGAAGCAGAACACTTGCTTGTCATGGTATCTTGTCACGCAGGATTATAAGATGGTTCCACATAGCAAGCAATTTCAAAATGATCTCAGGTGTAGCACTTAGAAGACATTATCGTTTGACGCTTTTTGGCTTTGATCAAACTCGATGAGTACCCCCAGGCAAGGCTGCTAGTTTTCACAGATGCTGATCTTGTGTTGTCCTTAGTCTTTAGAATGTTGAGAAGGCACACCCGAACTCACCATCTGAAGTCAATCATACTTTTGGGCATTTTAACTCTTAAATGAACACTGCAACATGGAAACTGACCTTTGTTTCACTCTATCCCCCATAGAAATGTACCTTGGAATCTGAATCTCAAGCATCTTGAACTTGTTTGCTTTGCATCCTTAACGCTAACTTATCTCGGTGAGGAAATCATATTTCTTTTGGAAAATGTTTCAGTTCTTTGAGAAGATTTAACAGAGTTTAAGAACGATTATGTAAAACTCATGTGTACTCAATGAGCTTTTATACAAATAAATTTTCTATATTCACGTTCCATTACACCAGGGCTCGATTTCACAAAAAAAGATGAGATTGATCTTAACTGCGAATCGATCTTAATTGCTGAGCAAAATGTGATGTCACAATACAAACCCCTATGGTAATACTGACATTACATCTTAAGATTAGTCTTAGTGCTTTGTGAAATCAAGCGCAGTTCGGATACACATTTTAGTTTAAACAATATTAATAGCTAAGGATATGATAATATTAAGAAATGGTCTTTCAGTTTGATAGTTTTACCAATTTGTGTACAATTGTTAAAAATAATCATAAACCAGTCTCAGTGTGGGGCTGTGGGACGCCAGGTGACATCAGACAAACTGATTTTCTTTAGACTATTTCGCAAATACTTGGTACGCGCGCGTTAGCCGTGAATGAGGCACATGCTGCTCTAGTAAAGCCTGGTTCATACTTCATGCGAAGTAAATTTTGGGAAGGGCAGCACGTACAGATTATTGCGTCACCCAAATATGCTTTGCATTTGCAGGAAGTATGAACCGGGCTTTAGTGACAAATTTGTACGCTAGACCAGCATCCACCTTGTTCCACAGCTAACGCATGTGCGCTTAAGTATTTGCGAAGTAGTCTTTGGTTGCGTAATTCTGAGCCTGCACTCACCACCGAGAACTATGGGTTGACCCACAGACATAATGCCTATGGGTTGACCGGGTAAGTCTGCTGCCACTCTACCGTAACGTCACTAAAAAGTCTCCCGTCGAATGTTTTCAGAAAAATACAGTCTTTCTGTAGTTTTAATTTTAGATTGGAAAGAGGTCAACGTTTAGGTCAAGCCAGTGATGTATAATCAATTCATAGTTACTGGTGTAAAACTATTGGATGTTGTAAGTTCGCTGGTATTCATTAAGAATTTGGTTAATCAGTTGTTTTAAAGTCAAGAACCAGCATTGAACAATTCTTCTTCTTTTTTTCAGTTTTTACCTACCTTCGGGTTTTTAAATGTCATTTCAAGTGTTTATTTTATTCTTTTTACTCTAGTTGCGTATTGTTTTTTGTACCTCATTAATGATTTGTTTTTATTTCATTTATGTTCTTAATTTTGTTGACTTTAATTTTGAAGCTGGTCTTTGACTTTTCCTGCCCGTCATGAAATTTTGTTTTGAGTAGGTTTACATTTTTAATGCAACAAATTCAAAACCCAACCTTTGTTCTCTTGAATAGTTCAAAGTATTTCTATGGACATTAGCTATCTAGCTATCCTAAGCCATACGGAAGATTTTTGTTTCTGAAGCGCCAGTATTATGGGGAATAATTTGTTGCCAGTGAACGTGCTCATTGAAATTCAATTTCTGTTTATGTAAATACAATTTTATTTTAGATTGTTTGATGGTATTGTAAACCAAACACTTGTAACGCAATTTTGTATTACTCATTGGTAATATTTGATTTTGATTTGCATTTAAGTTCTGAGAATTCAGAATGATCCCTTTATTGATTATTTATCAATCCATACTTGACACAGTCAGCCATCTTGTTTTGTGGGGTTTTTGTTTAGTTATTGATAACTCTATGTGCTTTCAGAAAGAGGCATTTTGGGAGACTGGTACCTCTCACATGATAGGTAACCATAAAGTGACATAGGTTAAGGGCACATGACTCCAGATGGCTGCTGTGAAGGTTTGAATACTATGTAAAATACCTTCAGCTTAGAGATTCCAAAAATCAATTATAACAACTTAGTTCCAGGTATTGTCCAACTAAGTATTAATGGAATAGTGCCCTCCTAGCCTGGGTCTAGATAGGAAGTAACTTGTTACTATGTGACTCTATTGGGTTGGGTCATTGACCAGGCTTGCCATACTGTGTTTAAAATTCACCACCAGTGTGTAATGCATTATAGTTCTTTCTGTTTGAGATTTTATTTCCTTTTTGAGATGAAAGGAAACAACCTCCCAAGAAGCCACCCCCGAAACACAGAATTGAAATAAAAATGAATATTTGCTTTTACAACAAATGAATATTTACATCTAAGTATTAATTGGTCTATACTTATGAATAATGTTCAGGTTGCTCAAATTTGTCTGTTTCTTTAGGACATTAAAATGTACACAAAAATCAACGTTGATTTATTTCATATTTGAAAATCATTAATATTCAATTTATTTAAACAGATTTGTTTTAAATTGTTTATTGCAATTTAGCAATTTGTCACTGCGAATTATACCCCCCCCCCCACATATTAAGAAGAAAACAAACATGCATTTCACACTGGTAGTGATTATTGTGACGTATGTGTGCAATAGAATATGCCACTATTCCATTCCATAATATATTGATTTAATATGATTAATTGCTAAGTTATGACTTCTTGACACTTATTTAAAATCACGTGGTAAGCCACGTGAGTACCTCATTGTCAATATTTGTATGTTACATTGTACAGATCTCGTCTGATTCTATCGGGAAAAGAATAAAAAGTATCTTGTTGGCGTGTTTGAAAAATTACAAGGTGTGATGAAGTCTTCTTTTGTTTAGTTGTGCCAAAGGCGTAAAACCTTTGAACCCTAGATCTGAGATTTTATATGTTGTTATCCTGTGTCATATTTCTCCAAATTGTCCTCATACCATCATGGATTGAAATACCCTAAAACAATTAGAAGCTAAAACCCATTGTCTTTAGATGAAGATGTCCCTATTATCGAATACAAACTAAACGAGTGCATTTTCACTGGCTAGTGCATTTTTTCCGTTGGTAATTTGTATCTATTGATTTAAAGAGGCTCACCACTTTTACGCACTTAACAACAACGTTGTGATTGTTAATCTTGCACTGAAAAGTCATCGCCCCTTTAACTTCCCCATTGCCCTTTTCCCAGTATTATTAATTTGCCCGATCCACACGTCAGTGTTTCTCTGTATGACGTAGGCGTTCAATGCAAAACGTTTCGACTTCTGGTGGCGCTATTTATATATAAAAAAATAATTTTAAAACGTTCTAGTGGAGTGCATCCGGTTATTGTCTTGTTTCTTTCTCATTCTTTGAACTTTCTCATTCTGGGTTGTCACACCAGAGAATACCGCTACCGGTAGCTCAAAATGATGCTAATTAGGCCTTAAATAAAATCTCACTTTACAGCTGAATTATGCCAAATTTCGGGGTGTGAAACTTTGTTTGAGATAACCTTTTAATACGTTCCACTTGCTCGTCAACAACTCTTTCAAATTATTCACCCTTTCTGTAGTTTAATATAACCAAAGCTACATCCGCTGCTTAACACCTTTAACTGATCTTCAAAATCACTCAAATTCGTTCATGTGTTTTTTTCTTCTCCAAAGTAAAAATGTAAATGTGACCGTCCTGATAGTTTTATCCTTCAATCCATACATGACTGACCTCAACCCGCTATGAGGTGATCATGGTTTTCCTTCTCCATAATCCGGCCGTCCTTCCCGTCATTGTTCAATGAAAACAAACACCACCACAGATTTGTTTTTTTATAACCCTGAATGGCCTGAAAGTTCACTTCTCCATTTAACTGGTTTGCGGTGACGCTGCATTGAGTGGATGGCCTTTGACATAGCTTTGTTTTGCCTTTGATTAGTAACAATTGCATGACAAAATGGTCAATGGTCACATTCTCAAGCTATATTATCCAGGTACATTGCGTAAAGACCTCAATCCAACTGTGCAAACACTGTGCGGATTGGCGTGAACACATTTCAACTCTGAATCAGAACTTAAGGTGGGGTAGCAAGTTAACATTGCTGCAGTATAGTTGTTGAAATATTACAGCCACCCTTGGCAAGATGAATACTCCCGTGTTGGTGCTCTTCGTCGGGTTGTTGTGCTATGCTAGCGCAGCAAGTTTAACATCACAGAAAACCCTCACCACCAATCCACAACCTGTCGAGTTCCAGAAGGGTGCTACACCATGCGTCACTCCGAAACAATGGGAGGGTCGTTTCAGCGAGTGGGACCACAACAAGGATGCCAACAACAGGTATAAAATCAGCTTTGATGGAGTCAAAAGACGTAAATATGTTGAGGAGGAGTTGAAGTCGATGATTCCCGGAAGAAGGTAATGTTTTGTTCTGGTTTTTGTATTTCCCTATTGCAAGTTTTTGCAATGTCTAACTGCTGTATTTAAACTAAAATAAATCTGTTATGGGGTTTGTTTTACGGAGGAGTGCACTCATTCAATTCCTCTAGTTTTCAGTGTATCCACCTGTGAAAATTTCACCAAATTATAGCAGGTCACATTTTCAAGAAAGTTTTTCTTTTGCGACGTGCCGACGCCACACCCTTGGTTGGCAATATAATAAAAAGCCAGCTTCGAAATCGTTCATCGGTTTAATTTTTAGCATTTCCACTAAAGCCATGGAGGAAGATGTAACGTTTTAATTCGATTGCATGCCGTAGGACGGCTTGTCTTAAACGAAATTAACATCTTTACAATGTTAATGGTAATTGGTGTGCGATGTTGTCTTTATGTTTGTATCAGACTAATGAAGTATTTGATACTCTTTGATGAGAGAGTCGAGTACCAAATAGACCCATCTTACAACCAGTGCAAGAAGATACCCATCGGCCCATGGAGGAACTTCAGTATCCCACCCGACGCCACCTTCGAGGATGCCTACACAATCGGAGGGGCAGGCAACTCCATCAACGTGACTGAATGGTCTGACAGAAAGCCGTCCAGGTCTTGTAAGTTGGAGCTTGACAAGACAATATTTTGTTCATGAATTCATGTTTTACTTTCCTTTTTATTTTACTTTGTACTTAAAATGTCTGTACCTTCATTATGCAGTAGATACCACACTGCTTTTGTCTGATTTTAAATTTGAATTTTAAAGATAAATCACAATTTATTTTCCCTCCGCTGATTTTTGGGGGGCCAATAGAAAACAACAAGATGGCCAGGACACAGTGATAAAGGTCATCGTATACCACTATTAAGGGTCATTCCTTTGTTTCCAATAAACTTTTCTCTGCAGATGAGACATGGATTGGTGGGTACACCGAAGCAAACTGCTGGCCCGTGTTCGAGATCTTCACCATGAAAAACCAGACGATCGACATCGACATGACTACCAGATTTTTCGACATCACAGAAGGTATCAAAAACATGTCCGTGTTCGACGTACCGGCCATCTGCAATCAGGCCGTCCTTGCCAACACACCCATCACCAGCAATACTTGGCTCTGGGAGAGGTTGGACAGCTGGATCCCCAGTTGGGCCAAGGACTTTATAGGCTGGCAGCAAATCGACCATGTCACTGCTACACCCGTAAAACCCAGAATCCCGCGGCCTACTAAAAACTTGGGACTCGATACCAATAAACCGATGAAAACCATCGAAAGGTTCTATAGGAAATTTTGAGTTTGTTATTTCCACTCAAAAGTAAACGAAGACAAAAACCCTAATAAAGCATTAATGCAGTGGAAGGAAATACTTCAAAACACATAAAAAGGCATTCGCGAAAAGTGAGATAGTCCCGTTTTACAAATTACTGAAGTCTGTGGAACATTAATCCACAGAGTGTGGTGCTTTTACAGGTAGTGTCAAAATTGGGGTACAATTCTTATGGGGGTTGGGTATCAAGTACTCATTCACAAGTAAAACGTAAGATAAGAAAAACCTTTAATGTCCAACCTGGGGAAATTAGTTTGACACTTTAGAAACAATATGTACATGTAAAGTAAAATTACCCCCCCAAAAATGCATAAAACATCAATACTAAGAACAAATAAACCATGAAATAATAACATTAAAAGTATTAAACATTAATTAGATATAAAGGGAAAACAACAGATAAAATCAGGAAATTTAAAACTTCTAGCCGAGGGAACAATTTTTTTTATAGTTTGGTGTATAGCAAAGCCTGACATATTGTGTACCTTCCTTGTTTCTGATATATTGTTTACTGAAAGATCAAAGTATTGTTCCTGTAGACATACCAACTTTTACCTAAACTGCGTTTCCAAATGGTTTCTCTTTGCTGTATTAAGGTTTAAGTGTTTAGCAATTTTAGGTAATTACATCGAAGCTATAACAAGATTGACCAATTGTAAAATAAAACAAGTTCTATTGTGTAGGCATGTCGATACAATTCATCTTGACTGCCATTCGACTACTGTCATCTGCATCGACAGCTTTAACAAAACATATTGTGACGTGTAGTAACGCATAGCATAAGAGTAAATAATAAATTAATTAATTTGCACAACAAAAACATGGAATCTTTACTTTGTATTCATTTGAGGGTTTTAATTTTTAAGATGTCTTGGATGACCCTCAGAAATTGTTCTCTAGCCTATATCATGCAGGATTACACGTGCATTTTGGCGGGAAACATTAAACAATTGAACAGTTAGTCTGGTGCCATTCCCACCTGAAAACGGTTGACACTGCGAGTATCCACCAAACCCTAATGTTTTTTGTATACCACATACGCTGGCTGCATTTAGGTGGACCCCCGCCCGTTGTTTCCACCCACAATTACTCCTTGGAAGGACAGAGACGGACTTTCATAAAGCTTCGCATGTGAACAATAGTAAGTTTCACTTTAATACGTTTTTGAAAATGTCGAGTTCCTTCCGGAAATGCAGCTCTTTGGCTTTGCCATAGTGACCTGGACGGATCTGACACTGGCTCTATCTACACTGTAGGCCTACGGTGTGATTGGGTTGTTGAAAAAACAGAAACATGGTCGGTACTGAACCGTAATTAGACATAAGCTCAGATTTTCAAACTCAGTTCAGCCCAACCTTGACGTGTTTCTTATACAATACCAGTGACTGAGGGTTAAGAAATTTGGACGTGAGAAAGAAAGTGTGGCATTTAAATTGCCCGCCATTTCTCCTGCAACAAGAGGTCAAAGCGAAGGCCGAGAGCTGAATGTGGAACGACACGTCAGGTTATCATTTTGGAATTGAGGTATGTGCATTTTTTGGTAGACCCCTTCCTAAACCCACATGAACTTGTATCGTTATCACTGCTTGTGATTGCGCAGTTGTCAAAGAAAGATAGTTAATTATACAATAATATCTCTGAAAGTTAAGGACACAAATTTACAGCTTTATCTCATTCCCAAGGGCCGTGTTCACGGAGAAATGTAAGGCCTACATACATTTTGTTGGGGTTTTTTTTCTTCAAGACTTGGTTACCAGCGAAAAATATGCGATGTACATTGCTCATACTGGTCACAGAATTCTACTGAATGTTATGAAAATGTCTACTATTTTTTCATTACTGGACCCTCGTTGTCATTATAAGACTGTGACCAAGGAAATAAAATAATGAAATCGCGTTAAGTTTGAGATATTAAACAAAAGAATTTTAAACATTTTTGAGCTAAAATGATAAGCACAATACTTTGGAAAAGTAATACAAAATAAACATGGATAGAAATATAAAGTACTAAATAACAGACAGTCTGAGACCGATCGCTAACTGAATCATTGGAAAACTACAGCGTTCAGTACCAGGCCTGGAATTACATGGAGGCCATGGCCCCTGTTGCCCTTGTCTTGGCCTTGATCATGTTGATGCCCCTCGCATAGTTTCCCACATACTTTGAGATTTTCTAATGAAAGTGCCCTTTGCAAAATTAAAAGGCCTACTTAAGATTTTATTTTAAAATCTTCATGTCATTTAGCTTATACTCTGTGTACAATCATTAACCAATAACATGAGCCTAGAAACATACTAATTTTGATCCCTTTAACAAATAATGGTATTGCACATAAAGACATTATTTTCTCATGGTCGAGGAGTTGTAGTGTGTACCAAACCAATGAAAATGAAGATATATCAACTTAGCCTAAACTGTTTTTTATACATCTATTGAAAATATTTAAATTGATCAAGACACCTTAACAATATGAAGTGTACAAAGAAGTAAAGTATTCCATTTTACTGAAGTTTGGCCCTAAGTAAGAATCCACAGAGGAATCCTACTGTGCAAAATACCAATTGCTAAAAATTGGCATCAAGTAACACAATACTGCCCTCTGTTGACTCCATATTCAACAACTCCACATAATGTTTGCCATGCACACGCAGAATGGGTGTGTAGTAATGTGTAAAAAACAATGGAAAAACATGAACAGAAGAAATACCAGTACTTAATTATTCTCTATTCCAAGTTTTAAAAAAATACATAAAAGAGTTTTAACTATTGATAAAATATGTTCCTTCATCTTTAACAATACCACAACTGTCAATATAATCTAAATTGAACGTTTCCGTTTCTAAAAAGAGCGCATTACGTTCCTCCCTCGATACTGAAGAAAGATCTTCAACAAGTCTTTCAAAATAGTCCCTCGGTGCCGGTGTATTTAGAAGAAAGCTAAAACTGAGCGAACAATCATCGATAACCTCTGTGTGGTGTTGCATTGCAGCATACCAAAACATTGCATCACCTACAGAACAATAGACAAAATATTATTTAACAAAATATGTTTAGAAATACATGCATTCCACACGTGTTTTCTCAACTCCCTCAAGATGTTTTTCTGAGCATTCTTTTTTTCTTTTTTCCAGTATGATGACTTGTTGTGTTCACTATGGAGTAAAATCATGTTAACCTTGAAATTGCACCCATCCCGCCCCCCTCCAATGTTTCATCATCCATACAAATTCCTCTCAACCATAGTGTGGCTTGAAGAACAAACCTCATTCAAAGCCGTGTTTAGGCCTGATATTAATAGATGCAATTGCCTCCATGTCCCTCAGAATGATGTCATCAGATGTTTTGGATGTTGACAAATTTTGCCCCGGACGGGTATCGAATACAATGGCAACTTACACCATTTTAACTTGAGGTTAGAGACTTGTAAATATGTCCCCACTGACATGAGGGCTCTATCTATTGGAACATGAGGTACTGTACATCACAAAATTGAACTGGTCATTTCCCTTCCTCAATGGGATTCACAAGACCTGGCCCATTTTCATTATACTGTTAAACAGAAAACACTGCTCGACAAATTTCTTTGCTAAGCGAAAACTGAGTGGTGCACCAGTCATAACAAGGCAAACTTAATGTAATGTTGACTGGTAACCTGTTTTTGCCGAGCAATACTTTTCTGTGCTTAGCACATTTCTGTGCTTACAGGCTTTATGAAATTGGGCCATGGTGAGGCTTAAGTTATGGCAAACAAGCCTGGTGATTCTCATCCAGCCTTTATCTTACAACATCAAATTCAAATTGTTACCTGGATAAAGAGTGAATACTATGGGTTTCCGCCATCGTAGTCCACCATTCTCCTTCACTGGCCAAGAAATGCTCCAGTTTTTAACACCAGAAAGCTAAAAAAATTGAACAATGGTAAATTAATTTTCTGCCGTATAATTCTATCAAAAATGAATCCAAACTTTTAACCCCCTTAGCCAACTCTTTTTTTTTTCATGAGAACCGTGCAACAATTGTAGTACACTACCCATACTCTTGGACTTTCAGCTTGCCAAATGTCCATAGAAATCTGCTGACTGCAGTATGCTCATTATGCCGAGTTTTATATTATACAGATTTAACATAATTTACACTGTAGACTAAGGCTTTGCATTCTTGAGAGTTGTTATGGTGAACACCATCCCACTCCAGTCTTGATTACATAATCTAGCAAGTCGACCAACCATTTGAAACTATGGTGGTGCTAGGTGTGTACATGTGTGTACTGTGACTATGCATTCACCACAAGTATGTTGCAGGCTATAGTGTAAATTACCCATGAGACAGCACAATGGACGATATATAATGGTCAGACAGCAGTAGGAGAGGTTTTGCAAGTCTCGTCCAGATGTATTTAATCTTTAGTGGCCTGACGTTTTGACCCTAGCAGAGTCTTTCTAAAAGGCTTTTTTGAGGAGGTTGTAATCTCTGACAAGACTTCAAATAGTCTTTTCAATGGTAATTTATCATAGAGTTAAACCACTGGTACTCAGTCTTTTCTTACCTGTACTGTCATTATTGTGTTGCAAGTCTCATCCAGATGTGGTGCCACACCAGTCCCAGGGACACCAATAAATCCAGTCACGGCTGGTTCGTCATTAAGGCCATTGGGACTCAAAACATAACTGTTTTCCTTCAGAAAATATGGCGTGGGCATTTTTGTAAGCCATTCCTGTATTAGGTACAAATAAAGTGTTAACCAGAATAGATGTAAAAAGAGTGTCAACGTTTCATGATATGTAAGATGTTAATGATAAATTTAAAACAAAAAAGTTGACCAGACTGCACCCTGTGGCTATACACTACAGCTAAAAAAAATTGCAAAGCATCTTCAAGATGAAACCTGAAGACTACAATATCAACAATCCTTCAGCTATAAAACAAATCACTGGGGGTGTTTCGGGAGGAAAAACGATACACTTAAAACTTGAATGAATGTAACAATTGCTTCAGGATATTATTTTTGTTCTTACACTTAAAGTCATAGAATATCATGCTCAATTCGCAGTGCAAAATGAGTAAAACCTGGTTTTCCATTGTTTTTAAAATTATTGAACTATATATTTGGCCATTGATACAATAAAAAAAACATACAGGTAGTAAACAAGATAAAACTGTAATTGTAATTTAAGGGAATAGCCATTGAAAGCGCCCTCATGGGGTAAAAAATGTTGTCAATTGGGTTAAAACCCATTAGTGTTTCTTTAGAAAACTGACCCATATCCCTAAATGCTGCTATATTTGCATTTTGAGGCTCATATCCTTTATCTAGAAAGAGTAAAGCCATTGCCTGAAGTGCTTTAGTTCATGAAGCAAGCTCAAAGCACCACAGGCTGTGTTTAATTGAGAGAAGGCTAAGCATAGGTCAGATTTTAATTATGTGCTTAACATAATGGGAGCTTTGGAGGCAAAGTGAAATATGCTGGGGAAAAAATACAACATATCTTTTTTATTTACCCCCTTCCATGGATGACAATGACATACAACAAAATTACCTTGAAATATTTCTTATTTGAATCCAAGGATGTGTCCATATAACCACTGGCACACTGCAAGCCCGTGAAGGATGGCCTCTTGGTAATATTGCCTAAGGATATATACTCCTGTCCCTGAAAAGAGAGTATTCCCACAATACCTGACATGACAAAATTATTGCAAATTAGAAAACCAAGACGACCCACAAAATAAAATAACAAGAAATTCATTGCGTGATTTTATATAAATAGCACAAATTTGAGGAAGGCTGTGTTTAAAAAAAAACCACACACACAATGTCAACGCTGTTTAGGAAACAGGTTATTTTTGCTCACCGACGGATGTACACATTTTTTCCCCATTTTTGGAAGCAAATTAATTTGTCCCATGTTCACAGTATCTAAAACATTTCTTTATAACTTGTTTTCATAAAAAAAAGGAATCATCACTTGCAGTGAGCATTTTATATTTTAGGAAGATGTACAATGTAACCTTTGTGTGTGTGTGTGCCTGGAAAGTATGATATATGCACCAGGTTCATTCAGTACTTTCAAGAGTCCTTTAGAATTTTTCTTTTAAAGAAGATCCATATTTATAAAAGAAAAATCAAGGCTCTATACATAAAATAGTACTACTTCCTGTTTCAGCTAAAACTGAACAACCTTGTTATCTGACTCAAAGATGAGATGAAATAATCTAACAGGGAACTGTTTTTGGGGGGGTTTTATAAATCTCACTTTCCAATGTTTTGTTGATATTGTGAAACCATGATTTTACTTTAATAATCATAATAAAAATACTCAGTACATATAAAGCGCTTTATCTAATAGGTGTCCCAAAGCACTTATTATGTTCCAGACAGGTTTGTTTGGGGTATTTTTTTTATTATGAGACCCATTTATGTATGCTGCTAACTAGGCCAGAAACATCAGGGCAAACCCTTCTCTAGCAATAAGTGCAACTGGGGTCTTTTACGTGCATTTTAGAACTTAGGATCCGTATCGCTTTAATGTCTTGTCCCAAGGACGAAGCAATAAAGTGTCTCGCTTAATTACACAAGTGTCAGGACCGGGACTTGAACCCACACTCTACTGATCAGAAACACCAGAGCTTGAGTCTGGTGAACAAGACTGCTCAGCCATTGCACGCCATACACATACGTAATCTCTCAGTGATTTTTTTTCAGTGAGTTAACCAATCATTTAAAACAATTCAACTGCATGGGTTGGAATGGTTGCTCAGCTGTGCACATTTTTACTGTTTAAATATGTGTGTGCATACATGTATGCAACCCCCACATCATACATAATATTGCAGGCTAGCATTGTTTATGTATCATTCAAAATTACAGTGGGTGATATTGGTCAGACAGTAGGAAGATTAATTTGTTTCCAAACGTACTTGCCAATCAAAGTATTTGGCGTCGGGGAATTTTCTCATGAAGTATCCACAGTTGTATAAACCAAACGCCTCCCAGTCTGCAACAAACCATAAAAAGGCAACAAATAAAAGACACAACGAAACCCACAAAAATAACTAAATAAATGAATCACCCGAACAAAGTTATAAATACATTCCAGTGAGATTATTTATGGAAATCAAGTATGAAACATCGACTACAATGTATATAAAAGAATGAAACCCTAGTTGACTGAATTTATGTCAGGAATTTATAAGGATGATCTGGAACAGAGACAAAATATCAGGAGAGAATTTTAAAAATGACTTGACAGTTACTCAAGGTGATAATGACAGGCATCAAACCTGTAATTAAATTGAAACATGAATTTCCAGTGTGTGGAGCCTTTCTATAAACAGTCTCTCAAACGGATGTTCAAAAATAGACTAAGGCTCGGAGCAAAACAAGAAATTGCAAAAATACTGATTGAGTATTTCAAAAGCTGCACAGTAGCAAAAATTTCAAATGACCTAATTTGTTTGTAGAGAATGGTGAATTGGTCATGTCTTGTGCTTGCTAGATAGCCAAATATAGTACAGTTACATGTTGTAAAGATGTCATAATAAAATCAAGTTTTCCCTTATAGCCCGATATTAGGAAGCATGGTCCACCGTCCTAGAAATACCCAAAAAGGGATGTGAAAATGAAATTAAGCTCTGGTAACCATAACCATGATAACCCTACTCCAAGAACTGCTATTGTCTCCTCGTCAGGGAGACGATAGCGGAAAGAAACCCGTAGTTTGTGGAGACGATAGCGGAACAAACCGCATACACTTGTAGTTCTAGGAGTACCATAACCCTACCCAAAGTATAAGCCAACATTAGCTCAAAGTGAACATTCGGTGATCAAATTCAAAGTTAATCATTCGCCCATGTTCAAGAAATAGAGAACTAAGGACCCAGTCCTACCCCTCAGAGCATCAGTGACAATGACTGGCTCCCCGCGTCTGGCAATCTCTTCGAATTCCTCCTGAGACACGTCACTGACTCTCAGGATGTCTTCATGCGACTTGTCATCGAGGAAAGCGCGCTCCTTGGCTGCTATCCACAATGGACATTCAGACGTCATCAATGCCACGATGTCTTAAATGGAAACAGAATGTAAAAACAAACAGACACTAGTTATTAATCCAAAGTCTGAGTGATTTGCTAGGATCCTTTTCAGGTCATTCTAACAAAATCCAACACCATTTGGTAATTCAGCACACAAACTGATAGACTCTAATTACAGTGGTGTACCTGATACCATGTAAAGCATCAATTAGTTTACGTATTAAAGGAAAGTCCTCAGTCAGGAAATAATCAAATACTGCAATTGGACTTTGAAGAGTTTGGATTGTTAGTTTTTGTTTAACCCTTACGGTCCCAATTTCTTCTATCAATTGTTAAAGTGAGAGATTTAGAAGGACTGGGGCTTGCGGGCCCATTTAACAACTATTTATCACAGTGTCAGGCATTCCACTCTTATCCGAATCCACACAATTTGGTGTGGAGTTTAATGGCTTAGGGGAAGAATAAATGGGAGGATTTAGGCCACACTCTAGCCAAACTGCCTAGTCTGAACACAATATTACATAGGATTAGCAGTACCTTTGCTTGAGGAGCAACATATGGACTTAGTTTATTTATAGCATATTTTGAGTGCCTTTTGAGTGTCGAGATGCCTGGTCATAAATTGTAATAAAAATTAATAGGTGCTACAGTTGCACCTCACAGTAGATCTTCCAAGCTACAGAGGAGCCGTTCCAGATACAAAATAAAACTGAGGAGTAATTTTCTTTAAATTTATAGTGTTGAAGATTGTAACATGAGGAGATGTGTGAATATGGCCGCCGTCACCGATAGTCAATGGTCCGCTGCGCGCAACGCTGGTCCACAATAATCAATGGCTTATCTTTTTATAAGTAATCCGTTGGTTATTGTGGACCAGCATTGCGAGCAGCGAACTATTAATTATTGGTGACGGCGACCGTATTTGTTATCGGAAGGCGAGGGTTCTGAATAATGGTGAGAATTTTTGCTCTTTTTTTTGCAACTGAGGAGTGGATTTTCTGGACCCACGCCGAGCACGTTGTGAAAACAAAGAACACATAGAGCCTAATTTTGGCAAGATCCGTTTTCAAAAGAGAACTCCAGGTGCATTTACATGAAGGGCAATAAGTTTCAAATAGGATTTTGTGCATGATGACCTATGACTGAGGGTCATGGAGACGATAGTGGAATGAACCGCATAGTTCTAGGAGTAAGTTATGGTCATTTATGGCTAAAACAAGAGAAATGTTTTCCAAGCAGAAACTTGAGGACTTGGCATATCAACTCCAAACTTCGAACTTGGTTTGTTTATGGATTGGTCTCGGGATCCCCAGAAGCTTATTGTTTGTGAGCCCCCTAGGCCAAATGTTACGGTCATTATGTCTTTATGTCAAAAGAAATCTTGTCCGAGCGAACTCAAGAAGGACTTGTCATATTTATCTTCAAACTCATCTGTTGATTGGTTTTGGGATACCAAGAAGCCTATTGTTGCTTTGGGAACACAATGGTCACATGTAAAGAAACGGACTGGCTAATACTATAGCGGGGCACTTTTGTTTATCAAACAAGACTTTCCTTTTTTGTCGAGGGGGGTCTTCTTCTCTTTAGTAAAAAGGGAAAAAAGGGGGAAGAAAGTAAACATTTTACTTCTTTCTTTTTTTTCAACTTAAAATATAAAATATTACCAAACAATACAGATTGTTTATGAATTAATATGACTTACCTTGTTTAAAGAAGCCTAACTTCTGCGTGAACCCCGACCCAATGAGTGATGACAGTATCCATCCAATCACTGGCAGTGTGATGTTCCAGAAAACAAGAAGCGATAACGGCAGGCAAACTGCCATGATCACACCGATCCGCCAGTCAGTAGAGTCACTTCCGGGTCTGTACGAACCACCTTTTCGGAAACTTTGTCTTTGAGCCAAGTCGTCGTTTCCATCGCTGATTTCTCTTGTTTTACTCTGAATATCAATCTCAGATGCTGAGATAGTCGATTTTCTTACTTTCCTTTTGGGCATTTTATTTATAAATGCGAATACAAAGCTCGAACGGAACGAATTGTACCACACTACCACTACCTAACCGGTGAACTTTGTTTACATACCTATGTACTTTGTACTTTAAAAAAAATCATACAACCTTTGACCTTTCCTTTTAGCTGTTGACGGCTGTTTAATGGTTGAATTGCGCGCAGAAATCGTTCCACCACCCACGCATGCAAACATTATGCATCATCGGTCAGAATAATATGTCGGCTACAGCATCATGACATAAAATAGTCGTTCAAAGGGTAAACCACATGTGTTGTGGATTGGCAAGCAAGCAACACGTTGTCCGGCTGGATTCATTCATTTTTTGTGTCATAAAAAGGTGAAAAATGGGTAAGATCAAAACAAAAAGACACAAACTGCACACTCCAGCATGGGCCACAAGTGCAAGGAAAACTGATGACGAATCTACAAAAACAGACCTGTCCAAAATCAAGGTAATTTACATGATTGATGTTATTGTTATTTATGTTCATAACTTAAAAAGTAAGCGGCAATGATTGAGTTTGGGTATTAATCATGCTAACTGGCTACAGTAGTTGGTATGGCTGCTCTAGTAAAAGTATAGTTATGTATCATATGGATATTCTGTATACTACACTGTTAGTGTTAGTGTCTAAAGTATTGGGTAGCTTACGTTGGTCATGTTGGTAATCATGTGTTAACTATCTAAGTAATAATAATTAATACCCACAACTCATCACAAGTTCACAACTAGCAATAATATTATAATAACTCATAAAAGTTACATGCTTAAAAAGAGTCCTTACCACTTTCTACCATTTTCTACCCGGGTCAAATGTCTTAACTTTTGACGTTCTATTTTGGGTTACTTTTTCTTTTGGTGTTTATACTAGTGTAGTGTAGGTTAGTTTATAGTGTCCGACTAGGAGGTGACCTATGAATTACAGCCTACGGGGCGCGGGCCCATAAAAAAGTGTGGGTGAACAGCATGCCTAGTCAGACAATAGGGCTCTCGTCCATAAGCAGTAGGTTTTAGGACTCCGTGATCACCAGTTTCACGTCACTAGTTTTTCGTTGTTTCATATATTTTTTCTACTGATCCTTCTTTTTTGTTTTCTTTTATGTAACTTGACTCTAGCTTTTGCTATGGCCCGCTTTTCATCTTTTTGATGTTTTCATCATGTCCCTGAATCCAAGTAAAAAAAAGAAGAAGAAGTAATTTTAGGTGTATAATTTGATTTCTTGCCCTCAAATTCAGACAACTGGACAAAGTCTTTGAAATCAGTATCCTACAATCCTACATGTACATGTACATGTAGGTTATCCACAACCAAGATATTGAGAAGTATCTAAATTTGGTGGCCATTTTGAAAGATACTCATTAGGCAGCCATTTTGAAAAACCACAGCAGCCACGTACGTATTCACTTCAAGTCATTGGAATTAGTACCATTGGATTCCTGGTCCCTTGAAACAGCTGATCTAGTTGCAAAATCAACATCTTAGCGAATACTAGAACCCTAGATATATTTCCCGGTAAGTGACACCTCTATAGGCAAGTTATTGGGGATTTGATGTGTGGAAAGTGATTCTCTGACCACCATGCAAAGAATTGGATTAAACTCCTGTGTGCCGGGCACAGTATTTATTCATAAGGGGTAGTTGTAATCTGAAAAAAAACAATAATGAAAAGATACATCGATGCCTGTAAATAATGGCGACTTTACAATGTGTGATGTCATGTGGGAACCATCTACTGAAATACATCTCATTTGGGCGTCCATTTTGTAAAAGCCAAGAACCCCTACCATTCAAGTCATTGGAATTGGTAGTTTTGTTACGATTGACCCCTGGAAATGGGGTACATTTGGTACTTCTGGCCCCTGAAAATTTCTAAAAAGTTGTTGAGAATGTTGTTGTTATTGAAAATGTCACTTATAGTTTTTATCATTGATGTTAATTTAGTTGTTAAAATCAAGATCCTACCTCATCTAGAAGCCAGAATAGTGGAAAAAGTATGAACTTTGATGGCTACTTTGAAAAACCTTGAACCTCCCCCATTCACACTTTGAGGAAAACAGAAACATTGATTTTATGATTGGGTATACACCATACAGTTTCCAAAAATGTATAGTTTTGCTAATCCCCCCTCCCTCGGAAAAAGTGAGCAAATTTACAAAAAGGTTACAAATTGGTCAGATTGTTTAAATTTGCTGTAGTGTAGGTTTGAACTATAAATCCATTTTACATGCTGACTAAAGAGACCATGTCACAGGAGGCAATTTACAGGCAACCAGCTCCAGGCAATCTCCAATCTCCAAGAAAATCCATTCACATTCCAGTTTTCGCATCATTTTTTTAGGGACAGGAATTTACAGCTTGAAGAATGTCTCTTGTGCTGCCAAAGTTATCCGTTTGCATACAGTGCACATGGTTGCCTCCAAGTTGCCTGAAAATGTTTTGCTTTTTGTGACATGTCCTTAAGTTTGAAAAATATTGGCATTTCACGCAGATTTGCGTAAGTAGTAAGAGTACATGTAGCTTATATAAGAACTAGTTCCGATTTAGGGCCAATCCATAAGACTTCATCTGTCTCTCTGGAGGATATCGGAGGAAGTCCAGTTAAGTGGCCCTAAAATGAGGCAACATCAGATCTAGGCCTTTTTGTGCATTTTTCCCCAGCAAAACCATTAAAAAATTTGCCGCAAATTATAGCATCACTTAAAATTCATTTTTTTGTGGAGTACAAACAGAAGCTTTGCTCATCATGTTTTTGATTTAGTTGAGATAATTGTAACCCTGGATCCTCCTGACAGTCATAGACCAGAGGGTTTTACAACCAATCAGGTAAATTTTGGCATTTTTTTGACCTTTTTCAATGTTTTGAAATGTACGCAAATGGGACTGTTTAAAATGTTCGGGAAAAAAGAGACAAAACTTGCCAAATTTTAACACTTGATCTGTTGTAGGTCAAAGGGGCATGGCCAAGAGCTGTGACTTAGGATTTGGGGACATCATCAAGAGCTACGATTATTGCAGTTAGTTTTGATCTAATCTACTTACAGACTGCTGGTGCTAAAGGCCGATGAAAACTTGTATATACATGTAATAATAATGCAATGTCAAATGTTCATACAGGGCACAAATTACATGCAGACAATGACAAATAAGAAACAATATTCTTTCACTGGCCTTATAAATGACTTAAATACATATTTGTAGTTGTAATGAAACAAAAATTTTCACTGTCTCCTTACTAGTCCTAAATTGGTTTTTGTTAAATATTTTGCTTTTTAATTTCAGGCATCGCTGATACCCCCAGGGGCCGAGTTCCCAACACGTGGACTCTTCCACTTTCCCTCCACATCTCCTGGTGGGTCTGTTCAAGCCAATCTTCCCCAAGACCCAAGAGATGATGATGAGGAGGACAGGAGGAGTTTCATCTCCAAGAAGAGCATCAAGGGGCAAGGGCGTGTCACCAAGAAGGAGAAAATGAAGATGAGACATGATAAGTGGCTTCAAAGTGAGTGTCATTTCTTCGTTTATGTCAGGACCTTTGAGTCAATAGAGAGGTTTCGCAAGGCTACGGATACGGATACGTCAACACTTTGTGTGCTCACGTGATGCATAACCGCGACTTCCGTGTTTTGCATGCACGTTAACAACGGATATGGGAGCTCATACCCGTTAAAAATGGATACCGTTTTGCTGATTTTAGTGGGGTTTTTTACCTAGATTAAAACAGTTACCCCTGTATTGCTCTTAAAGGTGTCATTCATGACATAGATAGAAATGTGTTCATCGTTTGTAAGCAAAATATCATTATAAAAAGCCGTCTCTATTTTGCTGGAAACTTTCTTTACAAGCGTTAAACGTGGTGGTTTGAAAACAAACAGTTCAACAAAAATACTATCAATCATATTCTCAAATGCAACAAGAGCATCAACAACAAAAATGTTTTGGGATTTGTTTTGCTTGCAAAACCTATGCCAACGTGTGTGTATACTTTGGCCTAGGCCTGACCCAGAACTCTATGATCGCTAAACAAAATCTGACGCGCATCCAACGTGAACGGATACCGTTATCGTATCTGTATCTGTATCGCTTGCGAAACCTCTCTAAAGACTTGAACCCAAGTTTTGTTGAGAAAGTTGTATTGTACTTGTTAAGGACAGTGCATGCACACATTGAGTCTGTTGTTGTTATGTTTGTTACCCCTTTTCATTACATGAAATTGTCATGCTCAGAAAAAGTCACTTTGAAGATGGATAATCAAACTTGTTTAGAGAAAATTAGTTGACAATTTTGGAGGTACTTCCGTCCTTTAATAAAAACTCCAAAAACTACATGTTATATAAATGTTTGTGTTGGAAAAATAACTGTATTTAAATGTAGTTCACCTTAAAGCACAAAGACAGCGTTAGTAATTGTCAAAGACCAGTTTCCAAATTGTGTTGACCCAAAATATACATGAAATAATAAACATGTGAAAGTTTAAGCTCAATCGGTCATCAGATTCCGGAGAAAATAGTGAACAAATCCTCCAAGTTTCAAACATTAGATTTTTAACTCACAAGATCAAAATTATATGATTTACTTGTTTCTCAAAAACTGTGTCATTTCAAGGGAAGTTTTCCACCATGGCCATCTTTGTACCATGTAAGTTAAGTGCAAATCTGTGAACATTTATATTTTCAATCTCACCAACGTTGTGCAAATCTTTAAATGAATTGTTAAAGTTTTCTTGTTTTTCTCAATAAAGAGATTGAGACAATCCAAGTGGCCAAGAGGAGTGCCAAGGAAGCGAAGAGGCGTTCAGAGAGGCCCATCATCGGTGACTTGAATCCCCTCAACCAAGCCTTGCCTGAACTGTCTGAGATCATAGCACTCAGTCAAAGGAAATCACAAGAAGCACAGTAAGTTCAAACCCCCGACACCCCCCCCCATGTCATGTAGCTGCTTAGCGTGGTGTAATTTTCTGCTTACAGGGCTAGCAGGTGCTGGTGCTTAAGAGGGAACCTCTTAAGTTGTGTGTTCTTAGTAGCCAGATTTGGTTCTTTAAAAAAAAGTACGTCACAGAGAAGCTGTAATGTCAGTCAGTGGTTCAAAAACCACTTCACCCACTTCTATAATCCATCCACCACCCCATCCCCAAAACAAAAACAAACAAAAAATGAAGTTAAATGTGTAACAAATAGTTAAAACAATAAGAAAATGAAAAAGTAAAATAACAATTTCAATCAGTTCATGAAAAAAACAAACACACATACATCACCAAATAGATGAGTAAAGAAATATCTCCACTCAGTAATAGATTAGTTAATAATAGAATTATTAATTAATGTGAAATATATTTTAAAACAGTTTAACTTCAACTGATAGTATCAGTAAATCGTAGTATCAGTAAATTCATCTTGTCTGCCTTCTTCTCTATTCTGAGGAGAAATTCAGACTGTACTTGGCTTGTGCCCCACAAATTTATCTTCTGTGCCAAATTTAACAACCCCCACCCCACGCCTCCCAATATTTCTGGTAATGCACCAAGTTTGTGTAAAATCTCTGTCGGTTTGTAGGCTGTTAATGGTTTAAGAAAAATGTATATACTCAACGGTGTCCACGTGTATTATGCATAGACTTCATCAAAATATGCTTATGAAATGCAGTATTAAGTATAATGATTATCCCTGTACAATGGTGTTCTTTAGCCATTATAATTTTTTTCTTCCGAACAAAGATTTATTTATGTTGGTCTTTTAATTACATTTCGTCTTTAGAAATCAGATGATTGCCAGGAAAATATGTTCCTTGAGTAGCACAAAGATGAGGTATCCATTTAAGTTCTCTCCATGTTTATCTTATTTTGATGAAGTCTTTTTCTCTCTCCTGGTAAAACATGTGAGTGTGTTCAGGAAACCAATTAAGTCTTCAGAAAAGAAGCTAATATTTTCATTTTTGGGTGTTTTTTTGTGTGTGAGAGGACAGGGGCTTCGTTTCTTGTAAACGGTTTGAGAGACTGCCTTTACAGAGGAAAATTAATTCCAATATGTCTTGCTTGTTTGGTTTTCATTGACAGGAAGGCTGTGGACAAGAGACAGCACAAAGGCACGCTGAAGGCTAAGGAACGTCAACAACTCCTGTAAGTAGTCAGCGCTTTCATCTTATTGAGCATGACCGTGCAGTTAGGAAAACAGTACTTTTAGACAAACAAGCATTGTCGTGGCTTTTTCTCTACTTAGCATTCGAGTGCATCTCTTGACATCTCATTGATAAAGAATCCTTCGAAGGACACGGAAAATTGATGTCTGAAATTAAGATGTCAATTGTTGTGTGATTCTTGGGTGAAACCCTCCTACTCTGGGTAACATATTCCAGTAAGTTGACGTGCAACCATTCAACTAACTGCACACTGCACAGAACAAATGCGTGTACTGTAGATAGATGTACTCCCCACATGATATCATGTTTTAGGCTGGCACAGTTTAACTGCCATTCAAAACCACAGTGGATGATAGTGGTTGGTCAAACAGTAGGAGGGTTGACTGTGTACTGTGTAGATGCATTCACCACATATGTCAGTTGTGTCAGTGCAAAAATGTTGTTTCTCGATTTTGCAAAAGTTTTGTGGGCATCATTTATACCTATCATTCAAAACCACAGTGGGTAATATTGAATGGTCAGAACACATGATATGTTTCAGGCTGGCTGAGTTTATTTATCATTTAAAACCACTGGATGTTATTGAGATGATTGAGGGTTAAAAAGGAATCAGGTATGCCACATTTTTTTCATGTCTTTTAAGTCTAAGACACATCCCATAATAATGGCAGTAACAGCCCTCCAACTTCCGCTCAAGCAAAATGAAATGGTGACGAATTTTTCACAATTTTGCCTATTGTTACCATAGCAACAAGATAAATGGTCAGACTGCCTTGGATGCATGATACAATCTCACTCTTCATTTTGTCTAATATTCAGTTTAGAGGAATCGTCACGCTTCAAGCAAGTCCTGAGACATTCTGCTTTCAAGACCAACCCCTTCGCGGCCATTACGCAGCATCTTAAGAACAAAATGGAAGAGGAGCAGCAAGACCAGAGACCAGGTTCATAGCATAATAAAAGTTGTCTGTTATCAGCCAACAGTTTGTCTAATTGTACATATTTAAAGGATTTGCTTATTGTTTGTCTTGAGGTGAATCGGGGCACATTTGGTTTCAGAACCTTGCTTGAGGGATGTCAATCTGAAGAGCTAAAGGATTGACAAGTGGGAGTAGGGGGAAGGGGGCACACTCCTCCCCCTCCTCAGTAATGTCGAACTACCAATCTCTATTAAAAGATAATGTAACTTGGAACCGCAATCTCTCTTGCAGGCATTTGTGGTTGTATTTATAATATTATAATCACCAACAGCTCTCTCGGATTTAAAAGCAAAGCTCCGTGCAGTAATTATAGTACGCCGGCCTCCTATTCAATAATAATGGGCCCATATACAAACAGTGTGTTCAATTAAGTTTGACTGTGAAATTGGAGGTCCGAAACATGCTTCGAAATACGTGGGTTGATCGTTTGCTTGTCTGGTGGGACAATCAAGTCAATAATTGGCTTGGACCGGAGTGAGGTTTATTGATGTAGGAGAAAAGAGCAGGTTATAGTGACACAAAACTGGTTACATGACCAAAGAAAACCTCTCCATGTTTCCAGTAGAAAACTAAAACGGCAGCTAAAAGGAAAGGTTATCTACACAAAATGAAACTTATGAATCAGTTTTGTTTCATATTCAGAATAGGTTTTGGAAACATTGATTTGGGTATGAGGCTGAACTGTCGAAGTGACTTTGTCTCTCAGCATGTACAAAGGAAATTGTGTCAATTGTATCAATAAACTTAAGAAAAGGGTGTGATTGATTTGAAGTAGTACATCTTTCTTCTTGTTTTTTAAATGAGTTTTTGTCGCATTATTATTTTTTAAAGTCTCCCCGCCTGAAAAATAACAATCAGACAATAATAATGTATGATAAAAATAAACTGGAAAAAAAATGTAACAGCTTGGCAGAATTTATTCGTTTCTCATGACTATCTCTACCTGCAGAGTCAGCTTAATCTCTTGTGTGGTCTAAAATTGCCACGTCTTAAAAACACTGCCCAAGATGTCACTCCTCGATGTAGAGAAATCAAGGGCTCCGTTTTTCATTAATAGCCCAATCTCGGCCTCCTTGTAATGGCTCCGTTCTACCGTTATATGCCAAGGCCGTTCGTGCCCCCCAGGTGGGTGCTCCTTTTCAATTACCCTTTTAATGCGACGTTCTACTTTCTAAGATCTGTGAATTGCACAGTGTAACATGGCGATAATGTGTGTCGTTAATTTAGCAATGTCGGAAGGTTTTCCTTGGACATCGCTATCGGATTATCCATGGGTGAAGACAGGGAACATCATTTTGTAATGACCGGCCTTGTGTCGAAGAGAAGACTAAACGGTTCGTGCGCGCCGCAGTGCTGACCCATGAAATGCAGGAGTCCGACCTGTCGAGGTGAAAAATGGTCGCATCGAAAACAAATTTAAATTTACGCTCGATCAGTTTCCATTTCACAATATATGGCAAGCATGACATGGTAGATTTGTTATGCCTAGGTTGCGCCAACCTTTGATAAATCCCATGTAAGAATGTCTTTAGATTTTGTGGTTGTGGGGTTGAACACGGGCAGTTTTTCATGCAAGGCAAATTGGAGATTGTTCTCCTTGATCGGGAAATCTTCAATTTGGAACGACTGATGCGATCGAAATGTCAGGCGGTCAACTCGGTTGAAAAAAAACCACCTAGGTTAAAGGTGTTACACGCAGGTGACTAAAGACATGACACGGTTTTGCTGATCACCAGCAAACGAACAAGTACGGTGTCTTGATTAAAAAGCTTCCCTGGATTGAAAATGGTACCAATCGCCTGCTGTTTTCTTGCCGATATTTATAAACATAAAATTATGCAAAACAGAACAACGAGAACACAAAATGACCGCAGCTTAGCCTGTAAGTTTTGGTCGGGGGAATGGTTGAAAACTTAAAACCAGCAACTTGATATTAACTAAGGGTGCGTTTTTGTGGCTGTAACCAATAACTCTTCGGTCACTGGCCAGTGATTAACCAATGGCCA
>CM021531.1:10187037-10200456 GCA_010994315.2 Pisaster ochraceus
GTAATTTGTATTAATATGACATCCGTGTATATTCAGTTTGCTGTAACACCATGGGTATAAATCTACTTTGCTGTATAGATTTATTCTTTTTTCAAAATAGCAAGACGAGTTCCCAAAGAACAAATCTACACTACAAAGTAGATACACATTTAGGTGTTATACCGCAAACTGAATACATTGATGCCTCCACCGCGCAATGCCTCAAACCCCATTATGACATCCATCTTGGGTCTTTTTGAGATCACATAATCTCGTCTACACTGACAACCTGCTAAGCGTATTGTGCAATAGTTGTGTTATCCACCTCGTGTTTTACTTTATAAAAACAACTTCTCTGGATAATTAAAACGCATGCCTTTTCTTCTCACAAGATGTTACGATCTTTCAATGCAAGTTTGACTTTTTTTTTGTAAAAAATAGCTCAACACAACGAGTTAAAATAGTGCACCTCATTTTGCTATGTTCCACACACTAGAGAACAGCCCATCACTCAGGGCACTTCATTGGCTACCGATTAGAGAACCGATTCATTTTAAACTTGCTCTCTTGTTCATAAATGCTTGAACAAAACTACTCCAAGATATCTTTCCAATTCACAGTCATATTACACTCTTCAATCTTTTTCTTCGGTCCATTTGTTGAAATCACCTACTTGAATGTTCCCCGTGCGAACGAAGCTCTGGGTCAAAAAGCTTTCAGCGTTGCTGGACTAATAATTTGGAACAATCTTCCTCCTGCCATTAGGGAATCTAAATTAGTATATCTCTTTTTCGTCCAATGCTCTTAAAACTCCTCTATCTATGTTAAATTATGTACCGTATGTGCGCTATGATCTTGATGGAATAGCACCTTATAAATGTTAACTGTTCTTATTTTAACGTTTTGCTGCTGAATGATATTGTCAAGTTATACATGCCCGTGTTTTTATCTTGTACAAAGCTCTCAGTAGCTAACTCCTTTGGGGTTCGAGGTGATAAGCATCTGACAATATTTAGATCCATAGAAAATCCCTTTTGAATTATTTGTCAAAATTATACATTCAAAGTAAAGGCCCGAACATGAGGGTTACCATGGGAACCGGTGAAGTCGTTCACTTACGTAGATAATGAAGTCTGTCACTTCGTACGCAGACTATACCAAAATCCGTTTATGGGAGTGCAAACCTGCAGCTGGGCACTGACTTCATAGAGCTGCTTAAGCACAAAGTAAAGCATAAAACAATTGTGCATATCAGAAATAGGTTAGCCAAAATATCATTCCGCACTGTAACAGCTGTGACTGGTTTCCTGCCAATTTTTGATTAACAGAGAGTTGTTAAGCAATATTGTCTGCTTAGCCTTGCGATGCCATTCACTGTATTCCCTAGGGGTCTGCAGCGTGTAGACTGATTGGAAAATATGTATATCTCCTTTGTAAGATTGCGTTCGTACTATTTTCAAAGATAACAACCTTCCCAAATGTTGTAGAGATAGTTTAGCAAATAAAGAAAGAAAGAAAGAAAGAAGAAAATAATAACTTGTGAACAAAAAGTGCACTTAGAAAAAATTAATACATACAACACTGTATTATTGTATCCAATTTGGTACAACCCCTCCCCCTTGCGGTAGTAATTGATTTATAACTTTATTATAATATGACGATGTTTTCCTTGTCTCAACTTGCATTTTACTCTTTTTGTATATGAAACCATGGCTCCCCCCCCCCTTTTTGTACTTTTTTGTGCAACTATAATATTCTTCGTAATCCCTTCCTGTATTGGCGCTGTTGGTTGGCGATAATTACAGTTCCTATGATTTTGATTTTTTTTCTTTTTTCTATAAAATAAATATGAAAAAATTAACCCAAAATGTTTGTTTTTCGTTTTTGAAACAGTGTCATAATTATGTCAAAATTCGTTTGCAGAGAAAAGAAATAGATTTCTTTCGGCGCAAATCGACCATGCAATTGTACCAAACGAACATGTCAGTTTCAGGATTAAAAGAGGTTTAAGCTTATAGTTATAACTTTATGTGGCTACTCCGGTTTTGTTATCGTTGATACGTTGGCCATTGTATTGCTACTTCGTGTGTTTTGTTTAACACGACAACACTGAATAAACCAATCAACCGATTCCTTAAAACTGAAAGCAAACACCAAGTTGTAATCTTTGAGGTCAAGTAATAAAACAATGAATGCTTGTAAATGTATGTGTGCTATACTAATAGACGAAGAAGCAAGCAACGGCTTTGTATTGTGGTTGCTAAGTGGATTGACAAATGCAGTGCATGTCCTGTACAAAAGCATTTATCATTTATTTACCCAAATTACTTTTTGTTTAATGGTTTGTCAAAGTTCATTTCGTCATTGTAGTCAAGCGGCGGGTATCGGTCAGTACTGCTACGGTCGGTACTCGTGATTCGCCACTAATTATTGGGCAGGATTCTCCTGAGACCGCGCGCCTCATTCATAGTAGATTGTCCGCACGGAGAAAGTTGCAAATGGACAAGGATGGGCGTAATTGCTTGAAAGGTTTTTAATAACATCCGGGATCCATCAGAAGTTAATAAGTAACGTGCTTTGGATTTCTAAAGGTTAGAGGTCATAATAAAATCAACGTAAAGGCTTATATCGCGCTTTGAAAACTAACTTGCCATTCACGAAAGTAAAGTCGTTTATCTATCAATTTGCCAAGTCCCAAGTAGATTAAAACAAAGAAATTCAAGTTGTTGTTTTTTCTGATGTAAACGGGTACACACAGACGGCATTCTCTCCCCAACAATCGGACCAAAAACGAGCAAACAATAAGAAACAACTTTACGTTTGATTAAAAAAATAATAATTTTCATCAGAAGCCTGAAACAACTTTTAATCTTTTCACGTGCAAGTTCATCTGTCACCCTCGCATTCTCATATTTTTCAAATTTGTATTTGTTTTTTGTTGTTGCTCTGCTTGCTGCTTTGTCTTTTGTTTTGGGGTGGTGGGGTTTTGTTTTTAGGCTTTTGTTTGGATTTGGGTGTTTTTGTTTTGTATTGTTGTGTTGGCTTGGGTTTTGTTTTGTTTTTGTTTGTTGTTATTGTTGTTTTTCATAAATAAGAAGTGTCACTATAAGTTTATCCAAGGGCAAGATGTAAATATGTCTTTGTGATACCGGTAATGTATCAAGCTATGGAGTACGGGCTGAGTTATATCTCAACTCATATCTCGCAAGTATACACCTGTCAACAGATTGCCCATTTTAGACTGCTATATCAAGGGTCACGTTGGTAACCATTGACGTCCATAACAATATCAATTTTGAACAACTAATATTACTATACTATAATAATACTTGCCTACAGTCGGTTCCCCAGTGATGGTCCAAGCAGGGCCGGCAAACCGTTATCACCGAGGCCGTTGCCCCGCTTCAGCTAGACGGCGTGCGAGCTTGTAAGCGACCTCACCTTCCCGGTGGGTTTAAGTCCCGTATCTGCGCCATCATCTTACTTTCCGAGCCCTGATTAGATCTGTAGGTGCCACCGTCTCCATGGTCTTCAGTCAACGGCTGCGACATTCATCCCTTTTGCTCTATGATTCGGTCATGGAGAGTGAGGAAATGTTCGACTCTTAAATACAGCAAGACTTGATTTGTGACTCAATACACAAAACTCCGCATCAACGCGTTGACTTGTCAATATTTATAGTTCACGATAATAATGTTTAAACATTCTATTTACATGGGAGCTGTGGCATAGGCTAAACTAAGAAGCCTGGAAAAGAAACTAGATTTGATACAAAATGTGGTGGTTGTTTTTATTATCATTTTCCTGCAGATTACTTGGATATTTCCGCCATCAGCCCCTCCCCGAACTGACGCTTGATCACCATCTACCAAACCCATGCATGTAAGTTAGATCATTCCTTTTTGACAAGCCACTGTAACATATCCCTTGTTTTAAGACCCCCAAAAGCAGGGCAGGCTCCGTTTTCTTTACCCTACGAGATTAATTACTCTACGGAGCCAGGGTGAGTTTTGTTCTTGTGAAATCGGATGATCCGTGCTGGCGTTACAAACCTTAAAAAACGCGGCATCACAGTGAAAGAGATCCTGGCAGTCAGGGCGACTATTATTTGCTTTCGCGTTGGCCTTTTGCCTTTTTATACATTGTCACTTATTAAGTAATTTTTCAATAATATGATTTAGTCGGGGATTTTTTTTTCGGTACAGGATGTCGGTCAGAGTCCACTCAAACAGTAATTATAACTCGATCATTTTGCCGTCAAGCTTGTCGTGTGCCCTGTGCACGATGGGAACATTGAATACTGACAAACAACCTGACTATTTTTATGCCATGCCCGATATGTGGCAGAGGGTGTCGTCCCCCCCCCCCCCAGCACTAACTTACCTCCAGAAATAACACAATAACAAACAACAAATAAATAACATGAACAAACTGTAATTCTCGAGCGAAGTGCTGTCTGATTGAATCTTTATTCATCACAAACTCCATTGCTTACAGTTGTAACAATGCCTGACTTAATACCACTAATACACAAAGAGTACAGCGCATCCCTAATTCAAATTACAAACAAATACCCTGATTCACTTAAAGCTTAGCCTACTGGAAAAATATATTTCTATATGCCAGGTTTTTTGTTCTCTTTCTCTCTCCAACTATTTCAGTAGTAAATATAACCATATTTTTCAATATTCAACTTCAAACTTCGATTTGAACATGATGGGGTTGGACAATACAGAGGCGTGTCTGTACAAATCCTGAACTAGGTACAAGTCTCCTCTGCATTTAGGTATAGAAGGATGTTCTGTCCCAACTTTAGAATTGTCCCAATTGTATTTGGGACCGGTCCCAACCTAAGTGTTTGGATGAAGAAATCTGTTTACTTCATCCATGGTTACAGTTGGGACGGCCCAACTACAGCTGGGAATCCAGAGGTCTTTCACTGTGCAGGGAAATGGACCACCGGAACATAAAGTGGTCCATGGGTAGTCGCAACACTAGGGGGCATGATGAAACATTGACATCGCTAATGGATTCTTATCAATTGTTATCCATTTTTTCTGTGATAATTAACGAATACCACGTTCCAGCCCCATTTTGAGTCAAGCGAAACTTGAGATGATTGGAAATTCCCTTAGAGGTCCACTGACTGATCACACTGTCATGTAATCTCAGCTACAGTTGGGCCGTCCCAACACTATAGATGGGAGTGATCCCAACTTATAGTTGGGACGATTCTAAAAGTCGGGACGGAGCAAGGATATGAAGGCATGAGGCAGAGATTTACAGACTATAAACACAACAAGAAATGGAAAACTAGGTTGGGACAAAATACAGTTTTATACCCATCCCTTGATTGAAAGTTTCTACAGAGACAGTCTGAAGGCAAAGGAATAGCTTGTGAACAATCCTGAAATCAGGAAAAATCCTGACAATGTTTCAAATAGTGGGAACTCGGTTCTTAAAAATGTCCTATTTGGATACAAAATTATTTATACATCTTTGTTAAGTTTAAATTTGTTTCTCGACAAATGGAATAAATAGTAGATGAAGGTTTTTTGCAGGCAGGCAGGCATCTGTTACAGTCTACTCCAACATAAGATTATGAACAAACACGACCCAAAATATTGATAACATTTCAAGCTATGCTTTCCATTTATCAAAAATAACAAGTACACATTTTCACATGTTCAAATTGTGTCTTAGCTTGTGAATTGTGTTTTTCACTTCTATATTTTTTTTAAGAAATGTTTTTCTAAATTTTCCCCAGTGTCAGACTCTAATGAATAGAGTAGAGTCAGCCAAGAAAGAAACATTTTTACCGAAGAGTGATTGCACTACACTCAATGGCATTTCAAGATGATACATGAATACAAAAGTAATAAATTGAGAATTAAAAAAAATGCAAGAATTAGTAACACTGCAAGGCAAACAAACAAACAAATGAACAAACAAACCCCAACCCCAACAAACAAAATGTGTATGTTATTTCATTATAACAAGTCCATCAGTTTCCAATCAATTTCCACTGTAAGTTTTACAAAAAGGTTTTAACATTAGTAATCACGAAATACATTGTGGTAAAATAAGCTTCAAAAATGAAAACGTGCATACACAAAAAAGCAACAAAATGGCGCACATATCAATTTATGTAATTCCTAACTGTCTGAAAAAAGTATACGTCTGAAGAATTATCACAGCTCATGTCAAAAGTATAAATAACTAGTCGTCAATGCATTGTGAACAGGAAATATAAAACTGCCTTCTTCAGAATACAGAATATCTCCAGTCAAACAAAATGAATAAAGCATAAAAAACACTTCCTCTGCAATGAGTAATAACATGACGGCTTCGGTATAATACAGTCCCGTCTTTGAAGTGCCATGGGTAGTATTAACATTGGATTACCATGGTGATATCTCAATGTAACGACCCGTACGTACTGAAACCTATCCATCTTTACAATACAATTAACATTTATCAAGAGACAATAATCAGTAGTAGGTAATATATTTTTAAGGTAGGGTTTTGGTAAAGGACTGTGTGAATTTTCACTTGGGTCGTTGATTTCAGATTTCTCTCCAAACCTGGATTTGGCAGTGAGTGGGTTAGGTGTTAATGGGAGAGTCACATTTTATTTCATTATCTAAGCGACTTCAACAAAATTCAACCCCAAAAAACCCACAATTGCATGATAGAAAATAACAACACACAAACAGAGCCTTGACAGAAGCACATGGCTTGTGTTATACATGTGCACGTAAAGAGTTTCTAAATGTCAAAACTCTCATAAAAGTCATTTCTGCATTTATGACTAGTTTAAATGATCGAAGAAATGAGTACAACACTGGCGATAAATTACCTGCAAGAAATAACTCAGTGGGCAAATCTGCAGTTTCCTTTTTAAACGAGTAAGTTCTTTTGAAGGATAAATAAAGTACTCCACAACTGAATCTTTTAAAGAATCATGTTAATTTCTACCGAAACCCAAACCCAGGGCGCAGGCTAGAGAGGAACAACTACACTTTGAAACTTGACGAAATGTAAATTGTGGCACTGTCCTGTGCTGTGTGCATTCATAATTGTTTGCAATTATTTGGTTTACGAGTGACCTAAAAAAAAAACATCTGTATGCGGGTGGGTACTGCAGGGCAGCAGCATCCACACTGTCTCCCTTTGATGTCACAGGGGGCAAATGATCTATCCGCGGTTTTCTTGTTAGTTTCATGAAATGTATATTACACCATTGGTTTTTGTAAGAGTAAATGCATTTCCACCCTATTCCATTCCATCCTTTAGTTTAAAAAGTCCACACAAAAGACACACCAAACAGTCAACTCAACGTTTCGATCAGTATGCTCCGACCTTCTTCATGCAGTTTCAACTCCTACTCAATTAGCCCTTGGCAATTTCATCAAATTAGACGGTTACATTTCAAAAGAAAAAGCAAAAAAAGATTGATATTTGTCGTAGATTTTGTATAGAGTCAGAACTTTCAGATTCAAACTAATCAGTATCTTCAAAAATTACGAATCTTTGTCCACAAAGGAAACGAGATACTGTGCATAGTTCACGGGACCCACTGACACCAAAAGAGACAATATGAGTGTCCCTCCTTTGCCTTTAAGCTTTTTTTGTAAATTGTCTTCAAAGTCAAAACATAATAACTATAAACCCTGTTTTTCACAAAAACAAAAACAAATCTTTTTCAAAGATATTTGAAATTTCAGCATTGTACGACCGAAGACCAACTTTCCAAGTGTCAACGTTAAACCGTCCCTCTATTCAGGGACTCTATTTCAGCCATTATTTAAGTTTAAGAAAAATGTGACTCTTCACATCCAAATAGAAAATAAATTCAAGGTTATTTTTGTTCAAAACCTGATAATTATTGTGTTTTATTAAACCTATCCTTGCCTTGACATCTTCAAGAAAGTAAAAGCAAACAGAAAAGCATTCCCATACATCATTGCAAGTCACTGCTTGCCTGTATTAGGTCCGTAAATAATTGCACAAACAGACATGGCGGAATGGTGTTCGGTGTGGCAGGAGATTCTGTCCCACCATATAGAGAATTTTGTAGAAATTTTATATAACAGCGCCCTCTTTTGAATGGACTTCTTCAGCTCATGTTAATTTCCCTTAGGGGGGCACATTAGGGGGGGCACATTGGGGGGGACACATTGGGGCAGGGGGCACACACACCGGTTGACTAAGTCCCCTATGACACCAGAACAATAATTGCTGGAATAATGGTTGTTGCAGCGTGATAGTCTAATGTTTGGATTCATGCAAAGAGTGTTTGCCAGAGGTGTGTTGAAATAAGGCCTCCAACTTTGCCATAGATTTAAAAAGCAGGGCTACCAAGTTGTTTACTTACAATAGTTTTACATGTGTCCAGTCTTCACAGGGTGTCCAGAGGACACCCAGGCGCCACTCTAGCTAAGACCTTGAATGAGAAAAGCAAATCAAAAGCGTTGCCAACAAAGCCCTATTAAGCTCTAGTTCCATGCGGGTTTCAGTGCTTGGCAGAGTTCCTTGGCTTCTTGAAGTGAAACAGGGTCGTGGCGTCTAGCTTCCCCACATCTTTTAATGCTTCTGCAAAGAGCTTCACCACCTTTATGCAAGAAAAGAAATGATACAGACGGGAGTTTTAGATGCATGTTTTGTGTGCAATCACGTAAAAGTGAAGGTGTGAAAGTTTCATGGGTTTTACATGAGAGTAAAACACATGCTCGCATTCTTGTTTACATTTGTGTAAAAAATGTCCATCTAAGCGTGGCTGCTAACTCAAAGGGGACCTCAGATAAACCATAAGAAAAAATGGTTATGGTTTAACACAATTTTCTGCTATATCTGTCAAACTGTCTCACTGATAAAAAAAAGCCTTATAGATTTTCATAATTTGGCCTTCTTGATTTTGATAATTTAAACATACTATAACCAAACCGAGGCTTCAAAGACAAATAGGCTGGTCCCAATGTATGAAATGAGAATTAGAACTAGATTTGTGACCATGTCTACAGGGAACATTACTTACTTCAAAGTTTGTCATGAGGGGTACCCCTGAATCAATGGCACATCGTCTGATCAGGTAGTTGTCTTGGACGTAGCGAGTGTTATTGTTGGGTAGATTAATGACTAAATCAATCTCCTTACTCTGTATCAATCTGGTGGAAAAGCAATAACAGTCATGATAATTTTTTTCTGAGGCTGTTCTGTCATCACCGCTGAAAGAATATGCAAATAAAATTGTCCTTGTATTAGCCCACCTTCTAGGCACTCACTTGAGTATTTTTAAAGATATCATGAGCATTCCCTTTTGCCAACTTTAAACAACATGTGGATCAGAGTCATGGGCGACTCTTTGGTTAAGGAGGGCAGAGCAGTTAACTTGCCCGAAATTTTACACAGCTGAAATGTCCGTTATCCTTTCTCTGTCCAATTTTCTTTCTTCTTGCTGTGCCTGGATTTTGGAGGGCAGGTGCTCCATGTGCCCCCCCCCTACCGAGTCGTATACCTATGGTCAGAGTTTGATTCCCCAAAAGTGGTTATGACAGCGGTCTACTTTACTCAATTTACGTGTAAAGCCATTATGGCAAAATGCATTTTTACCTTCTGCTGCTGCACTTTGTTCCAATAAACATTCAAGGATCTGCTTGAGTTGTAACTTTAATTTTCTGAAGACATATTTGTTTCCCAATACTTAGTTTGTCTTAATATTGTTTTCTTGTTCTTCATGTATTATGTAAGGCGCTTTGGTCAATTTGGAAAAGCGCAATAAAAATGCCTTATATACTATTTTATTATTATTACTAAAGCATTCTTCCCTTTTAAAGACGAAACAAGTGTATAAGTCGCAATGTGTTGTTTGTAGAGTTTCTTAGTAATCTTCAAAAGGCTAAAGCCTGGCAGCAGGGTTGCATGAAGCTCCCCTGAGCCGACGAAATTGCTGAATGGCGGCAAAACAGAGATAACACCACTACAAAAAACAGTGGTATATACACCCCCTTCCTTCACCCATGATGCCATTTAAATTGTTGTGCTTATTTTCATTTTAAATTAACCACACAGCTCTGTTACATAAACTCTTGGGATAGTCCTTTGTGACTGTGCAGTTGAGAAAAAGATAGTGTGTACATGGGTAAGTCCACACAATGTCTCAGGACCCTACATTGTGTATAACTCTTTTGTTCTTGGGTCCACACTTGGTATGTAATGCTTGCCCATACTTACTTGATTGCCGATGGGGCATCTGTTTTCTCGTGTAGATCAGCAAGAGGCCAAGCCACTACCTCTGCTTTGATATTATGATCGTTCAAATACTCCGCCGTCTTCTCTGTGGCGAACAACTAAAGCAAAATCCAGCAGAAAAACATCATTATCAACTTGAAAATCATTGAAATGTAGCCCTCGACTTACTACCAAACTACATCCAGTCACAAGACACCACCATTTGAGAGAAACTTAAAATTTCATCTTTGTTAATGAAGACGCGATTCGATCTAGATGGACATGGGCACTACTCAATGCTTCTATGGAATATCAACTGATAAAAGCAAAATAGGTTTAAGGTCAAAGAATTTCCCACTTCAAAATATGGAAAAATACTTCAGTTATTCCCTAAAGACTTACCTTGTAACCCATCTGGTGAAATTTATGGGCTGTTGGCAAAATGACTGGTTGGAATTTCTTCTGCATCCCGATCAAGATGTTCTGTTTAGGAATCTTGAACCCTGTTGACAGAAGAGCCTTTAAGAATGCTGCATTTACAGTGGGTCCAAAACAAGCAACCTGCAGGTGTGAAGGAAAATGGGACTTGAGTAATCTTACTTCCAGAGCCCTGTTTCATTTAGCTGTGAAACACACAAAAACTGCTTAGGAGATTTCATTGGGGAACAGACAATCAGTGGGGTACCAGCTCAGTGACCTAAACTTCCTGACATTTTGGCTGGCAACCTATTTCTGCTAAGCAAGTTTCTATGCATAGCAATTGTTGTGCTTAAGGCCTTATGAAATGCATTCCACATGGTAGGTATGAAACCTACTACATGATTGAAAAATTGAATCCTTTTCTGTTTTGAGGAGGAATGATTGAGTTTAGTTTTAAAAACTTGGAAGCGATATTGTTGTCTCTCCTACCTCCCCGGTCGAAGCCATCTCACACCTCAGCAATGGATCCGCATCCCTGAGACGCGGCCAAGAAAACATGGGTGCCTTGATGCCGACATAGTCCTGCGGGATGAATGGGTTGTCAAGAGAGGGCAGCATATTCGGGTCAAATGGCTCCTTCAGCATGACCCTTGTTGCTACGTCGATGAAGTCACAGTTGATGGTTTTGGAGACGAATGGGAAAGACCGAGAGGCTCGTAGATTGCACTCAATGACCTTTAAAAACAAATCAAGTAAGAGGAATTTTAGAAGTCATGCAGTCGAAGGAGACCTGCTTCATTACCATGTTAACAAATCTTTCAAGAGCAAACTCTGAAAAGAGCCAGTGAAGTAACAACTTTTCATCAGTATGTTCCAAGACTATCTACAGATCCAAGTATTGAGTAAACATTCATTCTGGGCCCTGCTATTACAAACCTTGCAGTGGCTATGATCGGAATTCCAAAACTCCTATTCTGCAATGTTGCCATTGCAGTCAATGGCAACAATGGTTTATCAGACACATTCATGTATTCCACGATCAGACATATTCATGTATTCCACGATATTCTTCCCATGCATTGCTTCACTTTGGAATTTGATCCTTGCCTGCATCCTGTTTCCCTGCTGTCTATAATCTGTCTCAGTTTGAGAATAATGTGAATGGGTTTCTTTTCACTTTATTCTTCACGCTTTCTTTTTCTATCTCTTCTGTGTAGCCCGCACCTGGAGTGGCCTTTTGTGCCTTATGATGGCAACTTCCGTTTGTTATTTTTTTCAATAACAAATACAATATCCAACTTGAAGAAAAAAAAGGATCATGGAGTGTCCATAAACCACCCCAAAACCCCTCTCCTGAATCAAGGAACTTCAACTGTTTCTTACCATAATCTCATTATCCTTGGCCAAGAACTGACTGTTGAATGGTCCAGAGATGTTGAACTTCTTGGCTATCTTAGCTGTAGCATCCTTGATCTGAAGAAAGAGAAAATATTGCCCATTAAACCATTACAGAGAAGCACAGATGCAGCTGCATGCCAAGTGTTTGTTGACAAATTACTTAGACTCTACATTCATTTGTATATAATACTATCCATCTGTCCACTTAAACTTTGGAACACTTTCCTTGTCACTGTAAGAAGCTGCAGTGCTTTTAACCTATTCCAAAACTTGCTTAAGACTCATTTGTTTAGCTTCGCATATATTTTGCGGTCTTGAACAAGTCCCTTCTATGTGTATTGATTTCTTCACTTTATGATTTGTATCTTTGTATTATATATTTCTCTATTGTTTCTTGTTAGGTACTTTATGTTAAGTTGAATATGGTATTGTACACAAGATAGATGGCACATTTTAAATGCTAAATATTACAATATATTATTATTTTTATTATTATTATGCACCATCATCAAAGTAGATTAGACAAATTAGATTCTTTATCCCCGATGCAAAATTAACATCTTTTACAATGGTTGCAAAACCCGCTGCTAAAACCTAAAATTCAAACTGCCTCTTGCAGCCGGGCTAGCTCGGTTGTCTAGTGGTAAGACATCTGCTCTAGCATTACAAAGGTCGTGGGTTAAAATCCCATCTGAGTGATTTGCCTGTGGATTTTTTTTCACAGAACTCAGGAAAGTACTGAGTATACAGTGCTTCATACATCACTATGTATTGGTAAAACCAAATAATGTTCATGATCACACAATTAAACAACCTACCAGGTCTCACTCTATCCCAAACTGTTTTAGTACACATGAAACATTTCCTATTTTCTCACATCTCTACCATCTGAACTCAATAATCACATTTCTGAGATTGTATAATTTTGTAATCCTACCTTGTTGATGACTTCAGCGCTGATTGTCTGAGGTGGAAGAATGAGGGTAGCATCACCGGAATGTACCCCAGCATTCTCTACGTGCTCCGTGATGGCATGGGCAACAACCTGTAAAGAAGTACAACACATTAATGTTTTCCCAAGTACGAATGCATTGAGCCAATTTACTCAGTTGTATGGGTTTGACGTGTTTCACAACAAACTAAAATATACATTCACATGAATTTCTAATATGTGACCTGCTCTATCGAATTAAGGTATATATCAACCCCTTAGTAAAATTGAGTTATGCATACCGTGTTAACAAATAACTCACTGGCTTTCCAGCAATGCAATTATTATTTCCGTAGCTTATTCTAGTCCGAAGTTATCGGGAAATGAAGAAAGTCTACAAGACAAGCCCACTTCCTTTTTTTACGACGTGTTTGTTTAGAAACTCGTTTTTAACTTAGCTA
>CM021531.1:10201456-10212148 GCA_010994315.2 Pisaster ochraceus
TAATACGTCCTGTCTGACACATTCCTCATTTCGATCGATCAGGTCACATATAGCTCTTGCATACTCCATGATAAATGAAGTAAGACAATGGAAACGCATGCAAACAAGTACTGCACCTATGACAACTGTAAACGAAAGAAGGACCTTATTTTGAACTCAGTAAGGGTGATATTTGAGCTTGTGTTGTAATAGGAGGGATCTATCACTCTTGAGAAAACTTTTTTTTTTACCAAAACCCTTCAAATGTTGATTTTTTTTCTTTACCGTTTAATTTTGTTTTTCCCTTTCAGCCCTGAACAATAACTTCTCTTCACCTTCCCGGCCCGAGCTGAAGTTTTACCTTTCTGCCCTCAACTCTAAATTCTCCTTACCTTTCCATCCAGGCACAATTTCTTGACCTTACCGGCCTGAACTGTACAATTTCTCTTTACCTTTCCGCCCTTAACTCAAATTTTTTGTTACCTTTCCATCCCGAGTCACAATTTTGATTACCCTACTGGCCTGAGCAGTAATCTGTTTTCACCTTTCAGCTCTGAACTACAATTTCTCTTTACCTTTCCGTCCTGGGCCACAGCATCCATCTCAATTTCCCGAGCATTCTCAACAAACTTTGTGATGACCACGGGATGCTCCTGAGATACCCTTGCAGCTGCAGCCAGGAAGTTCCTTAGATCCTCTGGACCATAAGCAACATTCATTGCTGACCCACTGTTATGAGAGATGTAGTTAATGAGTTAATAGACACTTGTTCTACATGAATCAAGTTCGCTTATGAGTCGGGGCAACCCCCACACCCTCGGGGGGGGGGGGGCTTAGCAGAAACAGGCTAATATTAGGCCTGGGCAACTCAGGAAAATCTCCACCCGACTAGTCACGCTTCAATTGGTTGCAAAAAAAAATTTCACAAATGCTACAAATGCTAAAAATGCTATATACAACAAAATTACCAAACACAAAAAGTGAGGATCAAAAAATGTACCAAAAAAAGTATGAGTATACTTTATATTTAAGACTCACCTTAAGACGAATGACGGTCGTAGTAAACAAGGATAGCCAACACTTGCTGCAAATTCAAGGGCTTCATCCTAGTGAAAGATAACATTAACAAACTAAATTTTTTTCACAAACTGAATCTGACTCTCTTTCATATAGCTAAATTCCACCATGTTTTCCCGAGTTGAATCTGTTACCAAGAATACCCTTATACTAAAACTCACCAATGAGGAGAGTGCCCTCCATGGCGCCTGACTAACATTGATCTCGTCCATGATGGCTGAAAAGAGTGACCTACAGAAACATAAACAATTTCAAAATGTGACAATCTTCTCTAAAAAATAATATAATCTTTTACAAAAAAAAGCTGTTAGAGGAGGTTTTGATACGGATGCAGATACAGATACAATAACCGTATCCATTCACGTAAGATGCTCGTCAGATTTGTTTCATAATAGAGTTATGTGTCAGGCCTAGGGCATATTATAGATACAAGTTTTGCAAGCAAACAAATGCAAAAACATTCTGTTGATGTTCTTGTTACATTACAGAGTTTGATTGAATAGTATTTTCTTTTAATCATTCATTTTCGAACCCACATGAAACAGGCCTAGGCCTAACATTAAACATGTGTAGAGAAAGTTTCCAACAAGTATGGCGAAACAGAGACCCTGTTAACACTGCATTTTTATCTGTTTCATGGATGACATTACTAAAAGCAATACCGTGGGAAATGTTTTTAAACTAGGGCAAAAATACAACTGAAAACCATATCTATTTTTGAACGAATGTGTACGAACTCCTGTTTCCGTTGTTAACGCCCACGCAAAACATGGACGTCGTGGTAATATGTCACTTCAACACAAAAAGAGTTGACGTATCCCCATCTGTATGTATCCAGAGACTTACGAAACCTCTCAATAGATTAAAAATCATCAGTGTCTGAAACAGTGGTGTAACCAGACATTCTCATTTTTTAGGGGGGGGGGGGCAAAAACATTATTTGAGGAGTGGGCTAATTATTGTATCAAACCACTCATTTGTGGGGGGGGGGACAAGGGTTCTGAGCAAGTTCTCTGCTCATGACAGTATTTTCCCTGAGCAATCACCAAGTATCTATAAGATGTCATTCCTGGAATAAACTTGAAAGTAACCCAAGAAAAGACAACGTTTTGTTAGTCAAGGAGGAAGAAAACATACCTCTCCTCTGCTGCATTGATCTGTAAGGGGCTCGTTCCCAAGATGTTGACTCCATCGTTGTAGAGGGGAAGGGCTAGATTATTTGGAATCTGACCTCCTACTGATATGATTACCCCACTACTTTGCTGTAAACAAAATAAAAATTTGACAAAAATTTACTTTCGGCAAAACAGACCATTCCACAGCAGGAATTATAGACCACTGTTTTCCTTCTTCTTTTTAGTTGAGACATGCGTTTCTCAAGACACAAGATGAATCAGGTCGGCTCAAAGGTTTCTTTCCCTGCCTTTTTCCACTGTGGACCACGGTTCGAACCCCACCTCAGACTGGAGCTTGAAAGTGGATTGGGTTTTCAGTCCCTACTTGATGGGTGAGTTTCCCCCATTTGGGGTTTTCCTCCCACATCTAAAACTGAATTTGTCATTATTGTCTTTATTTCATTCTGTTTGCGCTATTGGACGTGTAACAAAATATTTGAAATGATGCAGGATTTGGGATTTGGGATATTTGGAATTTTTGAACATTTACATCAGTTTTGATCTCCTGACAGTCTTGAAACATGTACATGTAAGAAGACAAACGGACATTTATGTTGGTTAAGAATACTCAAACTGCACACAGATATATATACTGACATTGATCTTTTTGTCAAGATGCAGCCATCTTGTTTTTGTCCCATTAGGATCAAGGTAACCAAACTGAGGCTGGAAGGGTGACGTAGTCTGAAACCTTTATGGTATAAAGGTAATCAGAACTCATCATTAATGTTATGTCAACTAGTCAGGAATAAGACCAAGCTCCTCTTTACCTCCTGATTGTAGATGTCTAGAACCCTCTCTCTGGACAGTTCCTCAAAGTACAACCTATCACACTCGTCAAAGTCTGTGCTGACAGTCTCCGGGTTGTGATTGACCACTACAGTCTTGTGCCCCATCTCCCTTAGGGAGCGGATGCAGGATACTGCACACCAGTCAAACTCCACACTACTTCCTGAAAGTAGGAGGGAAATGAGAAGAATGCCTTCAATTCTGAGAAACGGTTCATTACAAAAAGAGTTGGGTATACATTTTTTAAATCTATGATGAAGAAGGGTTTAGAGAAAGACTCTCATAGAAGAAAAGGTGTTGGAATTTGTTTTAAAAGAATAATTTAGGAACAGAAGAAGCACATTCAGCAGTAATGGAGAAGTTGTAAGTGACAAAGGCCAAGTACAAATACATTCCACTCAAGAAAGCTAGAACCAGTAAAGAAACAAATTCAACACGACAGCACTGCAAGCGCAGCTGCACACATACACACACACACAAATTTACCTCGGAAGGATACATAAAGTAGACATAAGAACTTACCTATATGGTATGGTCCACACCCAAGAACCATTGTGCTCTTGTCGTTGAAGTTGACGTCATGTTCCTAAAGAAAGTACAGTCCAAAGGAGAAACAGTTCTTATAGAATTTGTATGAAGCTGCATTCTTATTATAGATAGTCAACACAAAAGTTGCTAATGTCACTTCACCAACATTAGAGCAACTTTCCACCTTTTTAAAACTGTTTATGCCCCTTTCTGTAAAATTTTTAACTCTGGCATGCTTCTGGCTGAAAATATCCGGGGATGAAGTCTGCTAGGGAGTGAGCCTCTGCATTAGGTGCATGTGGTCAATGCAGTGAGTTTCTGAGAAGGGACCGATTTCAAAAAAGCTGTTAAGCACAATAATGAATTTAGCACAGAAAATTGCTCAGCAGAAAAAGATTTACCAGCCCAACTGCGATAAAACTTACATTACTGTGACCAGTGCCCCGCTAACTTTTAGCTTAGCAAAGAACTAACAACTTGATAGCACCTTTAAAGCAAATAAGACAAAAGTATTTGGTAAGAACTTACCATTCCGTTGTATGAGCAATACAGGTAGTTGGTTCTGGCTGGGTACTCGGCTGCCATTGTGTCAATCTAAGAGAGAAAACAAGAACAGCATGAAATTTATACTTCTAGATGGAATTGATGATTGCACCTGCCTGGGATGGAAAGATAAAGAGTTGGTATCAACCAGACGTCGTTGTCTCCGTCCAGGTATACTCACCTGTTTCACCCAGGGTTTGATGTCATGCTGTTGCCTCAGGTCTCGAACTTCTGTTTCGCAGATCTTCAGTCTGTTTCCAATTTGCAGGTCAGAGAAACCAGCTTTCTTGGCATTCAAGAGCGTGTCAGCAGAAATGGTTTGCCTGGATGTACCAATTCAAATAAATTCCTAAATAGAATGGATAGCACGCCAGTTCTTTCAAAAGTCTAAAGGATAAATCCCCCTCAACCTCCTTGATGCTAGGATTTTTAAGATTCTTTACATTTTTACAAATTCATAAATAGAGAATTTGGCACTGGTCCTTGGTTTTAGAGACGAATCCCCCCTAAACCTCTAGGGCAGTACATTTCCTAAGCTTCACAGAGTCTCATTGACATCACTGCAAATGGTTTGGGGCATGTGTCTTCCCTTTCTTGATGAGGATTAGGCCCCTTGATCCTCCCAGGCTCTACATATCAGAGGATTGTACACACCACCACAAATGTGAAATAAGAGAGCCATAAACACAGTAGACTACAACATCGACTATTCTTCGAAAACTTAAAAAGGCTTCAGCTCTCTTTCTGTCTACTTACTGGTCCAGTTTGAGCAACCTCAGATCGATATCCGAAACTCGTTTGAGTTTGTGAAGGAACCACTTATCAATGGCCGTCAAATTATGAATCTCATCCACTGTGTAGCCATCATGGAGAGCCTGGAAACGCATCATTGAAAAAAAAAATCACTTTTCTCTAAAACGAAAAAACTCCACCACATGCATTTCATATTTATGTTGTTTTAAAGAACAGGTTTGCACTGACACCGTGCAAAATCACTTTTTGAGTATGTCTGGTTCTGAAAAGAACCGATGCTCAACATTTTGAAAAGTATGCTGTGTTCTTCGTCATATTTTGTTTCATGTTAGCGAAGATGAACACATCTGTCAACCCCGCTTCCTCTTGTCCCTGTTCCTGTTATCAGTGTGTTTCTTGAGACAACCAACCCATATGCCACATCAGCATTTTGAGGCACACTCCTGCTGTAGAGAGTACAACCATTGCCTAAAGTGCTTCCATGGGACTCATATACTGGAGAAGCCACAAGCTGTGCTCATTGCAATGGAATTTGATCAACAGCAGGGAGAGATAAAGTTTTAAGGTCAATTTCTGAAGTGGCAATCTGTGACATTGATTAACCATACACACAAATACAACAATAGAGTGCAGCATGGATTACTACACTATTATGTGCATAGCATATGGAACCTTTTATCTTGGAGTATGCACCATTTTGGGGGGTCAAAATATAAGCAAAGTCTTTGACTACCAAAATGGCAGAAATGGCAGACGTTCTTTGTGTGGAGGTACATTCCACATCATGCAATGGATAAATACAAGGGTTTATGTATATGTTGAACAGTCTCGTTACCTTGGCAATGATGTGAATCCTATGGCTAGAGGGAACTCTCATCTCCTCCTCCAAGTTCTTCGGGAAGGATTTTCCTAGCGGCATGGTGGGGGAGAAACCATCGATGGAGGGATGTGTCATCCGTAGTGCTTTCTGGAAACTCTCCTCAAATGTCCGACCAATTGCCATGACCTATAATGTTATCGCATATATAAATGGTGTAGTATCGTTATATCTCCTGTGGTAATAAAAGCAAGAATGCCTCATCGTGAGCCTGAGGAAGCTTGTGCAGGGGATCAGGCTGGCTCAGTGGTTTCTTTCCCTGCCTTTCACCTCAGTGGACCCCAGTTCAAATCCCACCTCGGACCAGAGCCTTGCATGTGGATTGGGATTTCAATACCTACCTGATTGCGTGGGTTTTTTCCCCATTGTGGTTTTTCTACCATATCTTAAACTGAACATTTCTTTTCGATTCCTGATCATCCTGCTATTGGCCCTTATTGTGCTGTTGGATGTGTATTAAATAAATAATAAATAAACAAGCACTAAGGAGCTGGGTTTGTTGATCACAAATAGCAGGGTACACTTTCCTGCAAACTTGACAACTCTAAAAAACAGCGCTTAGTCTCTCTTGTAAAAGTGCTTTACAAATACATTTTTATTAGTCGTTGTATTAAAAAATGGCATCGTGTGGTTCCCAAACTAAAACGAAATCCGAGATTTGAATTTCTCTTTTCCTCACCTCTCCCACACTTTTCATACCGCTACCGATGACGTTGGACGTCTGATGGAATCGATCCAGGTCCCAGCGAGGTATCTTAGTGACGATGTAGTCCAGACTAGGCTCAAAACACGCTGTGGTTGACTCAGTAGTCGCATTGCGAATCTCAGGCAGCGGTATCCCTAACGCTAACTTGGCTGCTATGAATGCCAACGGGTACCTGCAGAAAAAGTTCACAAAATAATCTCACTACAAAGCCCTGCCTTCAAAAAAATGACTCCATGCTCATGATTGTTTACCATAATCCATTTTTGCCAATTCTGTACATTTTTGCTGTTCTCCAGTTTGTATGAAAACATTTTTAGAATTGAATTGAATTCAATTCAATTGAACTTTCAAGAACAAAGTGGAATGATTGACTATTTTTATTGTTATTCTTACTATTATTATTATATACTTCTGGAAATGAAACCAACGATACTGCATGTAGCTCGCAAGCCTGAGGAAATCTGTAAACAAGGGTGCCTGCTATATGGACCAGAAAGACTAGGGCTAACCCCTACTCCTGTACAATATGTGTTCTTGAATCTTGTACATACGCTTCCAATCCTTGTACACAGGACCTACAGCTTAAAGTCCCATTTGAAGGACATAACAACTATGGTAAATTTTCTTTCTCAAGGACACAAGTGCCAAGACCGCGACTCGAACCCACACTCAGCTGATCAGAAACACCGGAGCTCGAGTCTGATGCTCTTGACCACTCAACCATGACACACCACAAAATTTAGTATTTCTCGTCTTTTTTCAAGCTTTACAGTTGGCTATATTCTTTTGAATCTAGTCTTATGAACACAGTGTATGGATTATTTGACAATCAAGGGGATACACATCAAATACAACTGACAGAAAAATGACATTTTAAAATATTTTTGCCAACTTCTTTGTTTTTAATGAAGGTATTTCACTGAAAGACACTACAAATCAAAATGGAAATAAACCAGAAAATAAAGAAAGTCAAAAATATATACCCAGTAGCCTTTGAAGCCAAGGCAGAGCTACGAGACAGCCTAGCGTTGACTTCAATAATGCAGTACTCCAGCGAGGATGGGTGGAGGGCGTATTGAATATTACACTCCCCTACAATGCCAAGGTGACGCACACACTTCAGCGCAGTCTCTCGTAGCATATGGTATTCCTGATTGGACAACGTCTGGCTAGGAGCTACCACAATGGAGTCACCTAATAGATGAGAAAAATCAGGCAACACAAATTATCCAAAAAACTATCCAAGGTTTTTCGAAACACCAACCATGATAGGTTGTCACATGGCCAGGCTTGACAATCTTATCAAAGTGCACAATTAGGTTGGGTACAAAATGTTGAAAGATTCTAAAGTTTATAAAGTGTCATGGCCAAGGAGTCTGGTGCATGCACTGGGGTCAAGTTCTTGGTCCATTATCATGGCGCTGCTTACCGCAGATTTGTGCGCTTACAGCAGCCTGTAAAGCATGTAGTTCTATGTGCTATAAGCGCAGAGATCCGTGGTGAGCAGAGCTATGAAATTGGACCCTGGTGTTGTCCGAGTGTGGCAGAAGATTCTGTCCCCCCCATACGATGAACTGTGTACAAACTTCTTCTGATAGCGCCCTCCTTTGAATCGACCTCCTTCAGCCCATGTTAATTTCCCATATGGGGGACAGAACCTCCGGGGGGACAGATTTCTCTACGACACCGGTCCCAGTCCTTGAGCGAGACACTGAACCATAATATGCTTTGTCCTTCGGATGGGACGTAAGGGTGGTCCCGTGGGTTATGTAATGCATGTAAATGAACCCAGTTTACTTATCTTTAAAAGAAAGGGCTCATCCAAAGGCTTTTGGCATGTTTGGCTGCAGATTGTGCTGCATCACCTTGTAAACCCTTACAAGGTGCTAGATAATTCAAAGACTTAATAGCATAGCTGTCATCAAAATAATAATCACTTTGACACGACTGTAGATAAAGCAATATATAAGAACCGAGTATTATTAATTTGAATTTGGGAGAAGGCTAGAAACATTTTAGGTTTTGATTTGGGATATAACAGGAGGGGCTTGGGATTGGGGTAGCAGTTGGGTAGTACCCTTACCTGTGTGCACACCCAGGGGATCAAAGTTCTCCATGTTACAGACCGTGATGCAGTTGTTAGCTGCATCCCTGACAACCTCATACTCAACCTCCTTCCATCCCAGCAGTGATTTCTCAATCAGTAGTTGAGTTGATAAAGCAAGAGCCTGTCAAATCAACCAAGACACAGTATAGAAACAAATAGTTGTAAGAAGCTCACATTGCAAGATGGCACATGGTGTAGTTTTAATCCTCCTACTGTCATTCAGTATCAGTCACTGTGGTTTTGAAATGTAGAAAAACTAGATGCCACCCTGCAATGCTATCATGTAGTGAATGCATGTACACAACTATGTATTTCATAGGAGCGTTTTTCAAAGACTATAATAACAATTTGTTTCCCTGGGTCATGGCTCCCTAGCAGTCCATTGAGCGATCCAGAAAGTCAAGGCTCGTTCTAGGGAGTCAGTACTTTCCAAAAGACCCAAGAGCAACAGAGTTCTAAGGGGAAAGTTCCCTTTGTTGTCATTCTCCACCCATGACTTCCTCCCATTCGCTAAAGTTCTAACCATCATCTTCTTCCACACATCAGATCGACTTCAATGTGCTTTACAGGAAGAGCCCATAGTTGCCCAACCAGTCTCAGGGATCTCATTCCCGACAGCCGCCCATAAGAAAAGGGGTCATGTCACTCGCACCACAATAAATCTCATCTACCTTATTTCATTCAAACCTTGTGGTGTTCAATCAAAGATTGAAATATTTCACAAGATGAAAATGCTAAATAGATTTTCCCAATAATCATTTACTCGATCAACATCTTTTAACAATTCCTCACCTGAGTAGCAATCTGCGTGAGTTTCTCCTTGTTTTCAGCGACCCCTGACCCTAGGCCACCTAGAGCATACGCCGCCCTCACCATGACTGGATAGGAGATTTTCTCAGCAGCCTCTAAAGCCCCTTCAACCTAAAAGTAAATTAAGAAATTAAAAAAAACATATTTTTCTGAGTGAGTGTGTGACTAGTTCTGAAGAAACAGACTATTCATAGAGTATGGAAAGTTACTAACATATTCCTTTTTACGATTTTTTATTTTTTTATTTTGTCCAGGTTTCGCAGAATAAACGGCATTGTCAAAATGGAGTGTCTTCATCTAAAACTGATGAAGTGAGCTGCACAAAGGTAAGCCATCTTGTTTTTCCTACCACACAAACCAATGAAACCAAACTGAGGCTTGGAAGGCAATAATGATATACTGACTCTTTCAGGGCTCGAAATTAATAGTAGTCCACAAGTACGAGGCTGGTAAACTTGCCATAGGACTACTAGCTGCAGGGGCTTGGGTGGTCCGATGGAACAGTGATGGAATATGTTCAATTGATCTTGGCATGAAAAATCAGCCGTCTCTTACACATGATATCAATTGTGAGATTGTTTTAAAACTAATAACATGAGTACTGGATAAGTTATAAAATAGCGCTTTCATATTTAGTGAATTTAATGCATTTAGCGGTAGCAGCTTGTAATGAATTTCACAATACCAAGGCTATTTTAGTTAAACAATTATTTGTGCATTTGCCTGGTGAGGACACACACAACCTTACAGATCCAGTTTGTGGGGTCCTGATATTGTTGTTCTATTATTCCCTTTTCTGAAGAATTCTCCTGTGGGGTCCAGGTTGGACAAAGAATTCCCTCGTGGGGTCCATTGTTTGAAAAGACCCTGCTACACAAACATGAAGGACCAGTGCCATTTTTAGGTTACTAGTCCCGTGAGCTACCTATGAAAATCTTGTCAATTTTGAGCCGTGCCCCATTTCATACACAAGAATTAGCACTCATAATTACTAGTTGCACATGGGAACAAGACAAATACAGAGACAGGGTAATTAACATAATGTATTGTGTATAGAGACATTAACTCACCGTTTCCACGGCTACACTGGGTGCAATCTTTTCCCCAATCTCCTTCAATTTGTCGTTGAATGTCTGCCTGTCCTCAGTTGCCATGACGGACTCAATTGGAGTCCCTAAAACCTGTCCATTATGAAGGTTCATGGTTAGAAATGTTACGCATCTAATTGTGTACATGATGAATCCATGTTCAAACATGATGAGGCCCACCTCATTCATACTGCCAGACAAACAAAAACATTGATTAATGTTTATTTTGTGTCGTGTGTAAAGCTCTTTTCTTAATATTT
>CM021531.1:10243072-10254309 GCA_010994315.2 Pisaster ochraceus
ACATACAGTACACAGGCTCAGTCATGTCAGTCCACATACTAAACATCGATAGACCTAATCTAATCGGGATTCATTGGCAATTACCGCCTCGTTGGTTTTGCTGAATTGCCGAAACTAAAGGCAAGGCGGCAAGGAAAAGGGGCAAACTACAGTGATCCCTTTCCCTTTCCACAATGCCTTTTGGCCATTCAGCAAAATCAACCAGGCAGATTGGCGATAAGGTCTATTGGCTTATTTGCACACAATGCAACGTAGTCCAGGTGATAAAATTATTAAAGGTCCCCTGCAACTGCAAAAGATTATTTCATATGTATACCTGATGAATGGAGGAAGCCAAAGCTATGTTCACATATTCGTTATGTCCCAGAATTCCAAGACTGCTGTATTCAGAATTGTTAACTTCATCCAAGTTTGGTGGTATTTAAAAAAAAATAATATTACAAAAAATGAGTTTCTATTGTACATGTAGCTGCACTGACTGCGCATGTGAACATATTTATTTGTAACAAGTTTCGTCATGCTCAGGGCATCCATTATTTATAATAATTAGAGTAATATCACCTACATCATGATGGGAAAGTCCATCAGAGTTGCTAAGCATTTCGCGCATGTGCACACGTACTCACTTGCAATTGGTAACAGATGATTACAAGGGAAGTGGGATTGTTTTTTTGTTTTTTTCTGGAATAATGTCGCCTTGGATATATTTGTTTGTGGAAACATCAAAAGTGTAGTTAAGAACATGAAGAATAGAAAAGAAATTTCAGCATCTTAATTTTATAGGTAAAAATATGAACAAACAATATTTGAAATTGTATGAAATTGTATTCGCATTGTAGAGAAACTACATGTAGGCCCTAACCTACATGTACCCAGGGCGTCATTGCAGTGCAACTGAGATTGGCATCCTAACAGGACTAGCATCATGCATGATCAGTGGAGTGTGTAAATGGTTTTGGATGGTGAAACAGTGGGCTCCAAAATCGACCAGATAGTGTTTAAAATATGTTCATACGCATTACAGGTCTTTTTTTTTTTCTTTTTTTTTCTTTTCTTTTTTCAGTAGTGGGAAAATCTTGCGAAAGATGAAAGAAAATGTTCACATTTTTAATTCAGCCAATTTATTTTTGAGCAGTTTGAAATTACATGTAGCTCATTTGATGTGCTTTTCAGGGTAATATTTTATTTAAAAAGAGTCTTTTTTGCATCAAAATGACTCTTAAAAGTCTACCTTAAAAAAACCCACAAAAACCACAATGTACAGTACATGTAGCATGGGTATGTTGAACATATATTTTCAAGAAATATTTAATATTTTCTTCACAAAAGTTTTAGTTTATGTTATTATAAATGACTTTCACATAAAAGAAATTTGACCACAAAATGGTTCGTTCAAGAATGTAAAAACCACAACTGCTGCATTATTTGAGGTCATGTGCTGCGGAGTTGTCAGCCCTCCTTTGTGCAGGACGTCACGGCCGCTTTAGGCAACATAATTACAGCCTACATTGTGGTTTGTTTTTTTAATGATGATGGTTGTAGTCAGTATCTTTTTTTTATACATTTTATATATACAGTAAAGGAAATAATAGAAGAAACTTTCAGATCTAGACATGTTTGAAGGGAAAAGTTTACTGGAGTTGGAAACAAAATGTACTTAAAGATTGCAACTTGTGTTCCGACAGAGCTCTAGCCTGAAACCTTCAGAAATGACATCAGATTCAGCGCGCATGCAGCGTAAGCTTTCCATTGGTACTTTTTATTAAATCACGAGCTAACAGACTTCACAACACCAATTTTCAACATGCCAAATCGCTGAACGAAAGTGCAATATTGGAAACAAGTTATGATATTTTAAAGTTTTAAAAGCCGTAGTATTGAAATAACATTGATTTTAAAAATCCCTCATTGTTCTGGAAAGGCATCAAATTAAGCGTCTCAACATTAATAATTTTCTGCAGTTTGTTTTGTTATAAGTGTCTTCTCAAAAAGGAACCATGTACAGCTGACATGCCTGTTATTAGTTTCCATTTGCTTGTATGGCATACCCAAATGCTACATGCAAAATGTATCAGACTTTGCTTCTCAAAAGTCACAATTTTTTCCTTTGTAATTGTAATACATGGATAGCATTCTTCAATCAAGCGTGCAACTTTTGACAGGATGATAAAATGACAAAACAAACATCCCTTCCAGTATTTTAAATTCAATTTTTATTTTGTTTCATACTGCAAGCCTGACATATTTTAGCCGATTTTACACCAAAATTTAGATTGAAATTTTAATTTAGCAATGTTTAATGATTTGAGAAAGCCGCTTAGTAGCCTAAGCTTTTAAATTTAAGGTATTGCATGAACAAATTCATCAATGATAAGTGGTAGGTAATTAAAAACTAAAATTAATTCTTGTCACAATCTCGACATTATCAAACATCCACCAGTCGAATTCAAACAATTTTGCATGTGACATGTAGTTTGTGCATTGTCCATGGCAAGTTTTTGTATGTTTTTCATTTTGAAACACTCGTTTGTCTAAATTCGTTTCGAGAAAAAAATGTTTTAAAGAAACTTCTTCCGGTGAAAAACAGGTCATGAAATTTTAATTGATGCTAGTGAAATATTCTTGGTATGCTTTGATTTTTAGACAAGAGGGTCTCAAATTTGTAATATGATACAGATGTCTTTTCAGGCATGCTACTTATCAGCTGATTTTCTCCTTTTTTTTCTTTTTCTTTTTGGTGCCATAAGAAACTGAAAACAACGTAAAGTTTTGTCTGTTATACAGGTTTTTCTTTCCTTTTTTCCCCCAAAACAAGGGTTTACACGTTTTGTGATCGGAGTTGAGCAAAATTCATAGTTTTTATGCAGTAAGTGGAAGTTGAGTTTAAGTGTAATTCTCCGGTTTTCTTTGTTATACTGTTGAATTGGTTTTACTTTCATTATTTTGTTATCACTAAGTATTACATCCCCAACAACATACATACGTGTAAAAATTTTAGAGAAATAAACTATGTTAAACTAATACAATTGACGAAACAAAATCTTGCCCGTGCAAAACTCCATGGTTGGGACCACAATGGTCCCGGAAGTTTGAATACGCGTGAGACCTGGTTCAAGGTTTCAAGGTTTATTTTGTTTCCACAGTATCAAATCTTATACAGGCAATGTACATGCTTCAATAATAATACAGTTTAGCCAGGTTAATATAGATCGGGATACTGCAGGGGAGCTCACTAAGAAGCAAAGCTTATAAGCGTGAGCCCCAAACAGGTACGCTCATTGACCCCATACCTGCACAGTCTATTCCCCAAAATTCCATGAATGAAAACTTAAAAGCAGGGTATAGTCGCTAACTTGTATTGACACAAGACACATGCATCAAAAACAAATTAATTAAAATCCTCTTGCTGAAGTTGTTCCAGCTGAAACTCAACCGGATTATGAAGATGACGGATATAGACCATGTATGTGTTGTGTAACCTGTGACATCACATGTTTACAAAAGAGCAACAGAGCCTGGACTTCCTGCAGGCACGATTTGTACACAGCTAAATGGAAGAAAAAACATTCTTGCATTTTTATATCCATTTATAATCGAGAATGGGGGAACATCTCAAATTTTGTTCAGCTGTTACTTTTATAATATATTTGGAAATTGTGAAACAAGATGTAAAATTTCTAATATCACCACCAGATGTACAGTGTACATGAAGAACATCTTGCCTGCCAGGAAATACACTTGAATGTACCAGGTCACTCTTTTTGTGCAAAGGTCACATGGTCGATATGGCAGCTACATGTGTAGGCACTACATGTAGTTACTCTGAGTGACCATTACCTGGATTCCAAACATCCAGAGGCAGTCAAGATGCATGAAAATTGTTCAAGAGTATTAAACATTGGGACAAAAACAATTTATTTTCTGTAAAGTATTTGTTTAAAACACTCAAAAGCTTTATAAATCTCAAAATTTTTCACCCAAACATTAGTCAAAAATGTTGAGGATGCAACACAATTTGTTATCTTTCCAGAGCCCTAGAGTGGGTTCACAAACCAATAACCACATTTAAGCAATGAGCACTCTAAATATTGCGCTTGTCATGATTTTCCTCTGTTAGCAGTTAATGAGTTGTATTCCTGACTATGTGTAGTATTGCTCAATGAAAAAAACCCTAAACTTTTATGCAGTGTTCTGACTGTTCTCCCGTAACAATGGTTCGTAACAATGGTTCGCTGGCCAAATGCCAGTTACATGTAAAACACCTGTGGATCATTCAGAACTCTGTCCAACTACAGTGTAGTCCTGCAGGCTACATGTAGTTTATTGCTGTAAAGTTCCATCACTACACAATTGTTTACCACTTCACACATGTAGTAGTAGTCCAAATTACAAGTCCCATGCTAATGACAATGTTAAAAGAGATAACCTAAAAATATCAACGAGTGAAAAAATGAGTAGTGAAATGACAAGCTAACTGGTCCTGCTGGCTAGCATTTAATGTTAGCCAGAGGGGTGTCTGGGTGTCTTTTGGACACCTTATTTTAAATTAGGACACCCTGTTTGATCTGTCATTTACATTATACAACCAGTTGGACACCCAGTTATTAGATTTCCTGCAAATTTGGACACCCTTGTACCAAATTCTGGCTAAAACCTTGCTGGCTAGTCACTGAACAAAGTTAAAAGGGCAAACCCTGTTTATGTAACATGTAGTTTCTGGAAATCAAATACATATTACTTAGTTTATGTCCATGTACCACAGTGTAGCAAACATGTATGCCAGGCTCACCCACTAGCTCATAGTAAGCCCCTGCAGTCTTGTATTACATAATTTGATCATTCGGCCACTAACCTCATATCACAGTCTGGCAGTCTTATTACATATCCTGTCCAATAACCATGCATGATTCATTAGACCTGGAGCTGGAATTACATGGAGGTCATGGCCTCTGTTGGCCTGGTTTTGGCCTTGGTGCCCCTTCAAAAGTTTGCCATAGACTTTATCATTTTCCAGTAGAAGTGCTCTTTGCGAAATGAAAAATTGGTCTTGCCCTCCAACAGATGGGTATCCTGGCATGTAACATTCTCTTATTTAAGTCCAACAGTTCAGCTTAAAATTAATAACATGTACATTATAAATAGTTTGTTGCCATCCTGCATGTGGGTGGGGGGGGGGGGCGTTGAGCTATATGTATGCTACTGTTTCATGGCTCAACTTATTGACTGAAATTTGTGCTTTTTGTTTGTTTGTTTGTTTGTTTTTAATCCATGTAATCTCCATTCTCTTGGTACAGGGAATAGCACCAAGTATCTGGGCTAGCTGTATTGTTATAGGAATACTTTAACCCTAAACCATCCTCCGTGTTTTTATTGTTTGTTTGATTCTGTTAGAGTGAGAACTACATATAGGTTCAAGCGTATATGTGTCACTGTAATCAAGAGTCCAACAGGTTGTACATTGAGTGGTTCATACTCTATTTGTTTGTGTAACCATAATATCTGTGATGTTGGATTTTGTTAGAGTGAATACGTGATATCGCATCCTCACTCTATGATTGCTTTGATCACAGGTTACTGTAAAGCATGCTCTGTGAAGTTGGTCTTATTATCGGGTAATGAAACCAAGAATGCCTCATATTAAGTCAACTCGCTGTAGCTTGAAAGCCCGAGGAAACCTGTAAACAATGGTATTTGCTACATGTACATGATGTACGTGAACCAGAAAAACTGATGGGGGTTAACCCCTACTCTTCCATGATACATGTAAGTGTCCTGGGTTCTTTTACTGTATGTGCAATTACCAATCCTAGTACACAGGACCTGCGGCATAATCACCCATCCAAAGGACACATCAACTATGGTAAAATCTTGCTCAAGGACACAAGTGCCACGAGCGGGACTTGAACCCACACCCTGCTGATCAGAAACACCAGAGCTTGAGTCCGGTGCTCTTTACCTCCCAGCCACATTACGCCACAAATACACTTATTTAGTGGAGGTTATCTTGAAAATTCAGGTCCTCATGTGTTCACACTATACCGACCAGTTGGCCGAAAAGTAGTTAATGAAAAAGACATTTATGAAAAAGAAATACAAAACTCGTCATCTGGTGTATTTTCACTACATGACCAGAGACACACATTTTGTGTGCATAGAGTATGAACAAAAACAGGGGCTTGGGTAGGGAAATACCCAATTTACTTATCATTACCATCAATAGATTGGTATTACCCTTATGTCATGCAAACACAATGGACTAAGGCCAATGAAGGCAGCGTGCACATGCAGTGAAACTCCCTACTGTATGTGTTGCACAGTCTGTGTTGTTGGAAGTCATTCATCATGACCATGTACTTTGGACAATTACTTAGGGTTGTTTTGCCAAGCTACTGCAGTTTATGATTCACTCCTGTGATGCATGAAGGAAGTATGTTGTCACAATACTGAGCTGAATACGTGTAGCTTGTCCGGTTCTACATTTAGAGAATCTACAGTTTCTACCTTTTCGTTTTAATAGTAAGCCAAGCAGTTTAGTTCAGGAAAACTGCCTACATCCTCCTACATGTACAGTATGTGAAGTGGAAGGTAAGGAATAACTCTTTCAGACGATCACGGGAGATGAATCAAAACATTGATAAGCTAAACCACTGGCTCTGTTACATACAATTAGTTTATGATACATTGTTGGTTTTTGGAATGAGCTAATGTGTTCCGACTCTCGGTTTTCACTGCAGGAACTAGTTTGTCAACTTCCAAAACCTCAGGGAGCTATTAAATATCACTGGCCACCTTCAAACCATGCTACTGTGTATATCTACGTACATGTTTAACACGCACTATGAAAATGTCATCAATCCGATTTTGTTGTAGGGATTTGGTGCACGTTCATATCAGGCTTATGTATGTAAATTTGATTGCTGCAAACAGCAGATGGGATTTTCAGGTCTTAAAGCTATTTTCTGGACTTGAACAGTATTTTATACTAAAACATTTCTCTGGAGGATTGGTACAGGTATGAATTTTTTAATCAGGAAATTTCAAACTGAAACTTATCAGCGCTGTTTAATGATTATACATCCTGTACTTTGCCTTTAAAAGATTTTAACATGTTGATCACTTTTCACTTGTAATGTCCCTCCAGATCCCCGCCATGCTTTGATAATTTGGGGTCATGTTGTGGCCGAGTGGTGTAGCACACCAGGCTCAGGTTCTGGTGTTCTGTAGTGGTCAGCAGAGTGTGGGTTCCCGTCCCGGTCTTGACACTTTCGTCCTGGAGCAAGACACTTGACCGTTATTTCTTTGTCCTTTGGATGGGACATAAAGCTGGTCCTGTGTGTTGCATAGTAAAAGAACCTAGTACACTAGTATTGTTAAGAGAAGGGGTTTTCTGGCATTTTGGATGCAGAATGTGCAGCAGGCTACACTCCATGTATATAAAATGGGTCTCATTATTTATAGCTCTCTTTACCTTTCATAAAATAATTTTCAAATATCAGCACCATGAGCGCAAATCTGTGTTGGATATCGTTGCTTTTTTAAGTATTCTTCATTATTAGTCATGTCTGTAGTTTCTTTTATTTTCTCAGTTGCTTTGTCCAAAGAAAGTGAAACAGGAATTATATGAGGTTATGAAACCCAGATTAATCCCAGTTAAATAGAGTGTGCACAAAAAGTGCACAATGAGTGATTTACATGTATTATGTATTTTTCTATGAAGATGTGTTATGGGTGTGTTTCCTTCCTTGTTCTATGAAACTGCATTGTGTGTACAATTAATTGGAAGTTGTAATCGTCATGATCAAAGAGTCCTGTAACTTGTCATAGCTAATGTTGGCCTGGGTTTACGTACATGTCAGGGTTTGACTTAGCAGTCACCGGATCGCCAAATGCCAGTGAAAAAGCGGCGGGCGAGTCAAAACCCTTCCTTTAGCAGTCCACCGGGCGAGTCAAAATATTGTTCCTTTTTACAATAAATGAGGGGTATGGTGGTAAAATCCCAAAGAGAGATTATTTTTAAGTTCGTAAATCATTTGGCAAGTCTTGATATCTGCTAGATTTAATCGTTCCTAAGCATACAAATGTTAACACACGCTTCGCATGCGCATAACCACATGGTAATGGGTAGTGCGTATCCATCGGCCCCACAACGTTCACTTGTCAGTGTTACAATCATTAGGTTGTACTCATGGTGAAAAACAATGTTGGGGGATGGTTGTATTGGCATCTTTAAGACACCGCACTTTAAATTTGGAGACCATGCACCTACTTTGTCTTTCAAATGCAGGCTAAAGACCCTGATTTTATTGCATGGTGAACTTTACATACTTGACTTACAAGTGTAGCAATATGAAGGTACTAAAGTACACTTTCTTTATGGTTCACACAGATTTGAGAAAAATGTGTTTGTTGGACTATGTTGTCCAGTAAACAGCCTCCAAGGAACACAAAGGACATGGCACCTGAACCAATAGGCTTACTGGTCAAAATGCGCAAGAGCCTTGGTGGTGGGAAACAACATCGCAGGAACAGCGATGACATCAGCCATGCAACTCACAGCCGCCCTTTGTCTGTCCCACAAATGGATGCCGACACAGCCATGTCCTACATCCGGGGCTCGTCGCATGAGATGAGGTACAGCTCCTTAACAACGGATCCTAGCAGACTGAGCGAGTCCGCGCAGGTCACCCATACAAATGGAAAACTTTCCAATGGCGTGAATTTCAAAACAGATGAGAACTCCAATAAACAAGACAGTAGTGCTCATCAGCCCAAGAAGTCAAACTCCAGTATCTTTGAAAAGCAGGGAGCGCGCCCTAAAGTGCGGAAGAGTTCAATGGGCGAAGTAGCAAATCTTGTAGATGTAGCTAGCAAAGGTGCATCCCTTGTTGGAGAGAGGAGTAACCCACAAGGGACGACTACTGCTCTCTCCACAGTGGAGCCCCCCTGTATAGAAATGGATCATCCTCGACTCCCCATCCACGAAACCGGCTGGGACTGCAATTCCCAAAATTTAGGATATCCTACTGAAAATACTACCAGTGAGGTAACTGCTGATTCATTTAAAATGAGTAAACAAACAGTTCCTTGTAGCACCAAGTCTAAACCAGTGGTGCTACCACCTGCAAAGGACATCACATCAAAAGCAAGCGCTCCTATGAACATTTATATCGAAGCAGAAATCCCTCCTGCTTTTCAGGACAAACTAAGTATGAATTCTCTTGATAACATGAAAGAACTGGAGTCGAGAAATGTTGCATCCGAGAGACCTATTATTTTGTCTCGTAGTGGAAGGTCGGTCTCTCCTGCACAACAGGTACCGGAGTCACTAGTTTCAGCATGTATGCCTTATACACAGTTCGAGGATGAGACATCTGAGGAACGAAATGGAGAGCTACCAACCGCAGATCTGAAAAACAGTAAGTCACTAGGTGCTGTACTCACAGAAGAATCACAGGCATACCAAGCTGACGCTTCTGTCATGCCCAACGAGTCACCCAACGTCTATCAGTCACAGACATTTTCTAGTAATCAATATTCAAACACATTTCTCAATGGGGATGTGACAACTAACAGTGAGGCTGCAGTGGGAGATGGGAGGTCAGAATCTGAGAATATTGTCAAGGGAACGCAGGATGAATCTTCTAGCAAGAGTGTTGGAAGTTCAGAAGTTAAAGATGAACCACCAACACAAGCATGCTCTGGCAAAAAGCATTGCTGTACATGCACATGTGGCAACAAAATGCATCCATACTTGTACGTTAAGAGTGACCGTTGCGACAAGAAGACAGCTCTCAGACTTGAGAGCATTCCTCTTGCCATGGTAGAGGAGCTGGGCTCACCTCCAAAAGCTAGAACGCCGCATATCGCGATGATCATCAACAGCAATAGCATGTTTTTAGATGATGACTCCCCGGTGAAACAACTGTCCAAGCAGGACTTGGACATGATTATCAACTGGAATAGCTTCTCCCTACTGCAAGAGAACGAAGAATTGAGCAAAGAGGAAGGAGAGCTGAAAGACTGTACTGACACCACAAAGGCCTTTGGTGCTATGAAATTGTCTGAGGAAGAAATCAACTCTCCTGCTGACAAGGCTATCCCGGACCATCTCCAAGATGTCTTGGGAGCAGCTGGGGGTGTTGATACCATCTCCAATAAAACGGCAGCACCAAGAGTGGATCGAAGCTCCAAGCCCAAGGGCTTGAAGAAACTACCAGATGATGATGAGGAGGAGGAGGAGGAGGATGTGGAGGAGGAAGAGGACCCTCCTCCACTTCCACCAAGAATGCCAGCAACACCAAGCAGCCACAGCGACAATATCCGCAGAACCATGTCCTCATTTCAGTACATGGACGATGACGACGACATCCCAACTCACGAGTTCCTGAGTGATATCAGAATAGATTATGACCCTGACACCCAAAAAAAGAGTAAATCTCTGCCGAGGAATGCCACTCAAATTCCATCAACGTCTCCTCCAGAAATGAGATCAATGAAAAGGGTGAAAACGGTCAACATGAGGAATCGTTTCTCCCAGATGTTTAAGCCAGGTAGTAAGAAGAAGAGGCATTCAACTCATGGCTTTCCTGATCGACCTTTGCCTGACATACCACCGCATCCTAAACTCAATAAAATCAATGAGAATGCAGCAAGACGGCTGTCATCATATGCGATGACCAGCCCTGATGAGACTGCTGCCCAAGAGGCCTCTAAAGGTAACCTTTTAATAATTTCATTTATCTGAATACTTAATACCCTCGCTAGTACTCTGAATTCCAGAAAAACCTGTCCCAAACTTGATGGGTGGCTTTAGACCACTCCAACACAGCAGCAGACCAAACATAGATTGTGTTTGATATTTTGGTCTCTCCACCTGAATAAAAATACATTTTGGGACATTTTGGGCTTATCTACTATAGTGGTGATAAAATGAAGTATTATGCTGATTAGGCCTATGTTTGCTGTGTTCATTTAAAAGTGTTTGACAAAAACTGTAGAGAATGAGTCTTCAAGAAATTGGTGGAGATATGTGTACAGAAAAGCTCAAATGTTTGGCCACATTACAAAAATATTTATGATAAAGGCAATGTTTTAACTTCTATAAAATATATACTTTTTGAGGCTTTGCATGGTGAGGTATCAATATATATTTGGTTTGCGGTAACACCATGTGTATAACTACCAGCTGTGTAGATTTGTTCTTTGAGAACTAGGTCTTGCTTTTTAATTCTACTGCC
>CM021531.1:10257597-10273300 GCA_010994315.2 Pisaster ochraceus
AGAGAGACCCTAATGGGGGTTAGGGATAATAAGTAAACAAAAACATTTCTCAGTGCTTATCACAAAATTGTTGTTCATTTTTGTATTCAACACTTTAGAATCTGTAACTTAAAATGTGAAGTATTGTGTTGTCTTCCCAAGTACCAAGTGTGATGTTTCGTGTGTTGGGGGGGGGGGGGGGGGGGGGGGGTAGCAAGCATCACATACTAAGGAAGGACCTTGAAGTGCAAACAAACATGTCAATAGTTGCAGGGTGTTGAGACATCCTGTGTACTTACATTACCCTTGTCCTTTTCAAAGTTTTCTTGGATCAAAAAATCTTCTTCTTTTTTTCTGGAAATGGATAAAGGAAGGCATTCCTTGTTTTTAAAATATACTTTTTTTTTCTTGTTTCAAAGTAAAGTAAATACATTTTTGCAAAAGGTCAAAGTAAAGGTCATATTCTGAATTCACATTTTACCATGTTTCCTATGTTTACATATGGTTAATATACTAAAACAAAACCAAATTTATTGTTCGATAAACTGTTTTGGACATTTGTACTTGAAAAAGTGTGTAAAATATCTAACCAATTTAATGATGACTGGGCGCATGATGATGGCAATACAGAAATGATTGGTTTATGAGTTTAAAGAATTTCTTTACACAAATGTACATGTATGTAGTAATGCAATAATGTTTGCTTTTTATTTTGATGTAGTATGGTTGGTACTGGGGACCGATGAATTGGGACGATGCCGAGGCCCGGCTTGAGAACATGCCAGACGGTTCTTTCCTTGTCAGGGACAGCTCTGACGACAGACACTTGCTGAGTCTCAGCTTTAGAGCCCAGGGTAGTACGCATCACACACGAGTTGAACATCAAATGGGTAGGTCAAACCATTGCTCGATTCAGTGGATCCTCACTTTCCCTTGCAGTAGTTTAGTTTGACACGAAACCAAAAATAAACTTGCATAATATATTTTGATTGGATATATAATGGATGTGGTTAAGAAACCACATGTATTATACAGGATTGGTTATAGCTGACATAATAGTCGCTGGCAGTGTTCATGTTTTGTATGATCAACCATATACATGAAATAACAAACCTGTGAACATTTGGGCTTAATCCGTTGTGCGAGTCAGGAGAAAATAGTGAAAAACCATGCACAATCTTCAGCATGTTAACACATAAACACATTGTCCTTAATTTTAATTGTAACAACCAAAATCAGCTGTTGAATTTTTTCCTTTTTTTTTTCTTCAAAATTCAGATACAGTTTTCTAGAACATGACTTCATTTCAGAGGGAAATACTTTTAAAATGTTTGTAGTATGAACTTTATGTTCAGTAAGCTTTCAGACTAAAATTAAACGATGATGTTTTTTTTGTTTTTTTATCCTTACCGATCCTGTATAATACCTTTAAAGCTTCTACAACAGTATGTTTTTCTCAATTGTTTTTGGAAGCTGTTTTATTTTCAAGCCCTAGAATGGACTGCATGTAGACAGCAGAAAGTAGTGACAAGTGATACTACACCTTCATGTACACATAGCCTTCATAAGCCTTTACTTTGTACACATGTTGGTTACTCAACTGTAGTTTCATATGGCAAAATGTACAGTGAAATACAAGTGCAATTTTAATATGTTCATGTTTTTAACGGGCGGGCATTTTCTCTGTCACACTCGAATGCTCTCAGCCAAATGTTTGGAACCCAGTTCATGGGTTGATTGTCGAGCTCTTTTCATAACAGCACAATTGATTGTACGCATTGTGATGTTAGATTTTTTCCTCTGCATTGAGTCTCTCGACCTGAATGTGTCAGACTTGTTCATTTAAATGTTTGGACATTATGAAAAGCAGGTTTCCATAACCAGGAAGCCATGCCGTGATATTGTTGTAGTACTCTGCATTTCCTGTAGATAGGGAATGCAGAAAGCTTCTGTTTTAGTGTTTTTTAAGGGTTTGGTTTCAAGGTTTCAAATGTTTATCCCAACTACATTGTATACACAGACAGGGCGTACACAAAAAGCACATAAGCCTTTATTCCTGGTGCAATATTTACATCTGTTGGATTAGTGTGAATTGTTTTATCATGTGTTAAAACTAGTTATTTAATCAGAGTGGGTGGGGGAACTTTTTGCTACTCCAAACCAATATCTGCCGGACTGTTCACAGTGCATAAACACTAGTCCTGCCTAAGCCCATGTAGCATTTCTTGCTGCATTGTACATAAACATAATCATATCCCAACAAACTGTATGCCATTGAAAAGAGCACTGCATTCTCTTTAATGTCAGTATGTTGTCAAGTTGCCCGTCTTACAATGTATATCACTAGCAGTGAGAGTACAAAGAAAGGCAAGTAACAGTAACTTCGTGTTCATCTATGGGGTTTTCCCTGATTCAGGCCCTAACATCATGTAACGGGAAATCTTATAGTTAGGCAGATTTAAAGGCTTACATGTAAATGAGGAATATTTGTTTTGAGAGGTAATCCAGTGTATTGTACACACTTAACGGATCTGAAGATTTTGATACTGGCATTACATAGATGCCAAATTTTACTGGCGCAAAACTGTGTGCTAAATGTTTCTGTTTTTGTGTGCTTTAGTAGAATTTGCTCTGTATAGTCTTGACACACAACATTTTTTCAATTCAGTAATGATCGCTTTTCTCACGTTTCATCTTACAGGAAAGTTCAGTTTCTGGTCGCAGCCCTGCAGCCACGGCAGCGCCTCCATCGTTGAGTTTGTGGAGGAAGCAATGCGTCACTCCCGCAGCGGGCGTGTCCTCTACTTCCTCCGCCCGCGGAATCCTGGGTTCCCACCTGCAGCTGTCCAGCTTCTCTACCCCATCTCGCGGTTCCAGAAATCACGCTCCATGCAGCACATGTGTCGCTTTGTGATCCGCAGGCACGTTCGCCTTGACCACATTGACAGTTTACCGTTGCCAAAACGATTGAAAGACTATCTCAAAGAGGCACAGTATTACACTCAAGAGGACATTCTTCACTGACCCTTAACCCCTCTTCAGGTATTTCACAGTCACCTTGCAGAGCACAACAACAAACGTGTAACGACAGCTTGCTGAAGCAACAGGATACACCATCTAACACAAAGGTTTATTTTGCACTCTGCCTAAAGCTTTTGAATATATGTACATGTATGATTTTTTGTGTTAGCATTGCAGAAGATATCGAGTGTGTTACCTTCTGCAGGCTGTGGCTGTTTAATATACCCTTACTCTCATTGACCTTGACTAACCCAGCCTGTTCAGGTCTCTAGCTAGCCAGAGACAGCTTAGAGCTCTCATCTTAAAAGTGAAATCATAAAAATATCCAAAACAGAAGAGAATATACATGGAATAGCTATATTAAGTAGCAGTGGAACTTGACTAGTTCATTAAGACTAATCCACTAGGGCCCAATTTCATAGAGCTGCTTAAGCACAAACAGAAGCTAAACACAACAAAAACTTTCTCAGCAGAACAAGGTTACCAGCCAAAATACCATGTCACGTGATATCTGTAACTGGTATCCTGCTTACTTTTGCGTAGCTCTATGAGAGCTGCACTAAAAGTAGCTAAGCACACAATTATTATGCTTACCAGACTTAGGTTACAAGTAAAAATTCCATGTGACATGTACCATTGATGACTGATCTATCATGCTCATTTTTGCTTAGCAGAAATTTGTTTAGCTGTATTTTTCTGCTTGGGCTGCTCTATGAAATCGGGCCCTGATGAAGGCTTAGAGCACACTAGATCAACGTGCTCTTTTCAGAGACATCTCTTCCAAAGGAGGCTTTTACATGGTGTAACCATAAGAATTTAGTATTTTAAAAAAAACGTAATATTAGGCAAGATTATCAAGCATATTTAATAGACCCCTGCAAGTCTTGTATGTAAAACATTTTGGGTTTCCCATGTACAATACATTTAACTGGGGAAGGCAACAAAAAGTGGACTTTAAAAGGGTCCAATTGCATAGAGCTGCTTAAGAACAATAAGTAATGAAGAAAAACATTTTGCTCACCAGAATAAGGTTACGAGCCAAAATACCATATCATATGTAACATGACTGGTTTTAGCTTAGCAGATAATTGGAAAGCAGCAGTTTTCTGCTTAAGCAGCTCTATGAAATCGGGCACAAGTCACAAAAATCACATAACCTCGAGACTTATACAGTCCATGGCCTGAAGGTGTGACCCATTGCTATCCCTGTATTCTATTTGATATATATAGTGAAACGCCTACATGTAAATGAGCTACTTTGAATATGCCCCGCCCATTTTCATGACTACAGCAGGATTTGTGATCATTTTGTTTCATCCAACCGCTTATTTTAACTTACATTTAAGATGAACGCATAATTTAGATGAAATGTACTGAATTCAAGTTTGTAGTATGAAATTAATATATGTTACAACTTATGTTGTTGAGTTAATTATTTTTGTTATAAATTCAGATTTGCCCTATTGGTGCTCCATAAGAGAAAGGGGTTAGATACAATATCAGGGAGGTGTTTCCACTTTAGAGGGGGGGGGGGTGGCCTCCCAGCCTTTTCAATACATTACACTCAAAACCAGATAATACAATAAGTTAAAGGGAGGGTATGGTATACCTTAGAGAAAGGGAATTTTGTCACCCTAGAATTTGAATCTGAAAGGCTTCAGGCGTGAAGCCTTTATCAGGCATCTGAGAACACACACTTCTATGCAACAAGGGTGTTTTTTTCTTTCATTATTTACTTGCAACTTCGATGACCAACTGAGCCCATGTCTTTCACAGGTGGGTTAGGGCCAAGGGTCCAGCAAATTCACAATGTACAAAAACACATTTTCTCGAAAGAGAGAAAAAAACAGAATCCTGGTGCATTTTTATGAAAACTGTTGTTATCTTTACTTGATTTAGTCATGGTTTGATTGTGACAACTATTTTCTTGAGAAAAAAAATGTTCGCTCCGGATGTTTGAAAACTAATCCTGTGGGTGGGCTCAGGAATTTTTTGGGGGGAATCCTAGAGTGAAGTAATTAACATGCGAGACTTCCTACAGTATATTCATCTTACATGTAAATAGCTCGACTATTAAACCACCTCCAATCATAGACTATTTCCTTTAACAACATCAAAATTAAAAGCTGCGTAGGGGTTCAATAAATTTGCACTAGAATTTTCCCATCGTGATATAATGTAAATAATACTGCGTTTTTTTCTACATTGTGTATTTTATGCCTATGAAGATTTGTATACAAGTTCATGTACTTAACAGGATGGGTAATGTAGCATTTTTTGGTGGCTATTATTTAAACATAAACTACAGCATTGGTTGTTCTGCATTAGAAGAAATGTATTAATTCAATCGATTTTTTTTATGAAGATGCAAAATTTTATGGAGTGATTCCAGTGATCAATTTCAATTTTTGAAAAGTTCCCTTCAAATAATTGTCAGGAAGAAAACAAAACAAAAGAAATTTCTTTTTCGCTAGCTTTTTTTTCCTTTTTATTGTAGCATTCAGATGTGGGGTTTTTGTTAGTACTAGTATTACTTTGTTTTTTCTTTATTATACTATTTGTAATTATTTATTGTCTTTATTTTATTTTGTTTAATAATTGTTTAGTAACTTTCTTTGTTTGTTTTTGTTTGTTTTTTTATATTATTATTTTCTTTATTTATTTCCCTTTTGAGGGGGAGGTCCCATTAGTCATTGGTAAAGTACAACCTGTCTGTGAACATCACTTGTGCCTTTGGGTTAAACGTGTGTGCCTGTATAAATTTATCACAATGAATCATATTTCTTTAGTAAATATTTATGATTTGTAGATGTCAAAGCAAATGAGCTCTCTCAAGCATTTGGTTACTTTTGGTTTCATACGACTAAAGGTTCACGTACATGTAGTTGTGTGCTTATTACGCAAGGACATCAATATGTTGGACAGTCTAGATGCTTCTGCAATAGGTATGGAGTACAGGCTAGATGTCTTGATGGATACTGCACCAAGACCCCTTCTCTGGGGTCATACGGGCAGGGTCGGTTGTGTGCATGGAATTGGCAACCATGCCAGAAACACCAGGGTGAACCCAGTCTCTTTAAAGTGTACTTGTGTTCGTTTACGTGCATTACACAACACACGGGACCTTATGTTCCATCCGAAGGACGAAGCAATAATGGTTAAGTGTTTTGCTTAAGGACTCGAGTGTCTAGACCGGGACTCGAACCCACACTCTGCTGTTCAGAACACAAGAGTCTGGTGCGCTTGATTGCTTAGCCACTTCAAGGGTGATAACGGAGACAATTGCCTCCATGCCCAAGGTCATTGCCTCTGTGCTCCTTGAAGTGTTTCCAGTAGAATTTTAAATTTCTATCGTAGTGGTGCCCTTCACTAAGGGTAAAAACTGCCTTGCCTTGAGAAGAACCAAGTATCAGCCGTGGGAGTACATTGTACATGTACATACCTAAGGAACAGGCGTGGACATTAGTAAGAGATCTTAAGTGGATGCCCATAAAGGTACAATATACACTAGTGGGACATTTGATGCTGGTGTTTTAAGCAGCATAATGGTTTTCTGTTGTGTAGATGGGTTTTGAATGGTTGACATAAAGCCTCACATACAGGTATCAATTAGTTGGTAACTCTTTAATACATTAGACATGCGCGTAACTGCCTCACACACAAGTTTTTTACTTCTTTCAAAGGTGACATACAATTTTTTACAAATATAAGAAGTGTCATCGAAATCTGAATATCATTGTAGAAAGTTTTGTTAGCTTGGCCATTTCCTTTTTCTTTTATTTTTTCAATTACAAACTAATACATGAGGCTTGAAATTTACACTGGACTGCAGGCCTTGAGGCTGGTGACTTTCAGCTTCAGGCCGGTAAACTCAACAACTGGATAAGTCTGGTGGTCTTGTGTTTTTCAGTTCACTGTGTAATACCTGTAAGTTTGGAAAAAAAGTGCACCATAATTTGACAACAAGCTACAAGATCTACATGGCTGTGTGGATTTTCAAGCCCTGTTACATGTTTGCACACAATGTAATCACAGGTGTTATGATTTGTGCATCAAGATAAGCCAAACCATTGATGACGACTAAAATTGCGAACCAAAACAAGAACCAAATACATCTGCCTGTCATTTGATTTTGAGGTACGTGTACATCGGTCTAAACAGATGGCCAACAAATCATAACCCAGTTGTTTTATTAGTGAAACATGCTTTTGACATGCGATGGATTCAAGGGTTGGCACTGGGTAGTGTTTGTGTAACATTCATGTATTGTGTCATGTATAATATAGAGCATTACATTCTGATTGCCCATTCACTCGTCATGTGTTGATAAAGCATCAGTTTTCCCCTTCTTAACAGGGAAACATGACTATTCAAAATGGAATCAAAATGCACTGGACGTCGACCAAAAGACAGGATTCTTATTTCCTGTAAATGGAAGTATTGACCTTCCTGTATGGATGTAGACATAAAAATAAACATGACCAAAGGTTAGGAAGTAAATCTTTGTAAAAGAAAGAAGGGGACAAAATCAACTGTACATAATGTTTGGTACATAATGTTTTTAATTTGATTGTTAAAGATAAAGTTATACTTTTATTCAGCATTGTTTGATAAGCAGGACCCAATTTCATAAAAGATAAAGTTATACTTTTATTCAGCATTGTTTGATAAGCAGGACCCAATTTCATAAACCTGAAAATACTGCTTAGCAAGTTTCTTTGTTATGCAAAAAAAAATGAGTGGGGCACTTGTCGTGGTAATGTAAATTACATGGAAATGTGGCTGGATACATGTTTCTGCTAAACCAAATTTGGCTGTTCTAAGCAAGTTTGTGTTTAAAGGTTATACAAAACTGGGCCCAGAATGGTCTTAACATGGGAAAAAGAGATCCGTGTGAATTGTTTGCCGATTGCGCACAAATTTATCACGTTTGCACAAAAAGTAATTATTAACTCACAGGTTTTGTCTTGTTTATTAGAAAAAAATCATGCCAAAATTGGTTTGAAAAAACTAGAACCAATATTCTTTGCGAGAAACGTGATCCTAGGTGGCCAAATAATATTACGAAAATATTTTAAAAACGATTAAGGTGTAGGGAATCTCTTACTAAATTTATGTCTGATATTTGTTTGTAAATTACTTTCTTGAGTAAATAGAATTCGCTGTTGCAAACTGCTTACCAACCAAAAGGACCTATGATATAAATGCACACAAATAGTTAATGGCCTGACGTTTCGACCCTAGCAGAAAAAAAGACTCTGCAAGGCTCGAAACATCAGGCCCTTAAAGTATTTTCTTGTTACAAGATACACAGCAAGCTGGATATAAAAACTTAGTTAAGGCAACGGTGCAATGTGAGGAGACTCATATTTGCGACCTTGGACTTGGTTTTTACGGCTCTTTTCTAAACTTTGGTTTCAGCCGTGGATCTGGTTCTGGCTCCAGCTTAGGCCCTGTGCGCCTCTTTGAAACTGTGAACTGAAAACACGCATTTTCAAAATAAGTGACGGTCAGCCAAAGCAGAAGTGAAGATGTGGTTTTGAAAAAGGGCTTATGATGGCTTAATATTATGTTCTTCAAGGTCACATCAATGTCCACATCAAATCAAAACAGTTGAAGATTTGTATGTCCAGATGGTGAATTTATATTTAAAACACAAAGTGTGACAAGTTTAATTGCAATGATGTAAACATATAGCAATATTTTGTTCAAATATTATTATAACAAATTCTATGTTAAAATATTAAGTTCAATAACTGTATATACTGTGGTATTTAGTTAATCAAATCACGTACTTCTTTGTTATTCACCTGCTATTAGATTTATTTTGACTTACAGTCTTCCATGTTCCGTTAAAACGTTTTGAAAACTTTATTTAAAATAAGTTACTTACTCAGGCCTGATACAAAGGCAACAATTTGCCTCTATGATTCTGGCCACATTATTTTGTCTTGATGCCCCTAAAAAGTACCAACAATGTGACTTTTGCCCACGAAGGTCCCCTTTACTACAAGGAAAAAATGCCTTGCCCTTGCAAGAATGAAGTTTACTTACATGGTTGAGACTTTTGAAGACTACTGGATACAAAAAGAAGACAAGTTTGTCTAACCGTAAGACCCAAGTTTGGTCATTAGGACACATTTTGGTCATTGTCTGTCAATTGAATGTGGGGGTTACAACCATGTTGTATTCACAGCGTGTCATAATTGAAACAAGGTCATCTTTGTTTAAGAATTCCAGACTTTGTAACGTGGAGCAAATTACATATTTTTAAGTGATCTTCTCCAGCCTTGTTGATGGTTTGCTCTGTACTATTAATTTATATGTAGAGTTGGTACAATAGTACAAGAGTTGACCAACCATTAGCAAACCATTTCAACTTTTCTACTTTTATATTAATGATCGTTTTTAATTGCCGGGCATCTTTGAAAAGGTGTTTTCACTGAAAGGTTTCCCGAGGGTTAAACAAGAAATAAATGAAAATGAAATAATAAACTGTAAGGGTTGTGTATGGCGACACAACTGGGTACAGATCAGAGCTGCACTGAGCCATCTGTGTACTGTACACACGCTTGCAGCACATGTAATCATTGCATAGCTTTTCTATCGTTCAAAAACAAAGTGGGGGCCGGATACTTGGGCAAGTGCCTCCAGGTCCCTGGTGATTGCCTTGGTGCCCCTTGAATTGTACCAATAAAAAATGTAAGTTTCCCTCATGTAAGTGACCTTTACCTAGGAAAAACTTACAAGAATTAAGTATCAGGCCTGATAGTGGATGGTATTAAATGATCACACAGTAGGAGGGTTAGCATGACTTCAAGTTTATGGTTTATTCATTCCTAGCTAACTATTAAATAGTTGAAATATTTACTCCATATCATATCAACATTAACTCTCAACCGACTATCAAATAATCTGTACAAATTACAAATTTGCACTTTTTGATAATGACAAATGTTTTGCTTTGCTTGTATATTGTTTTTTCTTACTTGTATATTCTGGGTGTCAATTGAAAAAAAAATGCAAATAAGCATTTTAAAGATTTGCTTTATTTCACAGCATTCACCATGGAAGTGTATAGTCGTTGCAAAGATATAAATAAAAGAAGAGTTAAAAGATAGACTGGGACAGAGTGATATTTCCACATCTTTTGTCAAGAAGTCCATTGACTCGTCGCTCCACAGAAAAGGTCATCACCTAGTCTCTGATTGTAATCCCACACAAATCTCTCCTCAAAAGTTTTTACAGTCTCTTTTTAACATATTCCTAGGTCATACGCTGGTCTCCTCTCTCTGTTTCAGCCACTGTCCAAGGTTGGCCACCAGGGCCTGTTGATTCCTCTGGAGTAAGTTATACGTAGAGCCCACGGATTGGCTAAGGATGCCAGCAAGCTGCCCTTGGAGTGTCCCAATGTCTGGTAACTTGGAATAATCTGTCATCTGTTTGGCCGACATAAGTCTGTTATCAACCAGTCCACCTTAAAAATGAAAGATATAAACAGCAGCAGGTTAGCAAGATTTGGATGAAAGTTTACTTTGGAATCGAGTCTCACAAAATAATGGATTTTTCGAGAATCATCTAGTATTCTAGTAAAAATAGCTCCACCTTGAGGGCACAGAGTGTAAAGCCGGCCATCTTAATGGGCAATTAAATCAGTTTTTCATGGCACAACTATGCGTTATGCATAAATATCACATGGGCTTGCGGGAGTTTTATCAATCCCTGCATGATTGGTCCGTGCACCACTTGGCAGCATAGAAAAGTTTGAACGCTTTGATGCAGCTCAAAGCCAAAACCCAAGTTGCCCTAAAAAGATGATGTCTATCAGGAACTATATGACAAAAATTAGGCAACCATCTCCAGCTTAAAGCATGTTCTGAAGATTCCACACTTACCGAGTAGTTGTAGTTTGGTCAGCTTCTTTGTTGCTTTGAGCAGCTCCTTCACTGCTGGCTTATCGCCCACAGCATAGATGTTCTCCCCAACGAACAAAGGCATCATGTTTTCAAGTTTGGTGCCAAGAAATGCCTCTCTAGTCACACTGTTCCCATATAACTTGATCGTAATATTTGCCTTCTTCAGCCTTCTCTTCAGTACAGCCAGTTCATCCATGCTCAATCCCTCCCTGTTGAAGACAGCGATGAAGGGTTTGTTGGCCAAATGCTCTCTGCAATGGTTGGCCATGAATGTCTGTACTGGATTCTCCTGCAAGGATTTTCAAGCACATTTAGAAGATCAACAAATGGGTGAAGAAATACAAAAATAAGGAAATCGGTACACTTTTATTTATGTCTAGGCAAGAGTGAAATGAATCTGATGCTATTTTATGAATGAAACTATCAGAGGTACACCCAGGTCCAGGTAACAGCTGATTAAGCTATAATGAGGGTTAACTTTAAAAGAAAAATTTCACAAAAGACATGAGTGCTTATCAAACAATTTTGTTAAGCAAGGAAGGAATTACTTGGCAAAAAATGAATACATGTACCAGTAACAATACAGTATACATGTACTGAATGTACATGTCATTTGGGGCTGGGTTTTTAATCTTTACATTTTTAACAGTTTGGCTTAGCAGTGCTATGAAATCGGGCGTTATTGAGTGTCAAGTTGTGTATTAGTTGCAATAATCATAACCCTCGGCCCTTAATACTCCCAACGGTGGTCAGGAAGATTGAAAGTTACGATTATTGCAACTAGAGGTTTATTGGATATCTATAAATAATTAATAAAGGGGGGGCAGATAACACTACCTCTTGTATCCTTTCTCCTTTATAGCGCATGGAGCATTGCTCTGCCATCGACCGCATATCTTTGGGCTTTTTGTACTTGGTGAGTTCCATTAACTTAGCCCTTGTGATGTGCATGGGTCGTTTTACACGTGTGTTGACTGATTTCATCCCACGTACTTGCATTAAAGATGGAGTCCACGTTGGAACTGAAAATGAAAATTTTTATTATTGTATTAATATTTAATAGTGTTAAGTTAGTTTGAAGATGGTGTACAACATACTCAAGTCAAGTGAGGAACAATTTCAGTGAACAACGCGCAATATAAATATTAAAATATAGCCTAGAACTATTAAAGTAGAAGTTGAAGTAGAACATTGCCATAATAACGCATTAACACTGTAACAGTAAACACTAACAATAACATTAACAAATTCTATCAAAGCAATCCTTTTGCTTTGAACTTGTTTTTCTAGTTGCGATAATCGTAACCCACCACCCGCTCAACAATCGGGAGGATGGTGGGTTAAGTTATGATTAACGCATTTGTTTGTTTTGTTTTATTTGTTTTTCTTCCCTTCTTCGCAGAAATAGTAAAAATACAGAACACCTGAAAATACTGAGTGACTAGTAGTACTTACTTGTAGTACCTGAGTATAGTTGTGATGATCGTAACCCTCCATCCTCCCGATGGTCGGATGGAGGGTTACGATCATCGCAAACTATACTGAGTAGTACCCATGGTACTGTAGGCATGGTAGGTACTAATAATAATATATATTACTTAGTAACGTTAATCACAATTTCTTTTTGGTTATTACAATTTGTTGATGAATGGTACGTTTTAATATCATATGTGCCCCGATATTTTATACACTGAAAATTATTGTAATTTTAACCATAGAGGTGAGTGTTGTGAAGTTTTAAATTTTTGGAAGTTACTCGTTATTAAATATTAATATAATTTAATTTAGTGACATTTTCAGATGAGTCGGACACCGACCACAATTGTTGTTTACTTTAAATAAGTAAACTCCAAGTTTGAAGTCAGTTCTTAGACCTTGCTCTATGTGTTTTTAATATTTTTTTGTTTAAATAGTAAGTTCATTGGCTTCCAATACATCACCTAATTTTGTTAAACATTTTCCACAGATGTTTGATGCCATGATTTCACGCCGTCTCACACTTCTCCAGGATACTAGCGAGCACCCATAGAAGAGTAGGTCACTAAATTTGGGTCTGGTACCTGGGTAGCAGTAAAGTACTTATGTGTTATAGTAATACTGGGAACAAGTCTGACTGTGAACATTGAATGCCGCCCTCTGTTGACTCACTTACTATGACCGTGTTTTGGCAGGCGCCCGGCCGGTCACAAACCCTCCCCCCGTCACTGTAGGCCTACATAATGTCTAGTGAATCCTCAATCTTCAACAGAATTTTATTCTGTGTTTGTTTTGATTTTTGTTTGTGTGTAATGTTTATGTAAACAATTTTAGGTTGAGCAATCATGAAATATCTACTATAATAGAGCAGGACTATAACCTGCGACCTTCGAACATAATGTGCTGGCATTCTACCAACTGAGCTAAAAAACCGCTAATAGCCCTATGTATTAGCGGTCTCGCTATCAATTTGTCAATACATGTGTATATTCATTAAAGGGTGCCAGACTGAGCCATTCAACCTGTAACTGCCGAATAGCCAGTGGTTACACCCAATTAATTTACGATACAGTCCGGGAAGTGGCAGCAGAGTGATCACCTGTGACTTTTTATTTCAAAATAACAAGCATAAAACCGCAAAGAAATCTACAACTGGGTAAATTTTGAGTTGAACAAAAATTGACAAAGGAGTGGAACTTGAACCTGCGACCTTGGCCCCTTGGGATCAACGTGTGTTATCTCTTGTAACATTGTTCTCTGCATTTGGGATCCATGGGATCCATGGGAGAGATCAATGATTTTTCTCTCTGAAGATCACCCAAGATCATAAATAATTTTTAAAATAACATAGGCCTAATTAATCAAATAAGCAAAATACTCGGAAGCCGATGATGGTGAGATCATGTGCATTGTTATTTGCACAAGTGTTCTCATAAAGAGAAAAAAATATGTCTCCCTTTATTTGCAAACTCTTCTTGCACCTTTCTAAGTTCACTTCATGTTGGGATTTTGCTCATGTATTATCTTGTTTTCTTACGATAGTTTCAAGATGGGTACTGCAGTCGACAGAGGTTGGTCATGATATGAGCAGGCGCGTTTGGAGGGGGGGGGTCGGGCATTTATGGAATCGGTCCTTGCTCTATGCATTCAGGAAGGGAACTTCTTACAGAGGAAGATAAAAGTTCGGGCAGAGGAGCTGGCAGTGATATGGACGCGCGCCCTCCGTACCCGTTTAGAGGTGCGCCCTCTGCATGCTTCAGTCATGCCGCAAATTAATGTAAACAACGAACACGGAATAGCTATATGTACGGGACGCGGACGGTGATCTCTGTTTACGGACGGCCGTTCCATGTGTGTACTATCCCGGCCGTTGTAGTGTAGTGGTGCTAGCTAGCTGCGCGCATGTGGGAGGCTATAATCGGTGTGGCACCGGAGGAGTTTTCTTGGTCTATATTCGAGTTTCCTTCAATGTTGTCACGGACAACCAAATCGGCAAAAGTGTAGTTTTTAAGATGTGATTGTTCTTCAGCTGTTTTTGATGCAATAAATCCAATAAGAAGGATGCCTGGTTTGGTGGCACTTGGAAGGCGATGGTCGCTGGGTAGTGATGACTTGGTCGTGCCCGGAGCTGTGCTGTTTGTCATGCACCTTGGCTGGTAAGTAAACCATTCAATGTAATGTGCTAATGTGCCTTTGACAGATTACACCACCGGGCCAGTTCATATCATAATGTAACGATACTGAGCGGTAGTGGAGGTCCCTAGCTCAGGTTGGACTGCCCAGTGCTCGTCTTATTCGCAGCAACGAAACTAGGCTGACAGTTTTGAGTGGCACAGGGGGCGCACCGCTTTCCTGGGGGCACTGGACAATTATTGCATTTTCTTATTTTAATGTTCAGTTAAGTCCCTTAAAAATTACCAGGCTTTAAAGTTCATTTCCCCCTTTTTTCAGTACTCTCTTAGTCTTATAAAACGTTTAGTCTTTTGTTTGTAGCAGTAAAAACAAACATACAATTTCTGTGTGTAAAATTAATAATGACTTGAAAACATATCTGTAAAACCATTGAAACTACTTCTAAAGCTTATCATGGTGTAACATTCTGGTAAGTTTGAATCTCAAACATCCAGATTTCCAAGAAGGGGGAGGCGGAAGGTGGGGGCACATGATGTATGTGCCCCCGCCCCCAACAATCCACTTAGCCAATGGGGAGATCAGCAGCCTGCTTCAATTTGAAAAATTACATACACCAGGGCTATTGGAGATCCAAACGAAATGCCTCCCTTAGTCCCTTGCAGTTTTTGCAAAAAACACCTGCGCTCGATTTTTTTCACAAAGTGTTGAGATTGATCTTAAGTGCAGATCAGTCTTAATTCCTAAGCAAAGTGTGATGTCACAATACAAATTACTATGGTGATACTGACAACTCATCTTAAGATGAATCTTAGCGCTTTGTGAAATCGACCCCAGGTTTGATACTAAACTATGAGAAAGTCCCGAAGTTCCATTAATAAATTAACAAAAGCAGTTCTCGACATTATTCAAACCATATATAATTTAAGGTCGGCAACAGTGGCATTTATTTTTTTTAAATTTCACCTCAAGATTCACCCATTACACATCCATTTATAACATTTGTAATATTGTTTGTTTTAAATTATCAATACTAGCTGATTTCCATTTAAAGGAATGTTTTCCTTTAAAAAAGCTCAATTAAGTTTATTACAATCAATGTCAAATGGTAAGATGTAAAAAAAAAATATATTTCTGTACTCAAAAGATATCATTTTTTATTTATTTATTTTTTTTATTTT
>CM021531.1:10302258-10323526 GCA_010994315.2 Pisaster ochraceus
TTATCATCCAGTTATCTGGCTTTTCATCAGTCCAGTTCCAGGTTAGAAGCTTGTCACTAAACGGTAGACCAAGGACATGACAGAACTTTTGTAGCATCTCCTTAGGTTGTGCAATCAGGTCATCAGCATCCAGTACAGGAGCATTGATGCCATGGGTGGTCTTCAGGTAGTGGTGGAGGTTGTGCAGAGATTTGTATTGATTCAACCCTATTTGACACACCTGCTCCTTAGGGATGGTTTTGATGCGTGCCGCAAGAGATGAGATGGACTTCAATGGGTCCCTGATCAGGAAGACATGTTTGTAGCCTTCTGGTATGAAGTCATATTTTCCATCCAGATACTGACTGCAATCCTTCCCAATGACAACAGACTTGCCTGGCCAGGGTTGCTCATAGATGGCCTTCATTGATTGGTAGGTGTCTGTGCCAGCGTATTCATACTCATAGTCTTGTAGGTGTAAGCGCTCTGGTCCAAACTTCCCCGCTGAGGCAAACAGTGCCAAGAAAGCGTAGGAGTCTGGGATTTGAGAGAGAGATCGAGTCAAAACCGTCGACAAAGATCGTTCAGTGTGCGAGATGAAAATCCGCTTCTGATTGCTTGGATTGGCAGACATGGTGATTCCTGTTCCCAAGTTGTCCTATAATGGGCGTGATTGAAGAAATAGAGGTGCTGTAAATGTTATACAGATCATACATTTACATCCCAAACAAACTCCAGGTGATGAAATAGGACTGACAATCAAGTTGAAAAGCTAACCCAATTGTTTGTTTTTCTGTTCTTATTTTTTATTGGTTTTTTTTTGTGCAGTTCTACTTTTCCTGTGTCTGCTGTGGACAATTCTTGGCATAGTATGGCTGACCCAGTGGTTTTCAAAATGCCCGGTTATGGCAATCAAGAACTCAGTACTAGGTAAGTACAAACCAAATAAACATCTAACAAGTACCATCAAATAAAAGTTAAAATGTTACAACAAAATACAAACATTTTGAATAATTAAAGAAAACCATAAAAATGTCAAAAAATATATTACGACATAAACAATACATGAAGAAGAAAAAAAATCAATAGAAATATATATGTATATAGAGTACAACAACATGCAAATTTATCTTCAAAAAAGAGACAAAGAAATAAAAAAGAGCAACCTCAATAACCAGAAAAGAAAAACAAAACAAATACACGAAACTTCATTTTAGTCTCCACTAATGATTTGGTAGAGGTCTAAACAGGAATATCTCATTGATGAACGGAGAGGTTTACTACAGCATCGTGGAAAGATCTCAAAAAGACTCTTGATTATTTTCAGAGCTAACAAAACATTAAGAAATTTTTTCACAAACTTCCCTCAACTTCACACTTCAAGTCTTTCCAAAAAAGGTTCATAAACTTTTCCCTCAAGTTTAATGCATGCGTACTTGTTTTGGGTTCGAATCTTACCAAGCTAATTGCTGATTTCACAATGACTAGAATAAGTATTGTCGTCTATTTACTGAATCACAAATTCTTGACTAACTTGTGCAATTCATAACCATAGACGTTAAACCAAGGTTCGTACATATATGAGAGAGATTGGCTGTTGCCAGCTCGGTGTTTATATTCCCTAGCGGGAGTTTGCAGAGTTCCCCTGACGGGAAGATCGTCTAAACAAATTAAAAAACCAAAAACCCAAAACAACACACAGTAGGGATGACAATTGCTCAGTTAGTTTCATCCCCAAGGTGTGTGTACACTGCACCTCTTGGGGATACCCCGGAGTTAACTTTCACCGGTCTGCAGACGACACACAACTGTAGTTTTAACGAGCTTGTCATAGATCAGGAAATACAGGACTGTATATGTCTGAGATGTCCGGAGCATTATTTCTCTGGAAACTTTCAAAACAGAACCAAAGACACTGCTCCCTACACAAACATACTGTGTCTAGTTTCTCAGTAGTATTTTCAGTTTTCGCCAGTATTAATTACTGTTGTAGCACCATAAGTAATCTACAGGTACATGTATATTAGAACGTGCGCACATAAAACAGTATGTTATTTTCTACATTTTCAAACTCACCAAGAAAACACCTTACCTTTATTGTGCTCGTCTTTAACAAAAAGTTCTTCAAAGGCATGATTTTGCTTGTGTTTGTGTGAGATCAGGCCACATCAATGTCCAGTATTCACCCTTTGAATGTAAATGTACATGTACACACATGCATATGAACTGTAGTTCAGATTTGTACCTGCAGATTCACACCCAAAGGAAAGCCTTATAAGCTTTCTATTCATTGAACAATTTTTCCATCTATTAAAGTTGATTAAATTTGCATGAAGTAATTAGTTGTGCTTTTTTTTTTTCAACAGGTATAGTTGTGTACAATATTCTTCTGTTTATTCTAATTATCGCAAGAGCGTGGTGTCTCTTTGACTCGGCTGGGAGGAGCTTCGTCAAGTTGCAGAGGACAGAGAAGCAATGTGCAATTCGACGGTCCGCAAGTCGGGTTGAGAGGAACAGAGTACGACAAATGTGAGCAGCCGTCTCAAATATGCGGAGGCCCACATTGCAATTCTCTTTCATGTGGAAGTGTTTCTCTTTTATGTGGTAGTGTTAATCTGTCAGGTGGTGTTGTTTCTCATCTATGTGGAAGTGTTTTTCTTTTACTTCGTAGTTAGTGTTTCTGGGTCACATGGTAGTGTTTTTCTTTAAGGTGGTAGTGTTTCTTTTCACCTGGTAGTGTTTCTCATTCATGTGGAAGTGTTTCTCTTTAACGTGGAAGTGTTTCTCTTTCACGTGGTTGTGTTTCACATTCATGTGGAAGTGTTTCTCTTTCACGTGGTTGTGTTTCTTTTTCACGTGGTAGTGTTTCTTTTTCACGTGGTGGTGTTTCTCTTCACGTGGTATTGGTTCTCTTTCACTTTACGGACACCACTTCAGATGCCAGTTAATAAGTGGTGGCAAGCAGGTGAAAGAGAAACACTACCACGTAAAGAAACACTTCAGTGTGAAAGAGAAATTAATGCAATGTGGTGCTTATGGGCTTTCCTAGTAATACGTCTACAGTATCTAAAAAGAAAATGAGTTTTAAAGAAGGGGTTCTGTTTGACCAAATGTTGAGATGCTTGGTGGCAGCAGACTTTATAGACCTGAGCTACAAACTCTTCCTGATTCTGCAGAAAGTTTCCTGAAAATAAACCAGTTGACTGTCATTCTAAATATCTCCCCATTTTTTTTTTTTTACAAAATCTCCCTGATTGCAAGATGCAAATGGTGGCAGCTCTGATTAGACCAATCTGTTTTAGCCCATACATGCAAGTGCTGCGGGCGGTGCCACCATTGCTTGGGATGCTGGCAGCGCAATGTTTTGTACACAAAGACATGGACAAACTTTTGTCTTATTTATGTGAATTTGGGGTCTTGCTCAACAATTTGCACAATTTTATCATCATTTGCCGATCATCTTCTGTGATAGAGACATTTGGTGGTGTACTTGCTGGTGGCACGACATTCCTGTTGTTCAGGAGGGTTTGTAACTTGAGACGCTTTCGATTTCTGTATCTTCAAGTAGGACTTGCCATAGGTTTTATGCCGACTGCCAGTGGTTACCATGTTTTGGTTCGTAGAATGTTGTGTCTTTCCAGACTGACTTAAAAAAAATAATGGGGGTTGAACGATGAAAAATTGACTTAAGCGGGACTTGAACCTGTGGCCTACGGATTAACATGCCAGCGCTCTACCAACTGAGCTAAACCACCCTAATGTTGGCGGTCTCCCTATTTTGTCAATACATGTATCTTTGTTCCGGAGTGCCAGTCAGAAGCCATTTAACCCACTACTGAAGCATAGCCAGGAATCACACCCAAGTTTACGAAACGACTATGGAAGCGGCATTTCATTTCAAATATCAAGTAATAAACTCCAAATTATATAATTATAATATTTTATTGGGTAAACAAATGTAGAACATTGGTCAGCTATGTCAGGTCGATGATGATACTTATACAGAAATGATTGATCTCTAAATGGCTTAAGCAGCATTTTACTTGGCAGCATACTCTACCACAGTATCACCTCACCTCAACTATGTACTTGCTATTTGCATTGTTTCAATTGGCCTAAGTTAGGGGTTTTTTTTCCAACTGAGGACCCATAACAAGATTCTCCTAATGTAATGTAACTTAAAGTCATTTAAAAAAAAAATTGTATCCAACCTCTTCAGAAAAACAAGAGCACTGTATGAGCGGAATTGGGAGAAGCGTTTCCATCGGTATTGCTGTTGTATTCAAGTACAAGAAACACAGGAGGTAGGTCGAGGATCCTCTAAAATCATTCTCTAGTCAACAACTTTTGGCCTGATATGATAAATTTCAATCTGTAGACATTGTGTACCCTGTAAGAGGTCATCTAAAACTATGCTCTAGTCAAGAGCTTTGGGCTTGAAATGATAAATTTCAATCTGTTCGACACTCTGTGTCCTTAGCGAGAGTCTTAAAACTTGTGACGGTCGGGTTGGCATAGCAGTTTCTTTCCTTGCCTTCCACCTGTGGGACCCTGGTTCGAATCCCGCCAGGGGCTCTATGTAGATTGGGTTTGGATTGCGTTTGGATGCTGACAGAGTTTGTCCTGCCCCACTCTTAACCAAATCACTGACCCCTGTTGATTGACCGCCCCTTTAAGATGTGTGGCATGGTCCAGCTAAGGATATCATGGTATATGAGCTGACCAGAGTGTACAACGTAGTTAAGACAATGGAAATACTAGAATATGTCAGCACGGGCTGACATCAGCCCTCACTGCAAGGTTTAACCTTTATTCCAATGTAACTTTTACCAGCAACCTTCCTGAATCTATCAGAATCAATCCAGTAAATCCTGCCAGCATTAACGATTGTTACATGTTTACACGGCTTCCTTTTTGTTTAAAGGGAAAAACTTACTTAACAAAATTCACAGACAGTGTGTACTTTTCTACCCTCCTCCAACTTTAGAGCGCCTTCACTGAGATCGGACTACTATTCTCCGATTTCTTCCGGGATCTTGACATTGTCCCATCCGACATTGTCGCAGGGCTGATGCTACTGAGAGAGGAACAGAAGCAAAGCAGGCGGGCTACCGAGCTCAACCCAAACAACAAAGTGTTGAAGTTTCTCTCCGGGATACCAGTCTTGCCGGACACCAAGTTTGTTGATTTCAGCAACCATGTAAATAGCTTTGTAACCCCATGAAGTTTTTTTAGCAACAGGAATTTGTACTTTCTATGTTTTTGTGCAAATGTTTTGTATTTTTTGGAAATAGATGTGGGCATTGTTTTTTTTTGTTTTTTTTCAGTATATCACTTTTATATGATAGATAAGACATTTTAAATGATTTATTTGAAGAAAATATTTATATATATATATTTTTGTATTTTATTTTGTAATATATTTATTTAAGTAATTAAATAGTGACTTTATTTTATTTAATTACTTACATGTTTGTTTATTTGTTTATTTGTGTGGGGTTTTTGTGTGGGGTTTACCCTACCTTACATGTATATGTGATAAGCACTTGATACTCTGTACATTTTTTTGGAATCCTGACGTAACAACTCCATAAGCATGCTTCTTTGGTGAGATTCAAACCCACAACCCCTGCCATTTTAGAGCAGCCGCTGGTTTCACGGAAATCCACACAACTGCATAAGTCTACTTGCGCAAATTTTCTTGTGTGAGTGGTGCACAACTTATGCAATTAATGTTTAAATCCACTTAAAGTTTTGTGAAATTGTCGGCAGATGCCTTTACCACTACACCACCGAGCTTACCCTGTGACAAGAGTCTCCCTTGATGAAAGTTACCACTTTTCAGCCAGGCCCGATATTTCACTGCCCCTGGAGATTGCCTCGATGCCCCTTGGAAAGTTCTCGTAGAAACTAGTTTCTCTTGTAGAGGTTTCCACTTTTTGACTCTATCAAAGACTGCATTGTCCTTACAAGAACAAAGCATCATTGTAGTCTCTCCGTTGTCTTGTCTTCAGGATGAACGCCAGGAGTTTGAGGAGCTGATTTATTATTACAAGTACGCTGCAGCAGCGTATGGTTGGCCTGGGTATGCCATGTTCCATCCAACTAGAGGATGCTGCCATCTCATTGGTAGATGCTCGTGAGTTCAATTTATTTATCTCTTCTTGTTGCAGGAACTTGAAAATTTTTTACCATAAAGAATGCAAGCAGTTTTCTGATTCTTGCAATCAATGTTGGTATTTGTATCAGCCTTTCTGAGATATATGGAGGACACTGTAGGAGTGCACTGTTTGGTTTGGGTGTATACAAACAGATTTACCCAAACCAAATAGTACCCTTGTAAAGAGTCCACCATATCTCATAATTGCTAATTAGCTAGTTAGCTGTTTAAAGCACAATTTCTTTTTGATAAGTACTGCTTTTGGAGAGGCAGGGTCTTAGAAAGTAGTAGCTGTGCAACCTTAAAAGAACTTGAACACTTTGGATGAACCCTAACAGCTTTTCCAATTTAATTGATTGTAGTGTTAAAGCCATGGTTTTTACTTTGTTGGAATACAAGACAAAATTTGTTGTTTAATTTTAGCATAACTTCACTTTTGTGAATCGTGTGTTCTAGCTGTGCACCAGAGCTGACATGTCTATGTGTTTGTTGGTCAGATGCTGTCGTGGTTCTTCCAGTAGTTTTGACTATCTGGACCTTTCAGACGATAATTGCTGCCGCTGTAACTTCACTGCCCTTAAGAAACTTAGCGGACTAGAAGACGCCGACGTCATCTATGCAACATTCCACTCTGCGGTTAGTACCAGCCTCCGTGATCAACCCCGCGGCCTCAGTACAGAGTTCGGCCTGGACACAGAGGGCCTGAACCTGGTGGGCTCTACCACTGTTGATAATAGGGCTTCCAGAGGGGCCACCATGACCTCTGAGTCGGGGATCTGCCTGGAAACGAGCTTATCGTTCCAGGAGGAGATGGATGAGCGATGCCTGAGAGGAGCAGAAGGTGGTGGGGTAAACAAGCGAGGGCGCTCTGCACGATCGTCATTCCCATCATGCATGGCGTGTCTTTGCCCACAACGTATCCCAGAATGCCCCCCTTCCCGGCATTCATCCGCAGCGGGTAGCAGTGCTGAGAATGTGGATTCGCCCACTGCTACGGTATGATCGCTCAAAAGAACTCTCTCGGCAAGAGAGAAAAAAAAATTGTTTAGTAATCACTCACAAACAACTCTCCCCCCCCCACCCACCCCACTCCACAAATTTATTCTACATCCCCATTTTTAAGTGATGTGTAATTATTGTGAAAAGTGAGAATAGTGTATTTGTGAGCATTATGGTTATGAGCTGTGAGTTATCCTGTGTGCCTTGTTCCATTTACGATTTAGCCTCTAGGTCGTCAAATATGGTCCCGAAAATGGTTGAGTTTGGTCTTTGTCTCACTCTGGTCTACCTGCATTCGCCATACATTTAATTATGTAAACAATGATGTCATTCTGTCTAGACTTCAAGTAAAACCTGTTTATTCATATAATCCTTGCAGTGTCCGGTATTCAATATGCTTACAAATTCTAAAAACAATGACTGCAGTCAAGGCATACACAAGTTCAAAGCCGACGTCCCAAACTTCATTTTGGTCACAATTTGAAATTTTTACACAGGTCATTTAAAAGTCACTCAGTGTGTTGTAACCAACGCATGCATTATAAATAGAGTTCGACCTAACTGACCCTGGCAACACAGTCTAAAAACTGGAACGATTTAATCGGCAGGGACGCAGTTAATAATTAGATTCCCCCAAAACAAAATAGACTAATGGTTAAAACAATTTCATCTTCTAAATCTGTTTTAAAAAATAGTACAACTGTTTCTAAAATGACTCCTCTCTAAAAAAAAAAACACCATTTATTCTGTACAAAAATCATCAAAAAAATCAAAACGCTGAAATCTGTTCTCTTTATGAAGTAAAAATAAAAACATATTGGAATTTGATAAATCCAGTGGAATATGCAATAACTGTTCACCTCTGCTATTTTTCATCAACGATCTCAAGAAATGCAAATTGTTGAATATTCCTGTTCTCAGGCAGAATAAATCATGCACTAGTTTGCCTCTTCACTCCTAATCCTGATTACCCCAAATCCGTTCAGAAAATTCTGGAATTAACAAGGCCACCTGTCCCATTAACGGCATCGTGCTGAACTACATTGCCAACAATAAGCCAGTTTCAGATAAATCCAAGCGGGGAACTAGATCTCCTCTATCTCTCTCGTCCACGGCACCACTCTGGAAAATTCCCCCAGGCTATGCTGGCTAACATTACAGCCACTCTGGACTGGCCCAGGACCCCCATTATGCTCAAGAGCTTAAAAAAGCACTTCACTTAACAAAGCCATCAATTTGGTTTTAAAGAGATGGATCACCTTTTATTAATGATTTCATCAATTAGTTGATGTCGTTCTCGTTACCCGGCAAGAAAAAAACGTTTATCTCTAATAAAGGAGAGAAATACAATCCTTGAAAATGAAAAATGTTTTGGAAATTAAAGTGTCGCATTACTAATGTGTACTCCCAAATAATAATTTAGGAGTTCTTTTACATACCCTTATAAGGCATCTTGTAAACCCTTATAAGGTGCTTATAAACTGGTCTCATAATTCAAACATTTCCAAAACCTGTCTTTAAACGTTTCTGCTTGTTCAAGCGCCTTGAGTAGTAGTTATGTGCGCTATGTAAGACTATACATTATTGATATTCAATAATCAATACATATGTATACACTTGTTGGATCACAATCATCATTTTTATATTTTAAAACAGAACTGTTTATCCATGCCCCTGGGAAATTGGTCAATGCTAAATTGTTTACAAAAAAAATTATAAAGTTTAAAATTACATGAGAGGCAATAATTTTTCAGTGTTTTTTTCTTGTTTGTGTGTGCGAGGAAGACCTTGTCTTTGTGTGTGAATGAATACAGCTTGACAATCAAACACTTTCTTTTATTGTTTGAGTTTGTTTGCATGCATTAGTAGCGGCCATTAATTTCTTAAAAGCATGTTCATCACTTTGCATGTAACCATGGTAACTCGTCTTGTCTTTCTCTCTCTATGCAGCATGTTTGCTTCATTATCACTGCTTAGTAATGGCTCTCATAACAGCTTTGCATGCATTTTGTGAGTTTTCATGTATTTGTAGTTATGTTTAGTTCTGGTTTTTTTAACTTACGTCCAAAATTGTCAATATTTTCAAGAGCCACTCCCTCCCTTTGAGCGAGTGCTTTAACAATGCCAATTCCATGTACAGCTGCAACAATATGATAACTGGGATCTGTTAAACCCAAATCCCCTTTGTACTCTGTACTCCTGTGAAAAGATTGACAATTATGGACAAAGTAGCATTCTTCGAGTGTCGTTGGCTTTTCATTCATTCTGCGAGATACAGCTCATAATATCTACACTGGGGGTGAATGCAGTGGTCTTTCTCTCTCCTTTGATTCTCCATTTTCGTCCTTGTGCCTTTCAATGGTCAAATGGCCATTGTGGTTGCACATCCATATCGTGGCCACTTGTCCATTTTTACACACTGGCCATTTTCCCAAACCCTTTGTCATCAACCATCATTGTATCTGATCTATTGTATCTGATCCCGTTTCGGACCTCTTTTCAAATTGGTCATTTCATTTTCCATTGGCATCAAATTTTAAATTTGGAATCCAGTTTTGAAAGCATACACAATTCTGCTTTTTTATCAACCTCGCCATATTGTTAGTACCTTCTGTATTGCATCATGTAGATGCATGACCCTTCTCACTAATTGCCTACAAAACAACTTTCTGAATGCAATACTTGCCCGGTGAATGTCATGGAGTAGAATCCTGAAGTAGTTTTCTAGTTACCAAAAAACAAAACTGTGGAATGTTGTACACAAGTTAAACCTGTGATGATTTTTAAATGGTTGAAAGACTGTCACATATTACAACAAGCCACTTGTGGGTGTAGATTTGAATGAGGTTTGAATCTGGTGCAATGCCTCGCTCAGTTACACATCAATGCTCAACTTGAGCTCCTCTGACCAAATCCAGTGTTGCTATGTCACATGGTATGGTGCGGGCTTTTGCATAGTTACATAAGGGACAGCAAACACCCACGCACAGTTTGCAACGAATTGTGTGGCACAAATGATGCAAGTCTTTGCCAATCTGGAGGTTGCTATAGACGAACTTGCCCTGATCCATGTGATGTAGCATCAGTATGTTTAGTCTGTGGAATTCAAATTGAGCATTTAATAGTGACCGTGCAAGTCCATATACCAGACATTCAAATTAAACCTGCACCTGGTTTATATTGACTGCCAATGACACTGTAAAAGGTAGACTCAGTTGGTAAATTATTTTAATTTTTGCAAAAACAATTAGCGTCTCAGACAGAAAGCTACCCCTCGTTTGATATCACCGTCTCCTTACAAAGTAAGTCAACACCGACTGTCTCTAGATATCAGGGTATTTTTCTCTGGACTATCTTGAAGCATGAGTATACATGACGACGCTAATGTGCAAGTATAATTTTGTAGATATTTATTTTTCATCTCTCCTTTGATTTAATAACTCAGCTGTTATTTAATGGTTGGAGCATTCTTTTGAATTTAGTTGTAATGTGTTTTTTGTTTTGTTTTTTGGTCGCCCCTGCAACTTGTGTGTTTTTGTAAATGCATAATCAGTGTTTTAGTGGACATTTTTGTTTTAACTGAAAATGGTGTGCCAAGTCAGTTTAATATAGTTTACAACAAAATTTATTTAATTTAATTGTTTATTTATTTATTTATTTATTTATTTATTTTTTGGGGGTGGGTCCAAAGAAAGAGACATTCACAGGGACAATGAATTTTAGTGTTGACTGCATGATGAACTGTCTATGTTTATTAATGCATGGTTTTATTAAATGAAGACATGGGCTCAATTAAATGGCATTGCCGAATTCTGCGCTTACGGCTCACAGAGTCACGTGCTTTACAGGGTGCCGTAAAGCGCAGAATTCTGTGGGGAAAACAGTACCTTGAAGATGGGCCAAGATCTGCTCATCTGACGGTGTTTTCAAAACTTTGGCTACTGTTCTGGCTTAGGCTCTGCTGGAGACAGTTGTTAGCCAAAGCCAAAGAAGAAGTTTGGAAGACAAAAGGGCAATGCAGGAATAACATTGTTGAACTATCATGACTTTTCGAAAGGCATTCAAGAGAAAACCTTTGTTAACATAACATGATACGAAAACGGCGAATCAAACTTTTGATCAAGAACTTTTTTCTCAGTTCACTGAAAATTAGCGAGTGAAACTAGTATCCCTGTGTAAACCTGCATTACCTTCAGCACAGTTTCTTATCAGTCTGGAAGTTTGATTTGTACATTCTCGAGTTGGGTATTGAGTGATTACTAACAATATGGTGTGTTCATGAATCTAGTCATCCGCCCCCTACGATCACTGACAGAGCTTGCTGTTTAACTGCGTGTTTTTACCTCATTCCTATTTGCTTGGAATTCTAACCACAAAACTCCAGCATCCCTTTTCCTTCTGCTCCTCTCTGCCCATGCTGACCATCCCCACTTCGGAATCGAACATTCCGCCCGGCTCCAATGCTGCAGTATTTTCAGTGGCGATACCACTCTGCAGTAGGTGTGGGTTGAGAACGTTGGGTAAGGTGACATACTATAGTGCATGCTTTATAGGATGTAAAGCATTTTTGAACAAAGAAATCTAATATTGCTGCTGTTTAAATACTGCACCTTATTAATGCAAATTAAAATTTGAGTGCAAACGCTAGCTTTCCCTGATTTTGCATTTCCATGGATTTGTTTTCATAAAACAGGAAAAATGAAATGCTAAAAACCTTTTCTTCACTTGAAAGATCATCAAAAAATCTCTGGCAGTAAATGCTGAATGTCAGAATAACGTATATTTAATCTTTGTTTGATTTTGATGGAAAAATTTAGGCTTTATTTTATTGAAAAGAACATCAGATTGATACTCTTGGCTGATAACTATTTCTACTTCTGCTTGTACTGGGCAAAACTTTTGTGCTAAGAAAAATGAAATGTGCAATTATGTTCAAGTTCTTACGAGCTCAGACACTTCCCTTCAGAATTCCTTCTAATGTAATCGGTATGTATCTCATTAGCCTAATCATGCATATGCATTAACAATCCATCACTCTGATGCTGAATCTGTCTTTCCTGCAGCATGCATGAATTTGCAAATTGCATATTAGGCCTCATGAAAGTTTGTTTACTTATAAATAATGAATTACTCAAAAGTTTAGTACAAGGAACTTATTTTCAGATTTGCCTTTCAAAATTAACTGTCAATGTTTATTTTGTCAGATAGTATAAAGTTGTTAAATGACCAAAAAGGCTTGCAACATGAAATTTGGTTGTCCATGATGTTTAGGGCAAATGGCAAAAATCTGAAAATTAAAGAACTTTGACACTTCTGTTTTGCAATCGAACGGTTCACTCCATTTTGTATGAAGTATTAAGCATTTAAAATCAACTTTTTGTTCTAACTTGTTCACTTCTCTTTAAATTTCCATTAAAATTTCCATGATGTCATTGATGGTTACTCATCGCGTCGTTGCATATCAGGTGAGATTCCTGTTCCTTTTCATATTTGATCGGGTTTGTCTTGAGTATCCCAAACTACATTTACCCCCAAGTATTCCAAAAGCACTTCCCATTGTTAAACCCCATGTTCGTTAGATTCAGTACTTCTGTAAAAGGCAACTCCACAGTCCATACCCTTTGACAATCAAATTTAATACCTGCTAATCAGACTTTTGCGTCACTCATCGATGGAGTTTTTTCCAGTCCATGTACTTCGAAGTACAATAACGAGAACATGTATTTTTTATTGATTCCACATCAACTAAATCACCAATTTCAAGAAATAGAAAAAGCATTCCGAAAGTAACTTTGAACATACAAATAAAATCAATTGGCCTACCAAGCACTGGGGACAAGGGTATATATAAGAGCACTGCTTGACTGGTTCCCACATATAAGGCCATGTCCAAATTGCGGCTTTGGCTATGGCTATGGCTTGATCGCTGTATAATCATGCATTGAAGTACAGGACCTCCTTAGCAACTGTCACAGTCATAGCCGTAGCCGCCAATTTGGATGCGGCAGGCATTTCAAGTCTGCAGGTCCATGAGGGATGGGGAAACCAGCCAAAGGTTATATGGTTATGTGTGAGCATGGTAAGTTTCTGTTACCTCAAAGATCTTCCTCAACCACAAGGACTTTTCTTCCTGTGGAGGACATGTTGAGGGATCATCTTCCACTATCAAACCAACCATGCTTGACATTAAGAGTCCAGTGTGTTTTCAAATCAATTCAAAATTTCATCTGCAAACCTACTTCCTCTGTTTGCAGGTGTGGGAGACGCCATTCTTCGTCGCCTTGGATCACTCTAGATGTAAGGTGATTGTCTCAGTGCGAGGCACGTTGTCTATGCAAGACTGGCTGACAGATTTAACCGCTGACATCTCAGAGATACCACTGGAGAACTGTCCCTCCGATTGGTTTGGACACAAGGTGAATTGCCAGAATGTCTTTATAGATAAACGAGGTCCCTTCTCTACCCAAGAACCTCCCTCAACTTCCAACATGGCATTTCAGCCAATCATGCTCCACTAAACAAAGTAAATAAAGAAACTGAAAGGAAACACAAATTATCAATGCTAAAAACAGTTGTCACCGATTCGCCTCAAGTTCTGTTGCCAGAGTCATCAGAGTTGAGATTTGAATTTCAGTTGTGGTGCTTTTTTTCTTTTGGGTGTGTCTATTAACCGTAGTATGATTTCTCTACACCTCTGTGTATAAATAAGGACTGGGATGACCTGATCATTTTGTCTTGTACGTTCTTCTGTAGGGGATGGTAGGGGCTGCGTTACACATCAAGAGGAAACTTCAAGAAGAGATGATCTTATCAAGAGCATTCTCCCATGATCCTGTAAGTGTTGTAATAACTCCTTCCATATCCCCCCATGCCCCCTTCCCCTTACCTGAGAGGTCTGACGATCGCATGCATGCGCTTAATGCCACTATCAATCTCAACGAGGGCGCTGTAGGAGCTTGTGCTATCATGTGCATGTTTAACGCTCATGTTTGGCAACTTGATAGGGCAGGATTTAGCTCTAAACAATGAAACCGATGTCTGTTGTCTTTTTCTTCAATGAGCTTTTTCTACAGATATTTTGGATGTGCTCCTGTGGTCTTTCACTGGTTGTTTCACCTTTGACCACACTGCCTGTTTTTTCTTTGTTCATATTTATACAGCCCCTAAAGCAAATACAGTGAGGTTTCTCGTCCAGTTTCTTCCCATCTACTGCCCCACTGACACTTTGCAACTCCTTACCTGTTTTCTGCTTCCCACTACAATTAACCTGGCTCAGTTCTAATGTAATATTAATGGATATTTATCTACTGTGATTTTCTCTTTACTTTGTTACAACCCTGTTCTCTCTCCACCTTTTTGTTTTGTAGCCCTAACCTTGTGTGACCTTTTGCATCCTTGTGATGGGCAACCCTCCGCTTTTATTTATTGATTTATTTTGTTGAAACAACATTAGCCAATCTAAATGAGCAATAGCACTAGTTTTGATTTGTGTTAACGTGACATCTCTTTTGAAGGTGCAAGGTACCCAGAATTATGACCTAATCCTGGTGGGTCACTCATTAGGTGCGGGCACCGTCTCCATACTCAGTTTACTGCTCAGGCCAGACTACCCAAATCTGCACTGCTATTCTTACTCACCTCCCGGTGGTTTGCTCAGGTGAGTGTTGTAGTTGTGAGTGAAGTACCATCCTCCTGTGGAGACAAAGTGGGGGGAGGGAGAGGTGTCCTTAGGTATTTAACCCTCCTACCCTTTGTAACACTTTCCAGCAAGTTGACCAACCATTCACAACCATTCAGTTGCATGGGTTGTGTATGGTGGCACAACTGTGCACAGAAGTAACTGTACATGTGTATACTGTGTAGATGCATTCACCAGATGATATCGTATTACCAGCTTGCACAGTTTACCTGCCATTCAAAGCCACAGTGGATGATATTGAATGGTCAGACAGTGGAAGGGTCGACTGTGAACTTTGTAGATGCATTCACCATGTGATATCATGCTACAGGCTGGCATAGTTTATCTACCATTCAAAACCAAAGTGGATGATATTGATTGGTCTGACAGTGGGAGGGTAAAACAATGGAAGCAGTTTTGAATTCAAATTTTTGGGGCGCACTGTGGATGGAGGTAATGGAAACAGAGCTTCCATATTTCCACCTGGGACATGGCCCCCCTTTGCCATGTTCACTGTATTAATGACAAACATTACCTTGAAATATACATTAAGAGAAGTTGCCAAAACCATGATGGATCTCCCCATCTTTGGTTACAGCATGCCAGCAGTGGAGTACTCGAAGAAATTCATCACGTCCTTGGTCGTTGGGAAAGACATTGTGATGAGGATGGGACTGTCACAGATGGAGAGCCTTAGAACGGATCTCCTAGACTGCATTAAGAGAAGCACAGACCCAAAGGTATACAGCTACTTTTAAAAAAATAATAAACTGGGCGGTGGTCCACTTGTTGGTCAATACAATAGACTGCAAGTCCCGCTTGTATTAGAACAATGAGATATGTTATGTTTATACACCTAAATAATTGTTCTTATGTTTTAAGCAATGACTGTAGGAACCCAAGGTTCATAAAAGGCACACACAATACTTGCATGGTCCATTCATCCTCATATCTTCATTTGGCTGCTGTGCAGACGACCACATTTTTTTCCCCTTGCTGCTCTATATTGAGTTGTGTAGGCGATCATGTCTGGGGTTACCGTCCCTTCTGTGTTCCCAAGTAGTTTTGAATGTAGCCTAGAAACGTTGGTTTGCAATTCCTCTACATTTCTTGCCGTAGGATGGAGTAAACAGGCAATATTTTATTGAAGGTTCCACTTTGCTCGTTCTCTATCTATTTAGAATTACAATCAAATGCGAGATTTGCATGGAAATTTAACCTTTTTTGTGTGTATACAATTCTTGTAGACTGGAAGGTTTTTATCACTTTTTGTTTCCAGAAAACAGTGTTTGACAGTCCAGTTTAACAAAAATAAAATATTAAAAATATTGTTTTCAACCAGTGGAAGATCATCTTTGATGGGCTACTCTGCTGTCGGGATATCGACAGCAAGAATCTTACACCGAGAGATTCAACTGATTCCTCCTCCCCTCCGAGAATGGCCAAAGCCGTCCACCCAACCAACCTCTCGCTCCTACTCACTACCCACAATCCCTTGTACCCACCAGGAAGGATCTTGCAGATTGTACGCACCAATCCCAAGAGGGAAGGGTAAGTTAAAAAAAACAAAAAACATGAGCCACTCCACACTATTGCTATCATATTTTTAACTATTTTTTGGGTCAATATTTGTATGTACTCAGTGAATTTGTTCTTAGCAGCTCTGTAATTTAAGCCTGTGAGTTAATTTAAAAAATTGGTTCCTTATACACACAACCTGTACATTTCAAATTACAGTGTGGAGTCTTCTTCATGAGCAACAAGCAGATTCAGTTCAGTTCAGTCATGGTTTATAAAAAGGTTTACAGTTCACAGCATCTGCTTAATTTCAAGTAAAATTACGAAGGTTTATCCCAAATCTGCTATAGAGCACACAAATGCTATGCTTATCCATGGGAAAAATTTGTAGATGAACAATGTTGTCGTGTCAGTGCAACAATGTTGTATCTCGATTTTGCTAAAATGTTGTCCCTGCAAAAATGGCCTCTGTGGCCTCCATGTAGTTCCAGGCCTGTGACCAGTCAGGCAGAAAACTGTTACAAAGTTTAAGAAAGCAAAAAGTACAGAAACTTACAAAGTGGAAGTTTTGGAGTTGAAAGAGAACACAATACTTAGAAGTAGGAGAAATAAGGGTTGGGGTTTGGCTTTCTAAAATAAATGTTTAGTTAAAAAGATTCTTTATTTGGTTTGTATCCCCTGCTTCCATTTTTCTCTTTACTTTTGGACCTGATTTAAAACTTCTCTATTTCCATGGCAGACTGGATAAGCGAGACTGTGCCTGGTACGCTGTATGGTGCAAGAATACAGCATTCGATGAAGTCTTGATATCACCAGTAATGATTGGGGACCATCTACCTAACAATGTCATGAACGCCTTACAAAAGGTACGCACTACATACTGCACTTGTTTGTGAAATTCTATTTAATTTTTTGTATAACATTGGGGACTTTTGAAAACATTGGATGCAATTAGTTGGAGTTTTTATTTGTAATTTCTGTATTTATATATAATGTAAAAAAAAGTATCACTTCATTTTTGATTTCTTTTTAAAGTATTGATGAGCAGATTTGTATGAATTTGGTGGAGTGCTATTACTACTGATACCGTTATATTTGTTATTTTCTCTCTTTTAGTGCCTTAATTATGGAAGACTTCATGGCCCTCCCAAGTTTTCAAACAGAGAGTCCTACAGACCCAAAAATTCACCTCGCTCAAGTTCTAAGTCCACAGGGGAGAGGTGCTCTACACCTTCTAGTAACTCATCAAGTAACACGCCCTCGTCATGTATTGAGATCCGATCAGGGAACCCAAGCACCCCTGTCCCTGATATGAACTCGAACACGGTCCCACCAAGTAGGAATGAAAAGACTTCCACTACGATCTCAAAGCGTGCTTCGTATAGTCAGCCCAGTACCACTGCAGGATGCCAGGATGGTATGAAAAGGGACGGGAGCTCTTCCCCAGAGTTCGCCTCCTGTGAGAGCCTACCGACTTTTCCTGGTTATGACGAAACGGACGGTAAAGCGCCGTTGGCTCGGTTCGATACGATGTCCGAGATTGGATCTATGTCGTCATTCCAGAGTGTACCGATGGAGCCAATCAGATCGCAGCTCTCATTTAGAGTCCGTGACGGATATTGCTACTACGTGAATGAAGACGTCAAAACTCCAGTGTCACCATTTCAGCTGCAAACCAAATTTGATGAGAGCCTTGACCCGAATAATCAGATTGTGACAACTGCATTTATCGAGCCTAAACCAGTCAGGACCGGTCTGAATACCACTGAGCAGCGGAAACTGCATCGGGATGGGAGCACTAAGTTCCTTGATCGATATGGCAATATTAAAGGCAGAACGTCCACAAATGATCGATACACATTAACGTATGATAGTGGATCACAGAACTCTGTGAACAAAGAAGGCGCCATGCGGCCAGAGCAGCTTGTGTTCATAGGCACCAATGGAAGTAGTAAGTTGGTCCTCTCAGTCCTTAAGGCAACTCCTCCTTTAATGCCATCATGCAATGTTCTGAGGAGCTTCATTTATGAAATCCTTGCCCTTTGTAACTTTAGCACATTTCAATACCATCTTTCCCCAACCTCCAACCCTTTGGACTCGGTCAAAATGGTAGCTCAGCCTCATGTAATGTCTTTTCAGATTTTTTGCTAAGGTGCATCAGATTTAAGCAAAGTTTTAGTTAGACTGATAAGAATAAGTCATAGATATTTGAGTTTTGATTAAAGCTTATCTGAATCTCTCATCAGGTTACACATCATCAGGGAACTTAACGTCCGACCATAGCCCTAGCACCCCTGAGGCACTCCTTGGCCAAGCCTACACCTGCTATCACTCTCTCTCCTTCGACAGTAGTCAAGACTTTGAAGACGATTTCCCGACTCCCACTGGTACCCTGCGGCCAGGTGGTTCCTACCTTTACGGCCAAGTACCCATGGAAAACACAGAGCTTCTACAGAGAAACGAAGCAGGTGGTGTTACCATGGAAACAGATAACTCACAGAAGAAGAAGGGACCAAGGATGTCTGCACCGTCAGAGAGAATTCAACAATTACGGGAAAAATATGGGGAGACAAAATGTTAAAAGAGAGTTGTGGGCTTTTTCCACACCTCACTCTGCAGCTCACTCTGAAGCATCATGGAAAGTGCACTCTGCTCCAAAATAAATGACAGAGCCCAAGACGGAGCCAGAGACAAAAAGCTTAGCTTTGGAAAAGGCCCTACATTTATATTTTTTTTTACTCTCTGTCCAACAAAAGTTAATTAATTCTGACTCCTCACCAGCAGAGAAATAACTAGCTCATACTAGCTCAGACTAATGCAGTCTGTCTACTTCAGACTATTGCAGGGCTAGTTTAGACTAGTGCTGTCTAGTTCAGTCTAGTTCCGACTAGTGCAATTTAGTTCAAAGTAGTGCAGGGCTAGTTCAGGCTAGTGCAGGGCTAGTTTAGACTATTGCAGTTTAGTTTAGTTTAGTGCAGTCTATTTCAGACAACTGCAGTCTAGTTCAGACAAACGCAGTCTAGTTCAGACAAACGCAGTCTACTTCTGATTAGAGTAGGGCCAGTTCAGACTGATGCAATCTAGTTTAGACAAATTTCAGCCTTTTTAAAAATAAGTTAAGACTAGTTCAGACTTTTAAAGTAGTTCACTGCCTGTGGAGACTTGTTCAGACTACTTTAAAGACTAGTTCTGATTAGTTCTAGACTATTTCGTTTTTTTGTAAAGTTGAAGAGGTAAAATGCACTCAGCAGATAACTTAGTTGTCCCAAAGTTTGATCTATGTTGAAGATTCATTTTTTATACTTCCATTATCATATAAATTTTGAACTCTTTTAGTACTTTAATGACAAAGTACTATTGAAAACGTTAGTCTTAGAAATTAACATCGCAATATGAGAAGAGAGGTATTTGGAATTAGATTCAAATATATGTATTCATACGTTTCATAATTTGCAATGGCGTTGTAAGATCATTTGAATTAATTAATAATCAATAAATAATTATTCATGAAGATATATTTTAACAGAATAGAGAATGTTTTTTTGGTAAAATATCTTGAAGTATTTCCTACATTGATTGATGCAATAATAGAATTGATTCGATTCATCAACATTTGTCCATAATTTGCCAGTTTTCATATGTAAGCCAGAAAGTTTGTTTTCATAAGAGTTAGCAAAAAATAGGCCATGCAAAAATTGTTCATGGGTATCAAGGTCATAACCCTCCTGTCCATATTAGTTTATCCATTTGCAAACATTCTTTTAATGAAATGCAACGAATTAACAAAAATATGCCATCACTTCATGCAGCAGAGGTAGATTTAGTAAAGTGGAAGATCCTTTTCGAACATTTTAGCATAATTTTTGACACAGTTGCTCAATTCATTTGGGCCATGGATTTGTCAAGATTTTCCCTGGTTTCAAGGTTGTCTTTAAGGATCTTCCTTTGCCTTCAAACTTTCTTGGAGATGTTAAGTTGTGTCCAAGCTTCTAGTTTTCCATTCACACTGACGTAGACAGTGTTGTAAATCCGTCACATCCTCAAATTCATTAAGTTTTATGTTTAGACCAAACGGCAACTTCTAAAATTGCTTTTAGTATAATTTTTTAACTTTTAAAAAAAATCACACCCCCTTTTAAAATGTTTTTACACATTTTAGAAGGTGCGTTTCATATCTGCAGTCCATATGTGTACTGTTATCTAACAGTGTGGATCAGTTATTTGGAAAAGTGAGTTAGTTTTCTTTTGTCTCATTATTCACGCTAATTTGATTCTGACAAACAACTCTAGACTCCTGTTTTAGTCATTTGTTTTGAGTCATAAATGTCATCTCAGGGAAAGATTTTTTAATTTGGGAAATTGCAGAACAAGGACAATGTTTTGAAATTTAAGTGGAAAGTAGAACATGACCATGGGCTGCTAAAGCCAACCTTTGGCTGTCCTATAGGATGTAAAAATTATTTCTCTAATTGTAAAAAAAACCATCACCCTTTTATGTAGCAAACCAGCCATAATTTTAAGAAGCGCCACATAAACAAATTTCTTTGTTTTTTTTTAATGGCATGCAACCATGCTAATTGTATTCTGTGTACATACGATTAGGAAGAAGTTTGGGAGCCACCTTTGGTTTTGAATTTGGTCTGCTTTGTCTTACATTCCATCATTGTTTAAAAACAATTTTTTTTAAATAGTTTATTTATGCATATTTTTTTTGAGGTTTTGTAGTGAGTCTGAAAAGAACAATCTACAGTACAGTTTGTCAGAGTCCAGCTTTCTCCTGAAGACATTCGGAGCATATTGACCAATTTATTGAGTGTTAGTGCCTGATTTTGGCACTACATAAATGTCTTCTGATTGATTGATTGATCACTGATTCGTTTTAGAAATACCATGACTCAAAGAAATATTTTGTGTACTGTAATTTCTTGCGTATA
>CM021531.1:10362187-10378928 GCA_010994315.2 Pisaster ochraceus
CTGTCCAATGAAATTTGAAATTTGCTCTTGATCAACTTTTACTCAGCCAAAAAGCTCAGAGTAAAGATCGTTCCTGAATTGACACTGTCCAATGTTTTCTATGTTTACAGTGTAGTACTGTACCGACCAAAACTATGTGATCCCATGTAGGGGATCCCAAATTATATTCTTCATCCCTGATCAATACTAAAATCTATTAAGTATGACTTCTTTTTGTTGTAATGAAGGGGTTGATTTGTATAGATTGTATCAAACAAGGGGGCAGGACTTGGTTGGTGGGTTGGATGCAGCTACACACTAGCTAAGACTTGAGGGACGCTGAAGCTGAGGTGTTTCTTAGTATCATGAGTGTGGTCGTCATAGTAGACATCCCTGGCCTTGATACTCCTAGGAATGGGAGAAGAGGAAGAAAGGATTTTCATTTGAAGAAACTTGCTACCTCATCACACTCTCTCAGAATAATTCATGGCATCAAACTATTGGTCTTTCATTTTTCCAGAATTAGCATCCTTAGTATGAATAACATGAATTAAACGTCCTGAACAGGTTTATGTTTCATCAGCTTTTACTTCAATATATGAACGAAAAGCAAGTTTAATTGTCTTTCTTAAAAACCAGTGCCACAAGTTGTACTTGTAAACCTTCCATAATCTTCACAATTGAATCATGGTTATTGCCGAGTCTAATGGATGCATGTACTGTATCCCCATTTAAAAAATACAATTTTTGCACAAATTACAATTTTTTTGAACCATGCATTCCCATGTACATTGTGAAGGAGAAGAAATCACACTTTCACAGAACCATATGTTTGCAAAACTTGCAGTCATTTACCTATCTTTTGCATGACTGCAAGTGCCAGTCTTGCACGTATTTGGGAACCTTGTGCTTTCATATATATTGCTTTAATGTGTGAGATGGAAATAAAATCACGTATTCTAATGTAACCCAATGTTCACAGTTGTGCAAAACATGCATGAATACAGGCGGACAAATCTTGTCAGATTAAATGTTGTGTAACTGTAACTGTAAATTATTCTGTACATCAACGAGCAAGGATGGCTTTAGTTGATAAGCAGCCGATTTCACGAAACGCTAGGATTAATCCTATCTCGAGTTAGGACGAGTAACTAGTCCTAACTTAGGATTAATCTTAAGGTTTGCATGTTACAGTGCAAGGCTGGGACTCGTCCTAAGCCCTAAGATTAATCCTAAGTTAGGAAGAGTTTGGTGAAATCGACGGAAGGACCAACACAATCTGAGTCCATTCACAAGTCCACTTTTCTCATCCTTTAATAAATATTAAATTGTAATGAGAAGATACATCATTAGAAAAGTGAATACTCCAAGCTTATTTTATAACCATACTTGAGGCCCAATAACTGCATTTAGTTGCCTTTTTCTCATCCTTTGGTATGTTAGAGGACATTTGAATGGATTTCTTGATTCTAAACTCACCTCGCCACGTATGGATGGAGAGTTCTAAGCTGAGCTGTGGAGTCTAGATCCGGACCATAGGAGTGCACGGATGTACTCTTTGTAAAGCCATCAGGAAGCTGGTCCATCACATTACCAAATGTACGTCCAGCCCTAGCTTTGCCTTTTGGATTCATGTCGTAGAACCTGTTGTAGAATCGAAATAAACATGAATGCAGACATTGATAAAATGTTTGGCTGTCTTTTTCTTATGGGATGTTTGTAATAAATCTGTATATTTTTATACACAGGATACACCAATCCACATGAAATATCTGGAGAAATACTGTTAATACTTCTAGGTAGGTTGATGACTTTATTATATACAAATGTCAAGGTTGAGTTTCATTGATCAAGTTAAAATTGCATCTGTGTTCCCAATATTTATTAGTAGCATTTGTATCTGTAGGTTTATGAACACAAATACAAAAATCTTCTAAAGGTTACTTTTGTAAATACTCAAGGCTAAAGGTTAAAGGCCGATGTTTGTCAATAAAAGTTTTCCCATATATCAGCTTTGAGAGGTGGCATTTTTGCGATCTCGCGAGCTCAAGGGTTAGAGTCGGCAATGAAATCGCGCTATGAAATTGGGCCCTGGTCTTGAGAGTCTATAAGTTCAACATTGGTGTATTCCACATGGAAACTTACTTTGTGTCGTAATGTGTGATCCATCGCATTGGCTCGATGGGAATCTGTACTTGCGGTTTGTCATTGTTATCGCTGTAACCAGACAGCTCCTGCAATAAAAAAACACCCAAAGTAATCAAGGTACATGTAATGTTATGATCAGATATTACAATGTCGGACTCTCTTCCCATTAGACCAGGCAAGTCTCACAAGTATTTAAAAGTTGGGTGCAATGTTGTTTTCTGTACACTTTAAAGCAATATACATGTACTTGGGAACCAACTCTTTCCTGAGAATGTTAATATAAACACGAGACCTGCATGGTCTTTAGTGGGAAAGCGGTTGGTACATTTCTGAAAAATTCTTTAAATGGCTTTAATAAAAGTTTTGTCAAGCTGCTGGCAAACTACTAGAGTATAACCTTTCTGGCCACAAGAGAGGCTTAACCATATTCAACCCTAGTTACTGTAAATTTAGACCTACCAGGGTTACTCTAAACCTAGTATTGTCTCAAAATGCCCACTGTTGTTTTTTGTCTTCGCCGTAGAAAGCTCTACCCCTGTTGTAAATTGCCCTTGCCAATAGAGGGCGCCATCAACCATGAACCGCTATCACCCCAAGAGCCATTATCAATAACAGGATCGTGGGATATAAATAACGAGAAGTTCTTGAACCAAGATTTCTACAAACTATCCTCAGTACTTCTCAAGGAAAGTAAAAAGAACCAATGGTGTAGATCTTTAGGTTGAACCATTGAAATGGTAAGTCCTTGGTTCTATTGTCTTCTTTAGACCCCAAACCAACTCATGTGGAATGCTCGTGTATCTCAGTTTCTTTTATCTTTTTCAAATCCTGTCGCACCACTGACCTTATTTCCAACATAATATCTCCCGAGCCGTTCGTGTTCACTAGGCGCAGGCCGCTGCTGTCCAAGGAAACTCTTAGAGGTGATAGAAGAGTGATTATCAGGGTTTCTCATGTTAAGATACTCTGCCGGGTCACCCTTCCTCATTCTGTTCTCAACAGCACTGGGTACTTGCTCGTTGGTCGTGTACGCCTATAATTTTTTAAAGATAGAAATTACAGTAATAGTAAAACATATTCTGATACATTTTATTATCAAGTTATAAACCAACAAGGAAAACTGACTGGGTACATTTTTAAATGATTTGGGGTTGAACAAAGAAGGAACTGACAAGGTTTTTTTTCAAAAGCACTCTACAGATAAAAAGATTAATAAAAAAGCTGCAACGGCTTTTGAAGTATTTATGTAGATACATTGGTTTTAGTGCCCAAAGTCTCTTTAAAGCAAACATTTTTATTTGTAAAGCATAAACTTGGGGGCCCATTTCATAAAGCCTGAGAGCATATGTTTACTGCTTACTGAGCAGTGCTCAGCACAGTATCTATTTCATAACCAGTGCTTACCTTATTAAAGCAAAGCATGGCTAATTGCTAACTTGTCGGTGGTTCTTGTAAGCAGATGAGTGATGCAACAAGGCAAATGCCATGTGAACACACACACACCGACAAATCTTCTGGATTGTTTATGAAATACACTTTTTCTTACGCATATCTTTCTGCTATAGTAAGCACAAAGATTTGCTCACTGGTAAACAGCTTTATGAAACTAGCCCAGGGCCTTTTCCAAACCCTCGTCTTGGGCTCCATCATCAATTTTGGAGCAGTGTACATTTTCTACGGTGTTTCCAACATCAAACGGAGCCCAGAGCTGGGGACAGCGCCTTAGCTGTGGTTTAGAAAAAGCCTCTGGTGTGAACCAAGATGAGGCTCATTTAGTCATTAGACTGGCCCTTTTCTAATCGTATGACATATTTGAAGTTTTATTCTGACAGGTAGCCAGGCAACCAGACAAAACTAATGCCTGCCTGGATGACACTGGTTCCTATGAGACAACATTTCTTTAGCAGTCAGGACACCAGGCAATAACTCACATCTCTCATGACTCTGTTAACGTAGAGGGGTTTGGCTTTCTCATGAGTGAACCCTGTCTCTCTCTCTGATCGATTGGCAACAATGGGAAGCTTCTCATCACCCTGTGATTATGGGGAAATAAAAAAATAATAGCTTACTAAATTGCTCATTTTGTCCAAAGTTTCTTGTTCTAATGAAGACAAAATTGAAATGGAAAAAGAAAAAAATGTGCAAGCAAGTCACCAATATGAAGATTTTAAGATTAGTTAAGTTCAAGCCTGTGAATTGAAAGTTTTTTCCATAGATTTTCATTTGCTAAACATTGGGTTTTTTTTAAGATGTGAACTGACTATCACTGGAGGAATGACTTGGCCCTTAATGGGTTCAAATCTTTAGTTGCACAGATGTGGTGATGTAAATAGTGTTAACCCTCTAAAATGTTTGAGAGGCCCTGACCTGTTTTTCAAATATTTTCATTTTTCAAGAATTTCCATTTTAGTACAATCACAACCCTTTATATGACATAATTTGAAGATTTTTAAAAACCTAGTACGTCTTTTCTTTCAGTGTTCCGATGTTGATTCCAGGCATTCTGATGTAAATGATGATAAAATGTAATTGACTAATTAATTGATTGATCAATTTTTGTCAATGCGAATATTACCTGCATGAACTTGGATGGCAAATATGCAGTCTTCATAACACTCACACCGGTTGGGCGATCTGTGTAGAAACCCTGTGAAAATAAAGAACAAAATTTCTGTCAAATATTGAATGTTTCTTTGATTGATTTGAGAAGTAACAATAAAATGTTGTTTTCTGATTCAACGCCCTTGAAAATTAATTAATATATTCATGAAAAGGTTGAGACGTACTGGATACTGATTGGAGTGGGAGGAGCCTGGATGGAATTGGATTGGTTCAACATTGTAGGCGTGTGTGTAACCAGACCCTTCCTTCTTTCCAACAGTCTTGGTTGACGTATCGACTGAAAAGGAAACAAATAATTTAACTGTTGTTATTGAAAGTCTGACAGATAAAGTTGTATGGAAGAGAAAATGTGGAGAAGTTAATTTAGAAATTAACTTGCTAGTTTTATTATACATTGAAACTTTTAGAGGAAGCCTGGAGAAAAAATGTTTGTAGTTTATTCAAGAGAGTATGTTATATAAGACTCACGGCGCACACTTGGCTTTCCCTGGTAGCGGACTTTAGATTCTGTGGACATGAACCCTGGTCCCTGAAAGAAAGAAAAGTAAACAATTAAATGACAAGGTGTTGTATTCAATTAGAAATGATTTATCAAATTGATGAGGTATATTACATTCAATGAGAAGTAATTTAAGTATTAACAATTTAATTTGTTATTTTTCTTGTGTATGTGGTTGCTCATTAACTCACATGAGCTGCGTGTTCTGCAGAGACAGGATCCTTGGACCGAAGTTTGTGGAGGAGTGGTCGGTGCCTTGGAAGGACACCGCTGATCGCTGGGCCGATACCATGGTTACGTGTATCCACACAAACATGACGCACCTGTTATTGTGAAAAGAAAAGACAATTGATAGAGCATCTCATTTTGAAAAATTACTTTTTGAAGAGAAAAGAACAAGAAAATGTTAATCAACGTAGGACATACATGATGTATGACTTTTAACTTCTTCTTACATTTTTGACCGTTGGTGTTGTGATGGGATCCTGCCTTGTGAAGCCACTGCCGACCTGAGTCAGATTTGAAGACAGGGGGTCACGGCCGTCAGAATCTTGGGATGGGTTGAAGTGCATCTTTGTGATGGATGTGTAATTCTTGCGTAAAAGCTTTCTGCAATTCAAATGTTAAATTTTTTGTTAATTTTGTATTCACCAAAGTTAGAGCTAAGCTTATGACTTTTAAATGACTAAACATTTGTAGGTGGGGGCAGATGGTGGTAAAATTTTCAAGGACTTGCTGTCACCTTTGTTACATTCTCTACACAACAATCATGAATACTGAGGCCGCATTTGAATTGGCTGCTAGGGCTACAGTTTGACCACTTTGTCAACATGCATTAAAGCATAGGAACCCTTAGCAACAGCCACAGCTACAGCTGCCAGCAATTCAACCACGGCCTGATTCTCATGACACAAAAGTGAGCTAAATTATTTGTCCTTCCGGCCTCACTTTTGTGACATATGATTTGAGTAGGGGAGACTAGTTACTAGATCAATCAGTCTCACTCACTCCATGGCTGGGTTATCAAGGACGTCAATTCGCTGGCTGTAGTATACCCCAGGACGGAAATTAGACTGGTATCCAGTCCCGACATGTTTCCCAGTTCTTGGAGTGAAGCCATCTTTGCCATGAGATGAAGCATAAGAAGTTGAGAAGAACTTCATGATGTCTGCGTCGGGTCCATAGCTGGCATGAACATGAGCCGTCTTCTGTCCATGGGGTAAACGTCCCATCTTGTTTTTTAAACTGTGGATAAAATAAATTGTGTCAAGGGCCACGAACAAAATATAATAAAAAATTAAATTACATGGATATTTTTTCTGTATTCATGTTGATTGCTACTTTTTACATAAAAAGTTCCGCTCAGGACTGATTCTTCATGGAGAAAATTGCTTCTGTGCCCCTGGTCATAGTTGGGATAATCGTAACCCTACATCTTCCCGACGGCGATAAACGTAACCTCCATCCTCCCAGCTAGACCGTTGGCAAGATGGAGGGTTACGATTATCGCAATTACCCCAGGCTTAATTTTATGGCTCTGCTTACCATAAACAAAGAATCGGTGCGTACGGAAGCAGGGACTTACGTGCTTACGCCAAGCGTATTTCACAGGTTAGCAGGGAATTTGTGCTTATGGATGCCTGTACTCCAAATCACTATTACTAGGCACAGCTAGCGCAGAAATTCGGCGTTTGCACAGTAAGCAGAGAATAATGATCGCAAGTGTAGAGAATTTGGTGGTAAGCAGAGCCAAAAAATTTGGCCCTGGTCATTGCCTTGATGTCTGTTGAAAAATTCCACCACAAATTAAATTTACAATTTAGAGTTAAAGATGCCCTTCACAAAGAAGAAAACGCCTAGTGGTTATGTTGCCCTTCCTTTAAAAAATGAAGCATCGGGCCAGCTCTCTTTTAATTGAGAAGCTCACTACACAAGAATCTGAATCTGAAATACCCACAGGCAGCAAACCATCCTAAATGGAAACATCACACAAACTTTTTTAAAGAAGACACTGAAGAAGAATTACACTTTCTAAATTAAAAATAAACAACAAAGAGGAGTCCAGACTTCGGTTGAGGTAACTTTGTCCTTGAGAATTTGACTAATTTTTCGCATTGTAAAATGAACGTCTATTCTACAATGAATTGTGTTTTTTGTAAGTTAACATTTCGTGCTATAACTTGCAAAGTGTTGCGTCCTCTCCCTCCATCCATCATCAATCCTCCCTAACCGAATTGCGGTCTTGCCCAGGCAGCAGTTTATCCGCAGTTTCCAGTGGTAGCTAGCACTATTTCACTGACTGTCCAACGCAACAACAGGACACCACGGCCAGTTAAAACACTGCTTAAAAGATGAATCGCAACTTTGATCTTACCTGTTACGATCGTCCTTTTATTTCAGTTAATTTGCCTTCTCCAATGTGTCTTAGTGTACAAAATGTCTATGGACCTTGAAAACTAAGAAAACTCAAGCTTGATCACAGAGACATTTTCGCAGCATCCACCCCCATGCGGAAGTTAATTACATACACAGCAGCTGCTTGTACACGTTGCCATTGACGACCTAAGTAAGTTTATTCTTATCTGAATATTCATCAATATTTTTGACGTAGCCGCCCGTCTCTACTCTTCTTGCAGTCATTGGCTGGAACAAAATAACTACGGTGTCCAAACAAAAAACATTCACATAATCTGTGTTCTTTAACAATTTTAAAGAAAAAAAAGGGAAAAAAAGAAAAGAACTTCAAGGGATTATTTTACAAAGTATTTTGTTTTAAGGAATGATCTTAGTCAAAATACTGGTTTGATTTTAAATAGGTTCCGGAGTGTAAATTTTCAATAATGTGATTGGCCTTACTTGGGCATCGCATTAATTGCTGATGACTGGATCTAAAAATAGTACAACTAAATGTACGTACTCAATCACGTGTAAAAATGTTTTGCAGGGTGTCAGTGCTAGTGGCTTATTATACCAAAAACCTTCCAACCTCGCGGATTATTTTCTATCTTTGGTCGACAAGTTGGCTCAAATAAATGCAAACTTGGAGTGCTATTTCGTACTGATACCATAAGTTTTTTAAGGAATGGATGAATCTACTGATTAATTTCTATGAATAGCAACTTTTTGAGGCAATAATATTTCGACCTATTTTGTTTACTGTTGTATGAACTAACTATTTACTGAGTGTGTTGTTCGGTTGACTGTGCCCTGTAGAATTGAATACACGACCTGAGAGCACACCCATCAAAAACTCCACAATGGGATATTTTTGTACATTATTGAAAAAAGCCATTTACCTTAATCATCACTTCCGCACCTGAGAAATTTGGTGAATAAAACGTAGCTGTTTGTGACACAAGTTTGACGTAGAAGGTGAGTGAATTTCCAGAATTGATAACATTAATTAATGCAAGTCACAAACTGGATGAAAACTGGTGGAGATTAGATTAGTGCTACAACTACCATACCACTTTACCAGCAGTAACATCTGACGACTGTCTGTCAAGAATAAATGCAGTTCAGTTTTATATTATTAATAGTAATTTTGTGTGAAATCTTGTTGTGAAAAATGTTTTGAATTCGACATTAACTGCTGAAATTGAATCGTAATAAACTACTGCTAGTGCTATTTTGGGCCAAAATATATTTCGGGAAGTGGAAACTTGTTGTTGGCCTGCCCTGCTTCAAGTTCAAGTTCATGCTTCATTTCCATGAGTTCAGTGCTTGAATGATTTAGAATCAACACTGTTGTCTACACTGGAGTGTAGTGTACTGATCAAGAAGTAAGGTAAAGATTTGTAATTACTTTAAATTTCTGTGAGACTATACCAAAAACCTTGACCCAATACTGGGTGCTGTACTCCTTTTTAAAACAAAATGTTGGCATCTGCTTAACCCTTGTGGTGGTGCATTTAATTAATGCATTGGACAACTTGGAGAGGTTTTTTAGCTGGTCCTCTGGTATTTTTTTAGTGGTATTTGGCCAGCGGACCACTGATGAGGGAAAACGCAATGGCCTGATGTGCTAGCTTGTACTACTTAGGGAGAACCCTGTAATTGAAAATTTGTCATCATCATCTTTTGAATGTAGGGTTTGAATAAACGTCCATTAGAAGGTGGCGCAACAAGTCCAAAATCTAGAAAATCAGAGAGGAAAGGGCTAATAGTAATAGTTTGTATTATGTGCATTGAAATAATGTCATATATTTGTTTTTCTTTTTCACTCTAGCAAGAGGCAACGCATGAAAGATGGAGTTTGCTTCTACGCATGTGTACAACTATGATGAGTCTGATGAAGAAGAAATCACAGAAACAGATCTGGATGAGAAGTAAGATATCCTACTAAGAATTTTGTGTTGAAATTAGTATCGGAAGAAAGAAACTGCAAATCTCACACCTTTGGGCCACCATTAAACGTGAATTTGTTTCCCTCACATGTTAAAACATTTTGCGTGGGAACCAATGTTCCCCAAAATGGTCAAATAAGTTTGAGGCTTGCACAGCCGTTTTTGGTCAATCCTTAAATACTATCTGAAAACCTGTAGTGCTGAATTACTGTACCATTCCCTCTGGATTAAACAAAATGTGATTGTGAGAAGGCATTGTTGTGTTAATTGTGACTCTTGACCCTCCTGAAGGTCGTAGACCTGAGGGTTATGACAAACCACTGCCATTGGACAATACTAAAGTCTATGGGAAACTTTTAAATGCGCACCTAGGCTAAGACCAGGGCAGATTACAAAGGCCATCGCTTCAGTGGCCTGCATTTAATTTCTGCCGTGGAGTCGTTTTATGTACAAACTGACAGCAAATATTCACTTAATTTTTGTTATTTCATTTCTCTTTAATCACAAGTTGTCACTACCAACAATATCGGTAAGAGACGGTCATTCAGTTAATTTTCTCTTCGTCATTTGATTTTCTGTGTTTTTCTCTCCCATCACTTAAATTTGACTTAGTTTCTTCAAGTACATTGATCATACATGTAATGAACAAGACCTTTATCATGTGCAGCCATCTTTTTTTCTCCCATGCAAATCAATGTCAACAAACTGAGGCTGGAAGGTAAATACCCAGGTCCCTTTGTGGGATATAGACGAAAAGAAGTCATAAACGATATGGTTGACAGGGGACAAGACAAAGATGGTGGCAACAACATATACTGTAGTCTATTCCCCTATAATTCTGTAATGTATCAACAGCTGGCCTTGGTCTGTACATTATCTCAAGGCTTCCACCTCAACTTCTTACAAACAACATGCATCCGAAAGGCTTTTACATTGTACTTCAAGGTCCCCTAGTGAACAATGTATGTAACTGACTGGTAACTCAACTGCTGACCTAACCTTATTCTGGGAAATGATGTCATCAGTGCTTTCGATGGATTTCATTTGAGCATTACATGTTCAATTTCTTGTACACTTGCTTTGTGCATTCACTGACAAGGAACTTGCTCTAGAGCCTTCCCTTTCGCCAACCTCCCATCCTTCCTCACCCTCAACCACACATACTGCCCTTTCCCCTCATACATTCTACATGTTGCACATAGTGTTGTTGTTTTACAGGATATTATTGCACAAAAAGGAATCCAAATGGATGTTTATTGTTTTGACCATTCTACAGTCTGACCGTTCAATATCCTCCAGTGTGGTTTTGTATGATCGATACATGCCAGGCTGCAATGGTGAATGCCTACACAGTGGTGAATGCTTAAATTACTAGCACACACACATGTACACCATTTCATACACAACCCTCGCAGTTGAATGGTTTCAAGAAGTTGGTCAACTTGCAGGAAAATGTTACCAAGACTGGGAGGATTTTATTATTAGCGTTAGAATTGCACCAGAGATGAAGAGTGTTGTCAGTTTTATTAAATACCCCTACAGGCTCTTCATACTTGACTCACAGGCATACTAATGCTAAATGAAAATCGTAAAATTGCAAACGCCTTAGTACCAGAGACCAGTTTTAGGGTTTAATTTCTAATTGATTTCTCGGCAAATCAAAAACATTATTTGAATTAATCCAAATCCTTTTGGGAAATTGTCCATTTATTATTACTTCCTGATGTTGATTAACAGGATGTGTCTATTGACACTGACTGTCTGCTGCCCACGGTCTGCAATTTGGGAGTCAAATTGCAAAAGACAAAATGGTGCACGTCTACTGACATGATATTCTTCCTACTTAAATAGTCCGATTTTTTTTGCCCACAGAAAAGTCAGCAAAATAGTATTTAAATAACCTTAAAAGTCTATAAAAGCCTATATCATACGTGTATAAGTAGCTCAGCACGTGTACTCAATAAAATTGTTCTACTCTTCTCAGAGGGTCGTACTGCATACCTCCTAAAATGCGCCCTCCACAGTAACACATTCAAAGTAACTCCCCAAATGGGGTAACCAAGACTATTGTGGTGAATGATGAAATCAGAAAGGCACTATCCTTCTTACTGTAATCTGATTGCCGACTTCTTTTACCCTCTAAAATCAGCATTATCATCGCTATTAAATATAACCAGAAAAGACTGTCATAAGGCTTATCATAATGTACAGTGGTTCAGCCCTTGTTCAATAAAATGTTCTTTTTTCCAAGAGGTCAAATATGCTTCGGCAAGTGAATTGGATCAACACACTCTTTGTAGAATGGCGATGGCTCGAGCCATAATTTTGTTTTGTTAAATGTACATTTGTAAGGGAAAGGCAGGTTTCATGACAAAGTTTTCTACTGGAAGATTCTTAGGGATACCACAAAGGCATTTTGTAGATTTTAGAATGGAAGTTTGGTCTCGGTTTAATTCAGAATGTGTTGATGCAGTTCATTATTTTCGAACAATAACACTGAGCAGTCTTGAGCCCAGTTCATACTTCACAGGAAATGCGAAAGTGATGCGAATTTTCTTGCACCAAAATTGGAAAACGTGTGCTTTCATCTCTTTCATTTATTTCCACTTGACTGCTTTTCTTACATCAGTATACCTGCTTATGTTTGAAGTCTTGTCATTTAGCCTTCCAGAAAGACTGCTAGGGTTGAAACGTCAGGCAACTAACTAATTACTTTTTTGCATTAATACCATAGGTTCTTTTGTTTGCAGTTTGCAACAGCTAATGTAATACTATTTTTAGAAATTGGAAAACAGCACTACCTGATTGTTTGCATTGCATAATTTGCTTTGCGTTCACGTTTGCTTGAAGAGTGAATCGGGTTTTAGAATTCAAGAACCCCCAATGAGAACTTTTTGCACAACATTTGACTGGCTTTGGGTCTTGCATTACATGCAAATCATGATGACAATGTGCATGTTTCATTTCCAGGGGCCATACCTACATGTATGTAGTGGGAATGTTGCAGGTTTCATTTGTGCTTCTTATAATAATATTTGTGTCCTTCAACTTTTTACACACACACAATTTTCCCTTTATTCACTCTATCCTTAAGCTTAATAGTTGATTTACTTCACTTGTTACCGTTCAATTGTTTGGGCCACCATTCTTTTTAATGTTTCTGTACGTGAGCAAAACGTCTTACAAAATGTTCATAAAACTATGGTGAGCATTTTCACAGGTTTCATGAATGAATACTTTGATTGTGGAATTCTTTTCTGCATGCACAGCTTGTGGAGAAGTTTTTGGGCCCACCTTTGCTCACATAAGTTGGGAATGGTGTTTGTAAATTTGCATATGAGCACAGTTACCCTCCTGCTATCTGGTCATCCAATATCATCCACATGGTTTACTATGCTAGTCTGCATTATGACATCATTGAGGTGAATGTATCTATAGTCAACCCTCTTACTGTCTGATCATTTAAGTGTCATCCGCTGTGGTTTTGAATAGTGTATAAACTTCATGACGTTCATATAATGACAGTCTACATGCAGTCTAATGCTCTACATTCAGGGCTTGAATTTGGGAGGAAACCCCACAAGACTGTAGGGCTTGTTGCGAACATTTTGACTGAACCAGAAGTTTGTTTACAAAACCTGAATCAAAATGAGTTGAACAAGCGCCGAGAGAAGATCCATCTCATTTGTCTTATGTGTATGTACTTAGATACTCAACATAATTGAAAGATATTTATTAGACTCATAGCCAACATTTTTTCACAATGACATTGCACGATGAGGTAGCCTATTATTATTCACTTGAAAAACACAAGACCACCAGGCTTGTCTGTTTGTGAGTTTACTGGCCCGATGCTAAAATCTCAGGCCTCGCAGTCCAGTGTTAATTTTGAGCCTTGTACATAGTACACAGACAGTTTTGTGCACAGTTGTGCCACCTGACACAAAACGTTACATGCAAAGTATGAAGGGCAAGGAGTGCTATTGATAACTTGCCTTGGATTCAACACTTACTCTTACAGTGTACTGTTTTGTCTCTCCCTCTCCTCAGTGCCCAGGCAAGCTCTGAGTACATGTCACTTCAGAGTGGTTTAAACAAGTCAGAAGGTATGGACTGCAAAGTATTAATTTTCATAAACCAATATCATTAATAGTTAATACATTTATGGTATTCACTCAAGATTGCAAGCGACATTTGTGGAGGCACGCTCCAAATGAGTCATGGCTTGTATTGAAAAGCCATAAGAAGTGAGAAAAGAACGTACATGTAGTTGATAAATTGACCTACATGTAAACAATAAAGGACAAAATAATCAAGAGCAAAAGACCAAAACCACATTTCAAAGAGATTTGACTTGTACCTTTGACACTTTGTAAGTTACAAGTATTAATCTGAGACAACATCTGCAACTTTTAAACACCTCGCGTATTGAAAAAATGACTAATGGATTTTTTTCATAAGATTTATATATAAAATGAAAACAATTATTAAGTACAGTAGCTTTTTGTTTATTTCACTAAAATATAATTTAATTAGGAGATCCCAAAATTAGGTGGGGGTGAAGGTACATGTATAATTTAACAATTGAAAATATTTCAAAAGTGTTGTTTGATGATACAGGTTTACAGTGCTTTTGTACACACCATTGTCTTTTGGAAAGTAAACAAACCTATGTGTAACGTCAATGTATGTATAGACTATGTAAACTAGGTTAATGTATGTACCCAGTCTGGCAGTCTACAGTATTTACTTCAAATTAGTTATTGACTCTTCAGTATTATTAATTGTATCTTTTGTTTTTCTTTTGACAGTGATCTACGACAATTTCAGTGAAGGTTTTAGGCCTGCTCAAACACAAAGAACAGGTAAATTACTTCAGATTTGTTTGGTCGAGCGATCAAAGGAACGCTTTTTTTCATCCACCACATGACATGTTATTATGTTGCAGGCTGGGATAATTTGTCTATCATTCAAAACCAAAGTTGATGATATTGACAGTAGGAGGGTTGAAACAGTTTTTTGAAGATTTCCTCCCTTTTGTAATTACAGAGGCGATCTATGACAATGCAGTACCCAAATCCCAGAGACCTCCGAGAGTCAAGCCCAAACCTAAGAAGAAAGATAATGGAGAGTATGCAGCCGCCTATGACGTGGTTAGACCAACCAATCAATATTACTACATTGAGGGTGGTAAGTACGTCTACCATATTTTGCACAAAGAGAATATATAGCATTGTATTTCCTTATGAATTTGTTCAACTCTTACTACCTGGAGGTCTTTTGTTGTTGTTGCAGCAACAGACCTCTCTGAATCAATAAGACTCCAACGGTACTAACTCAAAGACACACACCTGTGGACTCAAATTAATTTTCCAAGCCTGGCCACACTTTTGCTTTGGCTGTCAACTAACCTCATCAAAATAGAAGAAAAAGAAAAAATGAAACTTGGTAGATCTTTTAATTGGAGTTCGTAAGCAGTGTGTTCTCTTTCCGTTTGAACGGTGCATGTTTTACTCCATATTGGTTTTTCAACAGATTTTGTTTTTCTTCTAGCTTAAAGAATTTTTTGGGGTCAAATTTTATTTTTTTTTTTTCTTGTCATACATGTCATACAGAAGGATCTCCCCAACAGCCGCCTCCACTTCCACCCATGAGGAAACCAAAGAGGAATGGTGAGAAAATTTGAAAATTCCTGTTTATGTATATATTGTAAAATTAACTGGTAATGAGACTGAGGGATGCTTAAAAGTGACTCCCATTGTTAACCGGTAGTCTTGAAGATACCTGTGTAGAGAAGATGAGGAAGAAATGTTCAGTTTTAGATGTGGAAGGAAAACCCAAATAGGAAAAAAACTCTGTAATCAGGTAGGGAATAAAACCCCAGCACATATGAGGCGTTGTTCGAGGTAGGATTTTTTAACTGAGTGCCACAGAGGTGAAATACCACTAAGCCAACCTGATCCCATGTTTTGTTTTCTTAAACTAACTCCTTCACTGAAAGTATCACTAATTCTTTGGCACCAAGCTACACTACTTTTCTCAGAAAATCTTGGTTTCCCTGTCTGAAGTTATCATTATGATGTTGTTGCCAGAAAAGGTTAAGGTGATATGTTGGTTCAAATATTGTATATGAAAATGACAATGATGATAGAAATTTATGAGTTTTAATGACCTATCTTATCCCAGATCCAAGTCATAAGCACCGAAGGGCAGACACCAACATCGTTGCCGTTAAGTTTGACATGTTGGTCAACCCAAGCCATCTCCACACAGGGAAGCCGGTCTTCTGCAGTAAATGTGAAGCTGTGTTCTCTGTGCTCAGTAAAGTCACTCCCGATGGAGACGGTTCACAAGTAAGTCAAAACCAGGCAGTCATCTGCATTTCATAAACAAACCAACTCAAAAGTCACATTTCTCACAGGAAGTTCCCTTTTTGTCCAATTTATACAAAGTTGCATACCTGAGTATTTCCAGATAATAATTGGTGCTTAACAAACATACAAGTGACATTCAAGTTTCTTGGAAAGTCTTTCCCGTTTTGATGTTTATAACTTTCTTTCCCCCCAGGTATGGCATTGTGAATTCTGTGATCAAGACAATCCCATCACAGCAGAGATGCAGAACTTTCCACCGGAGCCCGACGTGACGTACAGAATACACCCGGGCACCGGAGAAGGGGATGATACAGCCGTTATCTTCATGGTGGATATATCAGGCAGTATGTCTGTCACTACATCGGTAGGTTTTTGAGAATTTTAGTTTAGGCTTAGTGGAGACAAAAGCGTGCTGCTTAAACCATTTCTGAAGGTGTTGTGGTTTGGTTTGAATTTGGGGGTAGGGTAAATGCCAGGGTCCGATTAAGTGTTGCATAGGCCCCAGGCACCAGTGTTCCCCAGGCCCCAATTTATGTGATCTGCAGGCCCTAGGCTCCAGAGCGAATTATAGCACTTTTTCCCAGAGTCCAGAGATCATTGTTAGAAATTGTTGTCATCATTACTTCTGTGAGCACGCACCCATGTGTAGGTCCACATAGTAATTCAAGTCTCTACATTATGTGGACCTCTTTTGTTCTCAGGTCCACACTTCATATGTAGTGTTAAAAAACATTTGTCGAACCGGTACATCAAGGACTTCTCTTTGTCAAATT
>CM021531.1:10379928-10397502 GCA_010994315.2 Pisaster ochraceus
TTGTATGGGAACTTTGCAAAGGGCACCACAGCAAAAGCACAGGGTACCACGGCCTTTGCTGTGGGTGCTGTGGGTTATTTCGAGGCCTGTTGTTTCTCTTTATTTACTCCTATATTGTGCAAGAAAGAGTGTTCTTTTATTTCTTATAACTGAATAAAAACAATAATTTGTAAAATAAAATTAGAAAAAAAAATGTGGAAAACTGAAAGCCACATTAAGAAACCTAGAAGGGGTCAACATGAGCAAGAACAGAGTTTGATAGAGATGTCAAATTAATCTAACAAATAATTTATTTTTTTTTAAGCCAGTTCAATCCAGAAGTGACTGAAAGGCATATCCATTTTCTCGTTTACATTGGCCCCCAATTAAGTATTTTTTACATTGTGAAATTCTGTACCAATGTAATCAAATGTTTGTCAATTTGGATTTTGTTTGTAACTTTATGTTACTGACAAACTCTCAGGTCCCTAAGGAAGCGGTTGGTGCCCAGAGATTGAATGATGCTGGTGCTGCATTGTCTACATACCACGAAGAGGTGGCGAAAGGTGACCGGTACTCTGCACCACCCAAGTCCACTGTCAGATACATATCAAGACTGCAGGTGTGGAATTCAATTATAACTTGCGTATGGTCGCAAACCGTTGGGCCACAGTGGAAGTGTTTTAATATTATCATCGTTATATGTTTCTAATAATGAAACCAAGGGAATCTCAAAGGCAACTAGCACTGCAACCTGTAGACCTGAAGATACCTGTGTAGAGAGGATGAAGAAGAAATGTCAGATTGAGGTGTGGGAGGAAAACCGTTGGGGTCAGGGAGGGACTGAAAATCCAATCCACATGCAAGGCACCTGTCAAGGATTCGAACAAGGGTCACAGTTGTGGAAGATGGGGAAGAAACCACTGATCCAACATGGAGTCCCATCGGGTTGAGAAGTTCACATGATCCACACTTGAGATGTGTATGGTTGACCATACATACATATATGAAGCGTCATGTATGGTTGTAGATTCATATTGACTAATAAACATGAGATGTGTATGGTTGACCATACATATACATGAAGCGTCATGTATGGTTGTAGATTCATATTGACTAATACATGCATCATATGAAGTCTCTTGTATGTAGTCCATGTGCCAGGGGCTGAAATTTCTCACATTCGTACCAACTCGAGAGACCAATTCTAATATCAATTTTCTTGTACCATACACTATGATAGAATTTCCAAAAGATGAGTGCTGGTTTTCAAACAAAAAATTCACTGTAAAATCTGAAACCTCTTTGTCTCTTTTGTTAAGCCAATTGCTGTTTAGGTAGTAAATTCCATATATTTGTACGCAGAGTGAATAACTGAGTTGTGCATACTTAAACAACAGGTTTATTTGTCCCTGGCAAGCATGACCGCCTGTCAACAAAATACTATCTCACAAAATAATCGATCACTGTTTTGTTAAAGAGCAGACTGGGTGACTTTGGAAGTGATGTGGTAATTCTTGTTTAATGACCAAACCAACAATGTTTCTGCTGCCCTATTGTTATCCCATCATGTCTATTATGTTTTACAAGTTTTTCCTAGAGGTATTATACAGGATTGGTAAGGATAAAAACAAATTTAATCTAAGAAAGCTTACTGATTAAGAAGTTCATACTAGAACCATTTTTTGTGTGGAATATTTCTCTCTGAAAGTCATATTTGAAAAAACTGTATCTGAAAACCTACCAAAAAAACAAAACCCCAAAAGACGCAGCAGCTAATTTTGTTAAAGACAACATGTTTACCTGCTGAAAATTGTGCATGATTTTTCACTATTTTCTCCTGACTCACACAATGGACTAAGCCCATCTTTGCACAGGTTTGTTGTTTCATGTACATACGATTGATCACACAAAATTTGTACACTGTTTGCAACTATTTTGTCAGCTCTACCAATCCTGTATAATACCTTTCATTAGACCTTAGTCATTTTGATCTTCGATTGATAAAATAAAACCACAGCTAATTTGATCTTTCATCTATCTTTTTTCTTATTTTTCGACACAGGCCATGCAGTCGGCCATCGACCAGCAGCTGTCAAAAATGGAAAAACTTCAAGGAAATAAAAGAGTGGGACTCATTGCTTTCAACGATAATGTGAGTTTGTTTATTTGTTTGTTGTTTTGTTTTGTCTTTGGTCTGGGTTTTTTTTGGGGGTGGGAGGTTGTTCTCTTTTTTATGCAAGTTTGCACCAAACAAGGCTTAAAGCCAAACAAGAAGCTACAAGAAGATGGAGGGACACATGCACCAGGCAAGGAGTTCCAAAGAGATGCAGTACGTAGAATAAAGCTGTTGGAATGGCTCTTTGTTTGACACTTCGGCAAAGCAAGAGTGTATAGTTGAGAACGAGCTGAAAGCCTAGTTCCACTCTCAAACATCCTGTATTTGTTACTTGTTTTATTTACTTCTTGAGGAAAGATCAAAAAGATAAGTGTTATCCACCATTGCATTGTTTTGCCAATAACATTTTTTTGCTGTTGTGTGTTTGTTTTTGTGTCTGTTATTTCATAACTGTAAACTTTTAACCTTCTCAAACATACCAACTCATTTGAGGGAACCTTTCTCCTCTGTTTAATTTAGGTGATGGTGATCGGAGACGGGAGTGAAGAAACAGTACCACTAGAGGGCGCCGGATTGACAGATGAACAGAGCATCATCAGCCTGGGTCAGATCTTTCCTCTGCCAGCTCCTATCAAAGATGTCCGCAGGTGTCTTTCGGATAAGGTCTTCAGGTAGACTAGTTGTTTTTATCTCTTTGGTAACGAAATAATGTATCTTTATAGAATGCGCAAGAAGATTCATGTCCTTTGATTAGAGGAGTGTTGGTCACACAGCATTCATTCATCAAACCATTACAAGGCCTAAGCCATAAACCATGCATTTGAGTACCTTTCACTGTGAATTTTTCGTCTTTTCTTTTTTACTCTTACGTGCTAGACCATACCATAACAGCAGTACAAAACACCCCCGTAGGCCAGATTACAAACTTGTACAGTTTGTTTATTCTAGCTTATAGTCTACTTGGATGTTATATAAAATCAAAACTTAATGTTTAGCGTTGGTGCAATGGAGAGTACATGTATGTTTTACAGCACTCCACATGACCTTACAATGAGCTTTGTGAAAGTATGAGTTTTTGACCCAAATCAAGTCTGGGAAGTTAGCTTTGGATTAGTTTTATGCATTATCTGCAGTCTTTGTTTCTAGAATTTGCAATTTCTATAAAAAAAAGGAGTAATTTACAATTTAAAACGCATGGCCTTACAAAATATAACACTGGGCACTGCTAGAGTTAAGAAGGTCTCCAAGTATTGAGTGCACATTTTTCAGCTGTTACAGGATACAGGAAGACATTAGATGGGACAATCCACCATTTATAGTATTTTCAATTCCGTTTCACAGCCTTACAGAGGGAGGACAAACAGCTCTTGGACCTGCTCTTATGCTGTCAGTTGCCATGGCATCACAAAAGGTCGGGTCAAAGGTCATAGTGTGCACAGACGGGTTGGCAAATGTTGGATTGGGCCAGTTGGATGTTGTCGATGATGAGCACTATAACTCGTCCTCAGAATTCTATGAGCACGTTGGACATTACGCTCGGGACAGTGGGTAAGAAGATTGCATTGAAAACAATTCTATAAAGTTACAATTTTTTTTATATTTTTTTTTCAGGTTTGTATTACTACCAACCAAACCAAATGAGTTATTTAATCAGTGATTTCAAAAGATGAAAATACAGGCGTTAGAGTCTCTCCTATCTTGAGATTGTTGTCTTTGATGAGTCAACTGCTCCTAGAAATCCATATTTATAGTAAGGATTTAATTTGCTACCATTTGGTGGAAAAGAGGTTGTCTTTGTTTGGGGTTATTTTTTTTTTGGGGGGGGTGGGGGTGTTGTTTTGGGTTTGGGGGTTTGTGTTTTTGGTTTTTGGTGTTTTTTTTTCATTTTATGTGTACTCACTTTGCAGGACCTGTGTGTCAGTGTTGACGATGGAAGGTGAGAACTGTCGAGTAATTGAACTCGGAAGCGTTGCTGATAAAACTGGTGGGCAGGTAAACTACTGTTGTCATTCATTTTAAGTTCAGAAAAGTTCAAACAAAAATTGTCTAGAATAAACTGTAAACTTAAAATAAATATGAACCCTTTTTTTTCTGTGTGGGACTGAAAATAGTTTTTACCGATTTGATTTTGTTTTTACACTTGTAAAGATGGCACGTTGTTTTCGATAATTTCTCTGCGTGTTTAAAACTGGGAAGCTGAATGGATTAGGCTCCAGTTGATTGGATAAGTCTTTAAAGCTTGGCTAACCAAAAGCAGCAGCATCCATCTGTTAAGGTTGGGCTTTTGTTGTGGTTGTTATTACAACCACCGATTATACAAATCAGAAACCCCACTTAACAATTCATTTTGTAGTTGAATTTAATAAATCATTAAGGGTAAGATTTTTTGGCCAGTTTGTCTTGAAAAGAATTATAAGCTTTTATTGACGGTATTGCATGAAAAAATCTGTCGATGATCGTTAATCAAAAACTATAAATGAATTATTGTCGGGATCCAGACATTAGCTCACGTCCATCAGCCATGTACAAACACAATTTTGCATATTTCATATGTGTATCAATCAGCTGTCAGAATTCGTTGAGAGAAACAAATTAAGAAACAATTCTTTCAGAAAAATTAGGACATGCATTTTTAATCAAAAACCATCACTAAAGATGGATCCAGGTAGGCTTTTTGTAAGAACGAATTTCAAGTTCATTTTTTCCCCTGATTTTCTTGACTTTTTCCCAGGTCAATGTTGTAGATCCACTGAAACTGAACGAGGAGTTTTCCAACATACTAGAGCACCCAATCCTGGCGACCAATGTCTGTGCTAAACTAGTCCTCCACAAAGGATTGTAAGTTGATTCCTGGCTGAGCTAAACCCTCACGGAATGTGGATCAAACTTCCCTCATGTTTGGAGTCATATTTTGTTGTTGTCGTGAGACTCATTTCAGTTTGCGATCATATGTACGCACTGAGAGTCATCATAACACTTTAGGGACCATGAATTTCTGTATAACTGTTAGCATACACCCAGGCATGTATGATTTTGTGCTGTTTTCTTATCCTTTTCTAGTAAAAATGTCTGGAAAAATAATATGAATCGGACAGCATCTTACACTAAATATGTGATAAGCACTGTAAATTATGTGGTGCCTTCTGGGTTCATTTAAGAAAATCCGAATGGTTGTTTGGTGAAAATTGCACCTACGACCCTTGCATTCTAGAGCAGATTTCCTAACTGCTAGACCCATCGTGAACGGTGACAAGAGGCGATTTTAAATCCTTTATTAATAACCTGACTGTGTGACTTTGATGAAAGGTCACCTGCCAAAATTCCATGCACGTTTGTTTTATTATGACTGTTTATAAATAATAGCCCCTCATAAAAAAAAAGTCTGTGAAATATGTTTTTTTTACCTGCAGGTACTTTCGAAATGATGAGGATTTTGGTGAGCAAGCGAGTCAGGCTACTCGAAACGTTGGTATTGTAACCAAGGACTCCGAGACCACCTTTGAGTTCGGTGTCCGTACAAAACCCATCAGGGAAGGTGAGCTGAAACATACATCACGGGAAGAGGACCAACTGACAATTTTGTGTTTAATTATTGAGATGAAGAATTAAATGAACATGAGAAATTTTATGGGACATTTCCTTTTTACATAAATGTGCTCTCATTTCCCAATATCCTATATAGTTTTGCTTCTCAATTGGTTTTCCGCATGTTTTATATATTATATTTTTCAACCATTACGTTTTATTCTAGCTCATCTCCTTGTTATCATGTTTTGGTTGTATCTTGGTGTTGTTCCTGGTCTGTGCCTGTCAGTCTGTCTGTCCATCAGGTCATATTGCCACAAGCCTCAACTTCAAGAAGATGCCTCTGTACCCATTTAGCCTCTTGTGCACTTTATCCACGTCTTCCTTTTATTTAAAATTATACATTCCTGCAATATTTATTATTCTTCATTTGTTTGTTTGGTTGTTTGGTTGTTTGTTCAGATGATCTTCCCAATGGGGGAATTTGGCAAAGCTCCCACAAGGGGATATAAAAGCTAAGCTTGAAACAGTTGATCTCTCTCATACACATATTGCTTTAACGTCCATGTCTATGAATTGCACAAATCAATAAATTGTGGTTCTGTGGGCCTAACCACAATACTTATTTTAGTCATTGTGAAATCAGTTGTTTAGCTTGGCCAGATCAACCTTGTGATTGCAAGTCCTGCAGTGTAACCACTTGACCACATTTGGTGTGGAAATATACACGAGTTTGAATTATACAAGCTAATTTTTGTCTCTGTAAAAGTAATGATTTCCGTTCTATCATTTCAGTTATCTATGACAATTTCGGTGGCATGACTGTAACACACAAAGATGACGAAGGTGAGATATTTTTTCAAATCCCTAAAGAGGGCTCGAATTCGGTGTAAATTTCCACAAGACTGCAGGGCTTCTAGCTTAACATTTTTATCGGACCAGAAAAATGTGTACAAGACCACAATCTTAATGATAAAGTACTTTCTTCAGAGTTTTACATGTAAAACTGTTTTCACTTGAACAAGCACTGTAGAGAAGATTGTTCTCATTTGTCGTATAGGTATTACTTCAAATTCAACGGAATTGAAAGACAACCACCAGACTCAACTCAAAGTCAGAATTTGAGCATCATTTCTTTCTGTTAAAGATATTAAACAGTTGGGTATTATTATTCAATAGAAAAACACAAGACCACAGGGCTTGTCCAGTCTTGAGTTTATTGGCCAGGGACTAAAATCAGTGGCCTCGGGCCAGTGGTTCAGTGTTAAATTTGAGTCCTGCCAAATTAAAAATGAGTTTTTTACTGAACTTTTCACACAGTTAAAAAAAGAAATTGTTAAGGGTCTTATTTGTGTAGTAGCAGCTTTGCAATGTAACTATCATGTAGTTGCCCGCCAAGTTTTTACCTGAAGCCGTTTATTTTGTTGTCCTCTACAGCTAAGGCAGAACCAATCTATGACTCGGTGGCACCCAAGAGTATGATTGCAGGGCTGGAGAGCCTTCCATTCCAGCTCCACATCTGGTACACTGGACGTGACGGTGCACAAAACCTCCGGGTCATCACCATGGAGCGTCCGATCACCAAAGATCGGCATTTTGCTGAACTAAGTAAGTGACCGAAAGAGAATGGTTTGGTTCGGTCGGTAGAAAAATGTTTGCTTTGGACAGATTGTTAACATAATAATGGGGCCCAAGTTTATGGAACTGCTGAAGCAGAAAATATTGCCTAAAGTTTTCTTCTAAGCCAAAATGAGCAGGATATCAATCGCAGATGAAGCATCTGAAATGATATTTTGGCTGGTAACCTTATTATGGTAGGCATGATTTTGTTATGCTTAGAACGGAAGCAGCTCTGTGAAATTGGGCCCATACTACACTGTCATAAATGAAGACACATCAACCGCATAAAGGATATGGGAGAAGAATTGAAATGGTTACTCTATACAATAATTTTACTTATCATAGTTAATAGAATATCAAATCAAATGTTCGTCCTTCAGACGCCAACGTTGGTGTTGTCGGTGCCCACGCTGCTCAGTCAGCTGCTAAGCTTGCTGTGGAGGGTCTGTACGGTGAAGCGCGCCTGAACGCCCTTGTAACGCAGAAACTGGTGGAGAGACACGCTCAACATCAAGGGGATGAAGGGGAGGATGTGTATCAGAGTTTTGTAGCTACATTGGCTCCTATACAATCAGAGCTGTACAGAGCTCACACGGTAAGACCGATGATATTAATTGACTTGTATCATAGTGTTGCCATTTGGGTTTTCTCTTCCATAGAGATTGATGTTGCCAAACTGAGGTAGAAGCCTCAGACCATCTATAGATACTAAAATACTCGTCGTGCCCAAAACCCATACTACCACTGGTGTCAAAAGCTTTCATGCTCCTTCCAGGCCTTCCCTTGAAACTCTGGAGCAATTTACCCTACAGCATCCACTAATCTTACTCGCTAGCAGCTTTCAAAAATCTCTCAAAACTCACTTGTTTAATTGATGTGCTTTGCTTACTCTGTCAATATTCCTGTGTTTGCTTTTTGTTTAATTTTATGTCAAGTGCTGTTTTACTTTCTCTGGTTAGTTAAAGTGCTATATAATAGCTCTGTATTGTTATTATTATTAAGAATTCTCTTACAAAGTGAGGCTTGGCAGATTCAAATCCCGCTCTAGTCAATTTTCCTTTGTTCAACCCCAAGTTATTTAAATTTTACCCCTGCGGTTGTATCATAAACTTTGGTGCGATCCCTGGCTATATGTAAGTTACAGGTTGTGTGGCTTCTGACTGGCAACCCCTAACAAAGATATTTACAAAATAGGGAGACCGCTAACATTAATTAGGGCTAGATAGCTCAGTTGTCAGTTTTTCTTTGTTGAACCTCAAAATAAAGTGAGAATCTGCAACAATTATTGCTGTTGCATACATTGGTAATGGCTACAGCTTGGTACATTTCAAGCCAGCCATAATCATAGCCAAAAACCATTTCAAACGCAGCTATTACAATACATGTAAAAGCATCATGCTTTGTACAAAGCAGATATGTACCGAGGTGATTTTATCTATAGACCATAAAACCTTTTTAGCCTTTGAGAAAGACTCTGCTAGGGTCGAAACGTCAGGCCACTAGCTAATTTTTTTACCATAAAACCTGTAACATCAAAAGAGCCACAGAGCCTGGACGTCCTGCAGGCACGATTTGTAGACAGCTCAATGGAAGAAGACATCAAATCTGCTATTTGATGGAGGCTGCACAGTCTGATGTTTATCAACTTTTGATATGAAGAAGGGGGGCACATCTCAACATTTGTTCAGCTGTTACTTTTATCATTCTTGAATTTATAAGGAAGTTATGATACAGAATGTATAATGTCCAATATGGCCTGTGTAGTATCTTGCCTGCAAGGAAGTATCCTGGAATGTACAGGGTCACTCTTTTTGTAAACAAAGGTGCATGGTCTTTACTTATTTAAAGACTGAAGTTGACAGCAAAAGTGATATGCAGAACTTGAATGATTGTGTTAATTTATCAGTCATGTGTAATTTAAATACTTCAACAATTTGTAATTTTTTGTAATTGGCAGTTCAAACATTAGTCCCCAATTTCATAGTTTTGAAAAACTAACACTTCTGTCTTACTGGTATCTTAGTTTTTTGTTACCCAAATTACATGATGCCCTGTCAGCTGATCTAACACCAGATCATTATTTTCCTCATATTTCATCTCATTTATTTCATTTATTAATCATTTTTGTTGTTCCAGTCGGCACGTCGTCAAGTTGGCCCAAGACCAAGTGATGATATGGATGATATGGATGATGAGGCACCAGTCTACACATATTTTATTGGCGACAAGAAATCCGTCAAGAGGGGACTGACCAAGAAGGTTGGTATTTTCCATGCTTCAGCCAACGTTGGGGGCATGCAGATTTTGTTACATAACAAGTTTATTCCATAAAAGTTGATATTGTTTATGATAGTGTTGTAATATTTGAAGCTTTGCATGGTCTGATGTTTGGGTTCAGCACCAATGTTTGGGTCTAATATTTGAAAATTATAAGATATTTTTTTTACAATTTCTCCATAAAGTTGATATTGTCAGTAGATGAAGTAGAATTCAAATATACAGTGTTGTTTTACCTTTTGACAGTCTCAATTTCTACCTCCTGTGCAGGCCAAGAAGAGGAGACAGAAGATTACAGACAATCAGGCGAATCTGTTCTACAAAATGAAAAATGCAACCAGCAAGATGTTCCAGAAGACTTCGTATCAGATGAAGATGTAAACTTCATCTTCTGATGACGAAGTAAATTATATCTTCATCTTCACACAAACAGAAGTGGGGTAAACTTACTTTTGTGTACACCCGGAATGTTAACATGCCCAGAATGTTAAGACGCCCATTGTGTAGCATGAGGCATGCACTCCCCATGCAACACTTCATTTAACTTGTACAAGAGGGACAAAGGGTACTGAAATTCATGCTTGAAATTTCCCTTTTCCCTGAGGTTTATATTGTGTAATACTTGATTCCATACTTTCGTCATTTTGTTGTACAAATGAGGATTACGAGAGATCCAATAGACTGCCACCCTTTGTTTATCATTGTACTTGGCATATGAGGGGTAAGTCTGAGATACCAGCATACCATGGCTGATTATCGGCTCAGGGTTTACGGTGAACACATTCCATAGTTTCTTAAAAGAGAACAACAATTCTTTGTACATTTTATTAAAATGTTTGTTGTCTTTACTTGGTTTAGTCATTGTTTCATTGTGACAACGATATTCTCACAAACAAATTATTCTGAAAATGACGGAAAAAAAGACAAATGACAAAAATGACAAACTAATCCCATGCTTGAGCACGGATACATTTTGGAAAGCTGGGTGCCAAGATCAATGACATAAGATGTCTTGCTAATTCGTCATTGTTTCATGAGTTTATTTTAAGTTTTACTCATTTTTATACACAAACTACCATCATGATTACTTCTGACAAGAAGTGACGTCGATTTGAAGTGCCTTATAACTGACTGACCATGTTTGTTAACAATATTTGTACTATTAATTCACATGTATATTTGTTACTGATTTTTAGAGGGGGGTGGTGGTGGTTGTTTTTCATGAGCTTTTGCCTTTTCTTCGGAGCTTCCTTTTTCAGCTTACATTATATTTTTCAGTTTATTTACACTAGATGTAGGAAAATTCCTTTGAGGAAATGGAAGCGATGCAAGCGATTCACAAAACAGTGGCCCTCTACTGTTTACCCAAGGAGAGGTATATTTTCCAAAAAGTGGTCGACTTGAAAAAATTACACTTGCAACTCAGTGCTGCGTGGTTAGTTTGGTACCATGAAACAGATAGAAACACGTTCACTGGCCTCGTAAAAAAACAAAATCCATCTTATGCCGTACCACAGCAGAGAAATAATGTCCACGCAACGTTATCTGCATGTAAACCACAAACAGGTCAGGGGTCGATTTAAGAAAGATAGTCCCAACTTAGGACTAGTCCTAAGAGTTATTAAAAACTTAAGGCTAGTCCTAAGTTAGGACGAGTAACTCGTCCTAACTCGAGATAAGACTAGTCTTAACTCTTTGTGAAATCCACTCCAGGTTGCGGTGGGCGATGTGTGACACCAATTACTTTATTTACTTAAGTTTCCCTTGTGGTTTATCTCTTGATAAAAAGTCGCATCCCTCCAAGGTGATCCCTTTGCTGCCACTTCCCAAGCTGTATCGTAAACGTGGGTGTGATTCCTGGCTATATGGGAGTTACAGGTTGAATGGCTTCTGACTGGCACCCCAAGCAAAACGTATTGGCAAAATAGGGAGACCACCAACTTGGAGCTAGATAGCTCAGTTGTTAAGGCGCGGGTTTGTTAATCCAGAGGTCGCAGGTTTAAGTCCTGTTCCAGTTAATTTTGCTTACATGCTACAGCCTGTCCGGCCAATCTGCAGCGGGCACACTGTACCGTGAATGGCCCGCATTGCTGAAACCTCTAGTCATTTCAAATGTTCAATTTTGTTTTCTTTCCCCTCTTCACATGTGCCTTTTGATAAGAAGGAAAAAAGTGTGGCTTGAGAATGCTATTTATTCCCCTCCCCTTTTGTCTCAAAGGCATTTGATTACAGCACTCAGTGATATTTGATCTGCTAGTGAAGACATTAGGCCATTCAGCAGATCAGCTGATTTCTCCTTTTTTCTTGGATATTTGTGCCATTGAAATTTGAAAACCACCGTAAAACTTCACTGTGCCTGAGGCAGTTTCCTCCTTTATATTTGTTATTTTATTTTTAAATTTGAGTTGCTTGTCTGTATCTAGCGCAGACATATTTTATGAAAACTACTCAGAGTTATCAAATCATGAATATATATTTTGTCGGTTATGATTATTTTGTATGGAATGAAAGTGTTTTTAATGCATCTGCAACAATTTTGGGAAGATTTCAGCACCAAAATGTATTTGTTCTTTATTTGGTGCAATATACTGCACTTTAATTGAGTAAAATTAAACAAACAAAAGGGGGGATACACAGTGGGCTTTAATTATACCAGAAACTAAATCCTGATGTCACATCATTGTCAAAATACAACACGGTTACTTTTCACTTTTTTAAATTTACTTTGACAGGGAAAGGGGGTCCAGAAAAAGTTTTAAAAGAAGCTTTTAAAAATGGGATTGTTCAACAGGAGTGTAACCCCCCCTCCCACCCCAAATAACAAATAAACAAACAAACAACAGCTACAACAATCTTGAACCGACCAGCAGTACTTTATAGTGCACCCGTTTTATTGTTTTAGCTTGTTAATTTAAGAAATCTAAATGGTTCTGTTTTTGTATATTACAGTGAAATGGTCAAATTTTAACTTCTATGTACTATGTACTGTGTAATTAGCCTTAAACTTTTAATCACAAATGTTTCTATTTTATTTTCTCTATAAGTCAGTGTTGTAAATGAGTAATCATTGTACTGGTACATTAGAAATGTCCATGGATGTATTATAATACCTCAAAATATTAATTTTAAAAAAATATTTTCTTCAAATTACTTTTAAGTTAAATATGGTATAAAATTTACAAAAAAATAAATAAATAATAATAATTTAATCTGAAACCTCATTTCGTGAAAAAGTTTATACTGCAACAAATTACCCACAGAAGTTTTTTTTCTTATTATTAAATGCTGTTATGTTCTGGAGGAAGCTGCTTTTTAATTTACCCGAACTAAAAGTTAAGACGCGGGTTGGGAGATGGGACCAAAAAGATAGACCGTGTACTCGAAGTCATTTTACTGAGTTTCACGACAAATCCTTCTCGAAAACTTCAAGAGTAGCTGTCAAAGGCTAGTATTTCGCACTTTATGTGACCCAATTTATACATGACATAGGGGCGAGAGGGGCGAGAAAGTAGTGACACAAATTTATTTTAACATTTTTCAAACATCGGATTCTGGACTTATTGCAAAATCAAAACTTATTACTTTACTCACTTCTCAAAAACTATATTGTTTGAAGCGAAAATATTTCAAGGGAAGTTTTCCACCGTGACCATCTTGAAATCATTATTTTAAGTAATGTGCACATCTGTGAACATTTGTTTTCAATCCTTGTTGTGCTCGCCCGAAATTTGTATGGCCTCATTTTATCTTAACGAGTTTTGATATAGATGATGCCGTTTCCAAACGAAAAACACACTTTCGCATATTATATGCCACGAACAATGCATACAAATACGTGTATGTATCTGGCAGAATTGTGTGTACATTGCTGGTGGACGTGGGTGAAGTTCTCTTCGCTTAAAAAAGAACGTTATATCACTTTACCGGGCAAGTTTCACTTGATTTCATTGTACTGACCTGCCCCTTCGACGGTGAAATAACGGGACTCATTTGTTTCTTTTTAATTAAAAAAACTTGAAACCGATACCTGAATGTTCTATGTCGACTAGCCACAATGTGGTATCGATACTCGGAAATCAATACACTTGCGCCCATGAGTTCCTCCACACTCTGAAAACGTGTAACATGTTTTAAGGGAAATTCTAATTATAACCGTGTCCGGAGTCAAGCGACTTTGGCTATGGCTATTGATAGGGATGTGGACGTTGGCTTCAGCAACGGCGTTGAAGAGTGCCTTTTCAGCAATCCGGTTACTTTAGCCACCACCTTGGCCGCTAATTCGTAAATTCGGACATGGCCACCTACTATACTCAACGCTCACTGCTAACGATCACGGGAAATAGCCCATCAGGTAATGGACTTTTGCTTTAATTTCTAATCAACACCACAACAGAGATTTCTTACATGGTGTCAACCTATAGTATTTTCCACCACGCATAGCTTTACATCTTATTAACACCCAAACGTTGGAGCACAGAATCCCAGGACTATCAAGTTTGGACACTGTTATTGACAATAATTTACTTTCGTTTTGACAGTTGAAATTAATGTTTGTTTCGACAATCGGAAATGTTCCAGTGTGATTTTGGCACAAAAAAATGTTCGCATCTCCATCCCATTTCCCCCTTTTTTTCTCATCTACGAGTGGTTTTAGTTACACTGGTTTCGAGTTGAAGTTTCTGTGTGTTTTAATTAACGATTGTAACGACTGCCGGGTTCTCATTTTTCTGAAAATCACAGACGATGAATTTAATATGAAGAGTTGCTCTTTGCTGTAGCCTACCCGTGGGAATGCCACAGTTGTTCGCTCCCCCGATGGAGTTTATGGGCTATTTATTCTTGCTCGTGGCAGTACTCGAGAAGCTATTGAAGTATACATTGACAGAATGTTCTACTTTGAATAGACACCCTACGTTTTCAAGTGAAACCGCCGTCAGCACCAGAGCTGCATGTCAAATGGGTGATAGTTGGATCACTTCATCTGCAAAACATTTTTAAAAAATAACTTCATGTGCTGCGTGTAGGCCTATAAACCAGCAGGTCTAAGTTTGGTGTTTTTCGCGATAGATGTTGTTAGGTGGTTGTTGCTGTTGAAATGCACTCCAAAGGAAGTGTGTGAAAATTGGACGGCTTTGCCCGGGGACGTGCTGTCTTTGAAGGCACCAGTTTCAAGAGAATGACATTGTCCCTCGGCTGTTAAACGCTTCTTAGTGACATTATGCCATTTTGTGTTACTTCCAAACCGATGTGAAAGCTTAGCACACGCCCTCAAAAACGTATTCTGAGTTCGTCGACTGTAACTAAAAAGCGGACGCTTGCTCTTTGGGGTGTGAAGAAAACTTTTCTTTTAAAAATGATGACTGCCAGAAAAGACCACTCAACCAAACCCAACCTTCAGACCCAGCCGCCGGGGAGACCAGTTTTTCAGAATCGCTCCTCGGGAGTGTCGCTTACGCCAGGGGAGAAAGAAATCATCAGAGGTATCTGCCAAAACAAATTCTTCGGGGACGATTCTAACCGTTGGAGTAAACGACCCACTGGTGTCTCCACTAGTATCTTGGCATCGCGGCGGTTCACACCTTCTCTCCCGGCACCAGAGCGGAGAACTTTTCTTGACTTTTTACCCCAGGTCCACGCCTCGCCCATCGTGCCTCGTCTTTGGCCTGAAGATGATTTTACCTCCGGTATCTTGAAGATTGTCCGGGAGGTTAAAGTGCGGCATCTAGCAAGAAATCTGTGCAGCAGTGGGGTGGCGATGTCACCAAATCCCCGTCCTGACCCATTGGGGACTTTTGCCGGCGCAGAAACAAACATAGAACCAAGTTATTCATCCAAAGTCATTGATAAAAGGCCGATGTGGCGTAATCATTGCTCGGTGGGTGCAAAGCGACGCCATCAAAGACCGCTCCCGACAAAACATCGAATGCGGAAACGAACCCCTTGTTCAGGATCGCGGCGCCCATCTTCGTCATCCGAAACCATACCTGCCACTCGTTCTCGAAGAAAGGGGGCGACAAAATTAAGACGCGTCATCGAAGTTTCCGGTAAAGATGGAGGAAGTGTTCGGAGGAAACTCTACCTTGATGTGTTCCTCCCGATAGTCGGGACCTCGGAAGATGATGACGAGGAGGTTGAAGGGAGAGGGTACCAGAGTGATACGGAGCAACAAGACGAAGATGGAAACATCAACCGAGACGATTATGACAACACTGACGGTGATGAAGTGGAGTACACTGATTGAGGAAAGAAAAGGCAATTGGGAAACAACTATCAATGCAGTTTACAAAGTGCAATTACAGAGACTTCCTACTTAACTAAGTGACTGAATTGTGCTGAATTGTGTACGTACACGATAACTATCTTGTAATCTTGTACTTACACCTGTCAACTATCGTGTACGTACATGATGCAAGGCCCATGTCACATGCACACGAGGCACTTTACAGGCAACCAGTTCCAGGCAGAAATGGCATTCTCATTTGAATGTTCACATATTTTTCTTGGGAATCGTAATTGTATGAATAATTTCTCATGTGCTACCAAAGTGGTCTTGTAGCATGCACTGCAGTTGGTTGCCTCTAGTGCCTCGTGTGACAAGGCCCTTGGTCCGAATTTATTGTGTACGTATGATAGTTATCGTGTAGGGCCTACGTACACGATAAAAGTTGTTATTCATGTGGCGGCACTACGCTTCCGTACGCATATGCCACGGACGAATTTGCACAATATGTTTGAATTTTCTCCCATTAATTTCTCGTCCCGATATTTCAAACTGGTTCGGTGGTGGTGGCGGTGGGTTGGGTCTGGGGCCAGGGAGGGGTGGGAGGTAGATGGCAGATGGGTGTAGCGGATTTATATGGTGGCCCTGAAGGGACGTCGCATATCGCAAATATGTGCGCATACGTACAACTATCACATCAGATATTGCATTATGCGCCGTATTATTTGCGATATGCGATGTTCCTTCTGGGCCACTTAGATTTCCTTTCTACGAACTCAGGCCGTGTCCGAAACGGCGACTTCGGCTACAGCTACAGCTAGATCAGCGCGTCTGCCAGTGTTGAAGAATAGGCAGACGCGCGCGATCTCCCCGTAGCTGTAGCCGAAGTCGCCGTTTCGGACACGGCCTCAGTCGTCGCACCAAAGAGGTCGTACCTTTGGGGGAGTATACAGCCTCGCTACCATGGGCTGCGCGCCGTATCGATACCTCTCGTCGCAATCGAGCAATCGTACACCACTGGGAACGAGGTTGGGGAGTATATTGATATTACAACCGACTATGTTGGGTTCCCAACCCCGTTACTACCTTACTTATATCACGTGTGTCAACGTTGTTATGTCATTGTTTTCCCGACAGTGAAATTTATGAAAAGTAAAGGCTGCTCTTTTATTTTAGACAAAGGTGTCATCTACAACAAAGTACAATGCAGATTTTTTAGTTTTTGTTGAGTGTTAATGTTTGCGTCCATGTTGCTCTTTATCAACGACCATGAAACGTGCAAGCGACTTTGAAGACATTCAATTGCAGCCCAAATTGTCAAAGTATGCTCAGAGTCAGACTGCCACTAATGCAAATCATATTGATATTCAGTGTATGGAAAGCGACCCAAGATTAGAAGCTGAGCAGAATGAAGACAGGTAATAACTTATTTTTTAATCAAATCAATTTTAACAACAAAGCGCTGGGACTGTCGACTGTGTCATGGGCTTTTAATCTGTTATATAGTGTTAACGGGAAAATTGTTCAAAAACAGTAACTAAATGGAATTTTTATAAACCACTGACCCACTTTTTTATAACAAGCCACATTTTCAGTTCATGTTCTGTTAAAGCATGGTTAAAGTTGGTGGGCGCAATCTTTGAAAATGGCCTTTATAAAAATTCACGCAAGCCAATTAAAAAACTTGCGCAAACTGAAACCAATTTTAAAATTTTTGCACGTGCAAATTTTGAACTAAAGTTTGCCTAGGCCTACACTAATAAAAATGGAAATTGTGCGGCTGAGGCACAAATTGACACAGACTACAGAGGTGAGGCGGCTTCAACATTGTTGG
>CM021531.1:10405010-10415977 GCA_010994315.2 Pisaster ochraceus
CACAAATGCAACATGTCTAGTTTTATTTACTTCCTATTAAAAAAACTTTACTGTGCCTCTAATAGTATCTTACTCCATTCTCATCTATTTGTTGCTAGCTGTCTCAACTCGTGTACATGTAGGTCTGTCGTATTGTTGGGTGTACTGATACCACGCTGCTTGAGGTTGTTCTTGTTGACACTCAGGAGGTTGGTCTGAGACCTCCCAATATGCTTCCTGTGATGTGTAGCACTGTCTACTGCGTAACTAAGTGATATTAATGAGGCTGGGTTGTTTTCAGGGCTGTGTAGGATGTGACTGAGTAGAGTCAACAGGCATAGTCTACTTTTGTAGTGTGGTTATACAGATGCAATTATGAGGAGTTAATTGATGTACCTATTGGCAAGCTTGCAAACTACTTTGTGTTTTAGTCTAAATGTCTTTGACCTATATTACTATTTAACACCAGTAACATTAATGGGGAGTTAAAACGAACTTGATTCCAAGGTACATTTGATTCCAAGGTACATGTAGCCATAGGTAGAACAACTAAGACGTCACGTCGAAGTAATTGAGTGAAGTTGTAAGGGAGATGAATTGGATGTTTCCTTCGGCCGTTAACTTCTAGGGACAGACAAGATTAATCTCGGTATTCAGTCATGTTTCAGGGGTTTCTTACCCAACTAGGAAATACATAATTGGAGTTAAACCTATTTACATGTGTTTACAGTAAAACTCTTGTCAGTTAATAATTACACATTATTTACATAGCGCCCTCTCTTGATTATAATTAGGTCAGTGCCTCTCATCAGTTTGCTGTTGTGGCTTCATCCACCTTGTAATTTACCATAATTGAGGTTAGAGAGGCATCTCAAAGTAATGTTGCTCATATTAATGCCCTGAGGATCTCCCTGTGTGCAATATCAGACGTCATTTCAAAGGTTTCACTGACTTGCTAATGATGCTGTTGCATGCTGTGATGATCTCTTAATTAAGCTAGTTGACTGCCATGAAGGGCTGTAATGCCACCATTAAGGCCAAAGTGTAGGCAGTCATTATGGTGCATCATCTGGAATTTGCCACACGCACAAAACGGGGGCAAGGCCTCGCATCAGTGCAGATCCGGTTCAGGAGGCACCATTGACTGCTTGGAAGGTCCATTCCTAGACTGGATGGTGGGATCAGTGATTACAAACTTATTGTTGGTAATGAATCTGACATTCAACATGTCAAGGGCTAAATTTCAGCCTCAACACATACATACATTATTACATTGCTATCTATGTGAGGACTTTCTCTCTCCCTAACTTAACACTCTCCATAGACTTACATTAGCGCATGGAAAAATGTGAGGACAAAAAAATACAAAGGATTCCATTGTGAGGACAGCATTGTCTCTTTTGTATTCCTTTGTTCTACTGTCCCTACTCTTCTGTTACCATGCCCTACATATGTGTGATAAGCACATAATATTATATCTATACATTAGTTTGTCCTGAGACAAACACAAAGTAATCAAAATGTATTGTACCATGGTTATACAATCAAGGTCCTGTACCTGACCCTGAATTTAAACCCAACTGTGCCCAAGACCCCAACCATAAAGCTGATTTTGAACCTAACCCCAGGTATACTGACTCTAATCGTTGCCCATCATTAAACCATTATGATTATCATAAAAATTATCTTAGTGTGGATGTTAAATTTTTGAGTGCTTTTCTTTGCAAGCCATTTTCCTCTGTATTTAATGCTTTAAAATAGTTTAGCACACAATAACCACTTCGTTCAATGACTTGTATAGCCATCAAATTTGTCTTAAACTGGTTCACGGCGGACAGTTTCTGGTCGCCCAGAACAACTTTGGAGCGCCCTCAATTTTTTGAAGTTAGTCGGATGGCTGACAGGAATATCCACTCAGACATTCCATTGTGTAGTGGCACAGCCATGCAGACATGTATCGTTCTACCCTTCGTTTCACCCAAACAAGGAGGAACAGAATGTACTTGAACTCATGCTCATAATCTCCCTTTTTGGGGGGGTTATTGTGTATGAATCCCTAATACCAGAGCTGATTCCTTCTATCTTGTTGTTATACAAATCAATAATAGACAGGCTGCCCCATTGTTTGTTCATTGTATTCAGCTCAATTGGAGGTAAGTCTGAGCATTCCGAAATTCCATCATAACATGGCAGAATCTTAGCCAGGGCTTTGGCGAGAACATGAAATTCCAGTGCTTATTATGGGAACCTTTGTCAAGTCAGGGTTTCTTTCTGACAACGATATTTCAAAGGAAAATGGTTACCTCAGAAACTCCAAAATGTTCCGAAATATAATATCATACAGAGGCTTAGAAGTTTTATGGGAATACCGACCCAAAGTGGTTGAGTAAACCTCTTGGAGAGCAGCCTTGTTGGCAATTATTGAGAGCAATGTAGTGTGGGAGTTTTTCCACCTGGATCCGTGTAGGACCTTGGCGGTGTGAAGTGTTCACACAACTAACAGGTCGAAAGTGAGCAGGTAAACTGAAGGGTGAGTTCAGGCAGAGCTACTGTGAAAGCAGAAGGGATTTGAATCGTGTTGAAATTTAACTGAGTCAATACGGAGTTGACCTGTGTATGTTTCACTACGGATCAGGCATTGATAGTGTGAGAATGCCTACAGTTACTTGTAACACATACATGTAAGCCTATCCCTGCTGGCAATGCTTTGGTTTGATTTTTTTAGGAGATAGTCGTCTCTATACAAATCTGATCTACGTGTAACTGGCAAGGTGCCCAAGGAGGTAAAACATTCATGACTGCTAATTACTTTGCTCTTTTAAGGTTTTAAGGCATTTTTCCCTCTTCAGAGGGCACCTCATGAGAGAAATGTAAACTTCTACCGGAACATTTCAAAGCGCACCAAGGAAGTGACCAGTGCATGGAGGCAATTGCCTCAGTTGTCTCCGTGAAGTTAATATCTGTGTGGGGAAAAAGCTCCCCAACATGTAGCTAACACACTGGCGGCAATAGGAAACATCAGTGAAAATTATTAACTCCCCACCTCCTCAGCAATACATCAGTGAAAAATGATTAACCCACACCCCCGAGCTGCAACAAACATGAGTGAAAATGATTAACCCCACTCTCTGACTAACACACCACAGCATGCATCAGTGAAACTTATCAACCCCACCTTTACATGTAGCTCTGGGCAGCATAGGTAACAGTTTGTAGTCCTTGAGTTTTTGATTTTTCGCAAAACTAAGACAGTCAGTGAAATCCTGACAAATAAATCCAATAATTTGTCAGCTGTCACCATTCCAAAGGTTAACTCCACTTGGAAGCTATCAAGACTTCAAAATCAAGAACATGCCTGAGATTTCACATAGGCCATGGAGGCCTCTGTTGCCCTGGTCGTGGCCTTGGTGCCCCTTCAAAAGTTTGAAATAGATGTTTACATTTTCCAATGGAAAGGCCCTTTTCAAAATGAAAATGGCCTTTGACCCTTTCAAAGGTGAAATTCCAGGCTTGTTAGAATGATATTCCTTCTAGATTTTCTTGAGATAGTAGGTACATGTATATTTTTAGACAGCAACCACTGACTATCTCTGTGCAGATAAGATAAAGGCAATCAGCAGTGTCTTATTTTTCCTCCTGATCTGACAGCAGAGGAGACAAAACAGATTGACCCACCGGTGTTTGACCATAAATTTCATAGTAGTTGGTCTTTCTGTATGACCCTAATCCTTGCCTCGGTTTCCCTTACACTATGTGGCTAACATTGGTAATTGTCAAAGACCAGTATTCACATTTTTTGTGGCTCGACATTGTTGGCATAAAATAACAAATCTGTGAATGTTTAAGCTCAAGAAAATACTGGGGAAAAAAAAAACTTATTTGTTTTCACCATTTCCAAACATTGGGTTTTGGTCTCGCAAGATCAAAACTGATTCTTTTACCCTTTTCTCAAAAACTATAGCATGTCAAGCAAAAATCGTTCATGGGAGGTTTTCTTCCATGACCATCTTCTGTTCTTGGCGCAATGTCCATACCATGTAATTTTTGTGCAAATTTGTGAACAGTTATGTTTTCAATCCTATCAATGTTGTGCGCATCCATTAAAATTTGTCCTATAAATATTTTGATAAAACTTAAGTCAATTGTGTGTTTAGAAAGTGAATTGACTTGGTTCCTGCCAAAAACACAATTCCAGTCTGGATTCCAACACGTTGCTTCAGGTATTCATAGCAAACTTGACTTGGAAACAAGTCACAAGCAATTTGTACTGTACATTAAATTGTTGCTGGTTATCAGTTAAGTATTAAGCAATACTTTTCTTGGTTTAGCACACATGTATTTATCTACTTGTTGCATGTAGGTGTAGGAAAGCGCAGCCATGAAAATGAGTCTAGGTCTGACACTTAAACTAATTGAGAGTGACTTTGACTTCTGACTCTGGCTCTGGCTCTGGTGACGACTCTGGCTTTTGCTCCTCTAGTGCATGTTTTCAGAGTGGCTGATACGTATAGCCGAAGTGAAGCCAGGTGTACATATAATCTCAAGGTTTGTTTCGAAACATAAAGGAGAGCTTGTCATCTCACCTGGCACTCCCAAATCAAATGAGGGTTATCATTTTGGTGGCAAGATTATCAGCATCACAAAAATTCAATAGCCATGGGAACCCAAAAAACTAACCATTTTGGGAATAAGCCTAGCTGCTTGTTACATGTGTGTACGTGCACATATGATAAAGAAGAGATAACCAGCCTTGAGGGATCAACCGCCGGGCAAATACATGGAACCAGCAGCAGAGCCAAGATTTTGTTTCACTTATTTCGACGACACTGTACATGTATGTACATGTATCTGGATTTTTTACTTAGACAAATGTCAGGGGTAGACCTGTGCAGGGTAATCGGGTATCCAGGTACCCGAACACAGATGTCAATATATCCGGTTTTATTTTATCGGTTCCATTACCTGAAACTTTAGGTGAACATTTCAAAATCGCAAAAGTCGGTTAGAAGACTTTCACAAACATTCCAGGATGTATAATAAAAAGGGTAACAATATTTAAAGTTCTATTATATCTCGACCTTTATGATGCTAAAATGAAGCAACAAGAATGAGTATTTCATGTTTATAGGAACAACTTCTACATGTACCTTCCTTGCAATTTTTTACCTTCCCGTAAATTGTTGGCAAAAAAATACAAATAAACTTAATGACAATCAGGCTGAGATTTCTCCTTATGCAAATATTTCTTAGAGTGGGCCTACATCTTTTGAAATGATTGAAATGGCATGTGCCCCCATACCCCCCCCCCCCTTTTGGATATGCTGTTGCACAGTTTGGGAGAGGCCTTCGCCCAGTAGTGAGATGATATGGGCTGCTGCTGCTGCTGTTGATGATAATGATGATAATGATGATGATGATGATGATGATGATGTGCATAAAGCAACTGGATTTTGTTTTTACACTGCTTGTATACAGTTATCTGGTTTTGAAATCGAATAAACAAAGAATGACTGACAGGAATTACATCCAAGTAGAGGCCATGAAGGCAACGGCACGGCCTCTGTTGTCCAAGTTGTGGACTTGGTGACCCTTCAAAGTGCCCTTTGCAAAAACGAAAATGAAAATGGGCTTGCCCTCTCAAAGATGAAATTCCATGTCATGTAACCTCAAATTGTTATAAGCTCCTACATAGCTTCACAATTTGTTGCTCATGTACACATTTAAAGAATGTTCCCAAATTGAATTTCAAGATCTTGTTTATTGAATCTACTTTTGAATTTCATCTTCTTAGTACGCACATTACAAAGATTTAATTGTAAGTCTGGCTGATCAGTGTTTTGACAAAAGAGAATGGATTTAAAGTTTGAAGTGGTTTCCTCCTTTAACAAGCCTTTCCACCAAGCTTCAAACTCTGTCCAAATAGGTCCTGTAAATTTGCAATAAAAAACCAGTCATTTCATTGTCTCCGGAAACTTGGAGCAGAAGGAGCAAGCATCGCTTTTGATAATTTTCATCTTGGATACAAATCCAACAGTAGTCAGTAAACAATCCATTGTATAGATTTTATATAGAAATATTCTCGTACTGACTTCCTTACTACACAGATGGGGCAGGGAGTACATACAATATGTTTTTCCATTCATCCTTCATAATAATACCTAGCTTCAAGTTAAATTTGGTCTGAGCAGTTGGGTGTACAAATATCCAGAAGTAAGTCTTACAAATTTCTTTTATAGAAGGACTTGTCCTCGTAACAGTTGGTTCCTCAGAAAGACCCTATTTCCCTGTCGAAGCCTCCTCTCAGTGTTGCCACACCCAAGGGACAGCTGAGATAAGTTCTCTCCATTTCAGAAAAAGACGATTTGAAACCCTTCTGTCTACCCATGTTTCAAATGGAACAATCCTTCCGCCTTCAAGGAACAGGTCGCTGACCAGCATAATTCCTTTATAGAGTTTCAACCATCATAAAAACAGGGTTAGTTATTAATGCAAACTCGTTGATTATGCCAGACGTACTGTGAGTGAACCTCAACCTTAACATGTTGCTTCAAATCCAACTAAGAGTTAAACGTATCCTTGTGAAATGAAGGAATATTCTTCCATTCTCTCAGACACAATTCATATTAATGTGAAACACTGGATCTCCCCCATAAAGAGTAATGAAATAACTCAACAAGGACTTCCAAGCTGCTTGATTGATGTTGTTATATCTGAGTCCATTTTACACGTAAAGCTTTGAACATAGACTTAACATCTACCATTTTTAAAGCACCTTCTTCAATATCTCCTATAATTGTAGATCTCTTAATATCTTTGGCTCTATTCCATGGAATATCATACACAATACTTTCAATCTGCTTAACTACCTGGCAGTATACATGGATACAAGATGCCAAGTGTACAAATTGTAACAATGCAGAGGTTTTTATCAAAAGAATCTTACTAGACAGGGTTAGAAACCTGCCTCTCCAGATATTTAGAAGAGAAACTTAATATAGTTTTAAATTTAAAGTGCTTTTAAAAAATAAATCAGTCAGGTAGTGCAGCTAAAGGCATAAAGGGTTAATGTTATTTAATTAGCTAATAAATTACTTTAAAAAAATTATTGAATTAATTATTTTTTGTGCTAAAATCATACCTAGACCAGCTGAAAGATGTTGGGCTTGAAAAAAATGGAAACAGCTTAACTGACCAAGGCTTGTTAAGATTTCCCTACCTTCTGTAGAAAAACAGCCTGGGTTGTACATGTAGGCCTACAAGGAAATGTAAAAATGGGTTAAACTCACTGCAGGGTAAAGTTTAGGTTCAAAGTTAAAACATCATTGCAGATATAACATTGTATGAAAAATACACGCCCTGGGCTTAAACTGGAATATTTGTTGATTCAACATTAAAAGTCAAGTCTACGCCATTACCATTAAAAAAAGACCATTAAAAAAAGACAATAGCCGGTCCCTCCGCTGTTGCTGCTACCATGAGAACAAAGAATTTTCCCTCCCCATTCATGTTGCCAAGTTGCCTCTCATTTTCAACAGCTGTCAGTCCTCGGAGCACATGGTCCAGTATGGACAAATGTTTACATGCTAGACATGTTTTCGTTTTCGTTGTTATTACCGCCATATTTTCAATGACTCGTTCCTGAGCGTGTGTGCGCGTACTCATGGCCATTACTGCACAGGGAACTGGTATCGTCGTAGCCCCCTCCTGAGCATGTGTCATTGGTTTGGCAGTCGATCACAGCTGATTCGTAGTATTCTGAAATCTGTTTCTGTTGCAAGGTTTTTGGCTCAATTTTGTCGTTTTTTCTTTTATTTTTGGTTTGGCATCGTGAGGTTCAAAGGATCTTAAGAAATAGCATTTTTCTCTAACCCTCATTGTAAACATTGATGGCACCATAAAAAAGGGCTCAATGTAGAAGGATTTTAGCGGGCACACAGGAGAGTAAAACACATCTTTCCTTATCTGACATCTGCAGATCTTCCCACTTACTCCATACCCAAACCTCAACTTATATTTATGTGGAGTATCTCCACTGCCTCAATTCTCCAAACTCAACTGATATGAGTTAATGTAGGGTCCCCACATACTCAATATCCCAATCTCAATCAATATGAGTTTGTGTAGGATTCCCAGTGCCTCAATCCTTCAAACTACTGATATGAGTTTATGTAGGGTCCCCACAAACTCAATACCCCAATCTCAACCAATATGAGTTTGTGTAGGAATCCCACATGTAGTATGGACTCCTAGGGTTTATTGAGTGCCTTTACACTTAAAAAGGCTCGATATAAATTTGAAATGTCATTGAATATTACTTCCCCCCCCCCCACCCACCGATTTGTAAAAAGCATTTGCATTGTTACTGTGAAGTGTTATGATACCATCAAGACTATGGAAACGTACACTTACATTCGTGTACCAAAAGGTGGCTACGAATGTAAACTGTCAAAAATGAGGCATCCTTTGATGTCAGTGGGGGCACTTTACGAGCTTGTAACTTCATATTCCAAGGCTTTTCTGTCAAAAGAAAGATGCTGATAGACACTTGATGGTGTCCATGTGCATGTCCCATCCTATAGATTGGATGAATACATGAATTTTTACTAAAACTATTTACATGTAGAGCGAGATGTTTGTTATCTTTTTCGTAATGCAAGCTAATTTAATCATTAGAAAAATATTGATACAGGGCAATGTCACATGTTGTCACCATAATGAATACAAAAACAACATGTGAATCTGATTTAAAAAAAAATTTTTTACATTCAGATCATGCCACTCATTAGGTTTCCCAAATTATTTCAATTAATGAGAAAACACATGTCATTGTTTCTCTTTTGGTGCTACTAGTAAAAACAGGGGGAATGAAATCTGATGTGCGATATAAACCTGATGCATCCAACAGGCTTTTTGGGTGATATCGATCCAATGACCCCAATGTTCAAGCAAGCTGAATTCCTAACCGTTAGACTACGTACTAAGCGTGCATGGTGACAGGCGAGAGATCAGGCCCAATTTCATGGCTCTGCTTACTGTATTTCACGTTACTAGGCAATCTTTGCTTACACAACTAGCGCAGTAAGCCAAGAATGGTGATTGTATGCAGAATTCGGCATATAGGCCCCTATAGCAGAGCCATGAAATTTGGCCCAGTTCATATCCCGTAGTAAGCAATCGCAGAGCTGCCAACTAGCTGTGATTCTGCAGAGAGTTCTCTGAAAATAAACCAATCTTTCAATGTTCTGATGAACAAATTTGAAACATTTTCCCTGTTATGTTGAATATAATTCTAAATCTCTCCCTGATTGTTGTACAAAATCTTCCTGGTTTATTTATTTTAATGTTTTTTTTAATTGAAGCCCTCCACAGTCCACATGTCATTCCAAAGATGCATACTGTACTTGTACATGTACTCTTGTTTTTGGAACACACAGACAGATGTACATGGAAGATTAATGTAATAGCATTGGGTTTTTTTCTGTACACAATGTGTGTTCAGTAGACACATTCACTTCCAGTTCAGCAAGTCACTGCAATATTTAAATTAGACTTGTCATTGACAAATCACTTTGCTCTGTGTGGTTTTGATCATAACTCGAAACCCTTTTTATGCAAATTGCTGGAAAAGGCACCCTACCACAAACTGTCATAGCACACAGTCATGACACACTAGCACTAGGGACGCTAGCATTTATCTTGAGCTGCATCGGAGGATTTGGTTGATTTTGTTCAGCTCACATCCTTCTGGCTTCTGTCTTTCCGTTTCTGGCTGATGTCTTTGGTGATCGAGTCTGCCCTGCTCTGGTTGACATTTACAGACGCCTAGTTGTTTTTGTCAACGTTCTTTAACCAACACAGGTACTACTAAACTATTGTATGACTAATGGTTGTTACTTTGATTTTAATCTTTTTCTTTTTTCCGATAAGACTGCACAATATTTCCCTCAGGCTATACATGTACATATGTACAATTCTCAAAAAAAAAATTGCCAAGACTTTCTTATAAAACGTGTTTGGTGTTTTTGCTTGCCTTCATTGTCTGTTGCATCTACTTTATTTTGTGTGATCCTTAATCAACAAAAAGTAAAAAAAAAAAAAAATTTAGTCTGAAATCTTATTTTTTGAAATAATTAAACTTGATACAGTGGACCAATGCAAGATTTCTGGAGAAATCAAGTGTACTATCCAGTATTACCATTATGGGCAAGATGAGAGTCATCTATTACCCAGTTTATTGTACGACTCTCTTGAGAAATAAAGCTTGTTGTTTTGGTTTTGATGTGTGATAAACTCAGTGCTTTCCGAGGCACACTACACAGGTAGGAACCCAGGACCTCCTGCATTGTAGAGCAAGTGTCTCAACTGCTAGACCACAGTGCATGCCTGGTAACAAAAGGCTTGTTCAAATCCTTGATCACCTGTTGTGGTGAAATTCTCGCAGGTTGGTTGCATGGTGTGCTTACTATTGAGCACTGGAGGATAGGTGTAGTGTGTGCTCAACCTAAAATGCAATGGCTAGACAGGCAGCAGTGGCCTAACCTGACATTTTCATTTGGGATGGGGGCTAGCTTGGGCAAAGACATAATTTGGGGGGCTATGTATAAAACCATTCATTTGTGCATGCGTATCTTCGATCTCATTTCCTTTTGGGGGGGGGGGGGCAAGGTGTGTGTTTGTTTTTGTTTTTTTGTTTTTTTAGGGGGGAGGGTGGGTGCACCTGCCCCCTTTCTGGGTACACCATTGCCAGGCAGACCAGTTTTTAGTCGTGTGTGATGGTACAAATCATGGTTTTCTAATGAGGACCTTTATTGACCAAAACCTTCTTACTTCAGGAAAAAAATAATCTCAAACCAAGACTGTTCAACCTTCAATAAGAATTGATTGAGGTACAGTGTATGTTGTTACTGTATGTTTTGTGTAATGAACAGGATGCGTTCAGCCCCCGATTTCACGAAACTCATCGCAAGAAGCGATGCATCGTATGGTTT
>CM021531.1:10456321-10468011 GCA_010994315.2 Pisaster ochraceus
AAATGCGAAACACCTACGGAGCGCCATATGGTTGTGTACAAAAAAGTGTTTGAGTTTACAGATTGCACTGAGGAAAGAAAGACGAAGAACTTTGAGATTTATTGGACCATTCTCAATGAGTTTTAGATTATATGAAAGGGAATTCAATAAGGAAGAACTTTTTTATTACTTAATTTGCTGTAAAACAATATCTTCAAGGAGATAATGGAGTTTGTAAAAATGGCCTTTGAACAAAAGCTTTCTGTTGTGTAACAATGTGTGCTTCACGCTTGAGTGGTCAAACAATGCTCACCAGTGGATGTTATGTCCAAACAATTCGGTAATGAAAGGGTTAAGCGAGACAAGACTTTTTGACATTTTGTGTCAAGTGCTTGCTTTTATTGGAGATACAACAGTTTTGCACTGACCAGATGATATATTCACAGTATTGGGGACTCCGAACTCTTTATCGTTTTTTTTTAACCAGACTCAGGAAAATCCTATTTCAATCATTGATTTATGTCAGATGTGATCCTCCAGGCACAAACTCCCAGCCTCATTTTTATGCTACTGACGGCAATCCTGTGACCAACCATAGTTCACCACATATTTGAAGTGACTTTTAACTCTAAACCTGGGGTGTGTTTGGAAGGTGTGATGGTACTGTTTTAGTAATGGCTTTATGGTTGGTCTACTGGTGCTGATTTCACAACGAGCTAAGATTGCAGTTTATAAATCTTAATTGCTAGGCAAAGTGTGATGCCACAATACAAATCACTATGGTTATATTGACATCTCGTCGTAAGATGAATCTCGGTGCTTTTTAAAATCTAGCCCTGGGCAAAGTGTGATGTCACAATACCAACTACATGTACTATGGTAATAAAAACAGACAACCCAGTTTAAGATGAATCTTAGTGCTTTGTGAAATGACCCCCAGACATACAACTGAAATATGTATTGGTTATAACTGCGAAAGCACTGAGCCCTTTAAAAAAAATTAAAAACTCAAAAATCAAATGATGTTTGTACTTGCATTCATAAGTTGTACTGTCTCATCTTTGCAATTATTATTGGTGAGTGCATCAAGTTTCCATTTGGGGTAATTGAAAAAAAAAAGTTTTCACAGGTCGGTTCACTTGAATTTCATGTGCACTACAGAAAAGTAAAGCTGGTCTGTCCTTTCTAAGGGAAAGAAAATCAGTGTTTTTAGAGACCTGGGCCAAATTTCATAGAGCTGCTTAAGAAGCTAATAATGCTTTAACATGTTCTGCTTGGCAAAAATAAGCAGAACACCAGCCACAAATAGTATTTTGGGTGGTAACCATATTCTAGTAAGCATGGTTTTATTGTGCTTATCTCCTTTTTGTGCATAATCAGCTTTACGAAATTGGGCCATGCCTAGAGCTTCATATGCATAAAAAGTAGCTTAGAACATCAAAATGTATGCTTATAAAAATAAGGACACCAGCCAAAATTCCTTGACAATATGTACCGTCTGTGACTGGTATCCTGCTTGTTTTTAACCCATATTTGCCTAACTATGGGATTTCCCTTATAACATAAAAACGCTGTTAGTGCCTAACTACAGGAAGACCTGTAGATTAACTAACAAGTAATTAGTGACTTTCTTTATTCCCTTTACTAGCGATATGAGTGGGGAAACATCACAGTAAAGAGAATTGTGTACTCTTTCCAACAGTACAGTTTTGGGGCAAGTTTATTTGGAAGGCAGTAAATAATGAATATTTATTGTAATGCACCAACAAGCATTGCATGGGCTTAGGCAAGAACAATGTTTATGTACCATGTGCCAATTTCATAGAGCTGCTTGTGCTTACTATAGGAGCTTCCATTTCATAGAGCTGCTAATTGTAAGCACACGAAAAGGCAAGCTAACCTTCTTGTGCTTACTGTATAAAAATGAGTGACATAAAAAATGCAAATCCATGGTGAACACGCAAACTGGCTGCCTAATTTTCTTGCTTACCTGTGAAATACGCTTATGCTTAAGCAAATGTTTCTGCTATAGTTAGCCCGAAACTTTGCTTACCGCTTAGCAGCGCTATGAAATTGGCCTAGGGCACAGTTTCATGGAGCTGCTTAAGCAGACAATACTGCTTAAAGAATTTCTGCTAAGCAAAAATCACAAGGAAAACCGTCACAGACAGTACAGGTGGAATAAGTATTTTGGCTGGTAATCTTATTCTGGTAAGCAGTACTGTTTATTTGCTTAGCTACTTTTTTGTGTTTAAGCAGCTCTATGAAATTTGGCCCAGTCAGGCGGATATGGGTTAAGCATTGCATTCTATTCACGCAGCTCTATGAAATTGGGCCCTCTACAAAATTCATCAAAGTATCAAGTACAGTGTTTAATGTGAAAAATTGTCCAAACTAACCTCGGAAAGCTTCTTCACAGCACATAGGAAAATGGTGATTGTCAGAATCGAATTGGCAACCTATCAAGTTTTTAAGCCTATTTTTAAGTTTTGCATAGTCCAATCAGAATAGACTATGCAAACTTTGATTTTAATCTGCTGTTTCTTGATAGAAGTACTGGACGATGAATGCCAAGAGCTTTCCAGAGTCATGTGGAAATCACAGAGCATAGAGTTAATGCAGTAGGCCTATAACTCATTCCATTGAACAGTATGATTGACAATTTGGACCTAAGCGAAAGAGGCAAACCAAAGGAATATGGCATTATTTATTAGACAATGTGTCTGTCTGAAATCTTTGGACAAAGAGATAAATAGTGTTTTAATAGTTTTCTTGATTGCTTAAACTATTACTATTCAACAAGTCAATTTTTTGTGTGTTAACTTTTCTAAACTGACATTTACCATCTCCATCACTTCCTAAAGAATTATGTATCCTGACAGTTATAATGACCCAGACGTATTGCACAACTGAACATGTAGTTTGGATGAAATTTTATATTTCAACAGTTTTATAACTGTATGATACTTTTTCCATTCAAACTAAAAAGAGTTTGCTCGTTTTTGTTTCATAGTGGAGTATTTGAAGGAACACTAGGCAAAGGAGTAATTTCAGACTTTTATAAAAAATTATTCTTTTTTATGTCTGCCTTAAAAAAAAGTAGCTGTTATTATCTTGACATGTATAAATTATGCTCTTTGATTTACCTCGGTTATGTTAAGGTTACCATTTCCGCTAAGCGCCTCGAAATTTATAACTCCAGGGGTTACCAAAAGATGGAAAAGCCATAGTTTTTACACCATCGTTTTGTTTCTAGTTTCTTGTCAGCAATGGTTCTAACCCCAGAAGGCAAAGTCTATAAGTTGACTATGGGAGCAGTTGCTTAGTAGGGCTGTTGCCTCTATGCCGTTTGAGGCCTGAAGCTTGGAATGAACCTTGCTACAATGTATCAAAACATTTTTGTCCTAAAGTTTTGGATGGAGGTCTTAGAAGCAAGGTTTCAGTTGTAGGACAAAAAGCATAGGGGGCTGTGTATAAGTTTTATGTTTTTTAATATAGAATTAACCAAAGATCTTTTTGTTGTAAGACTCTTTTTGAGAATAAGAATTTACTAGTATTTAAAGAGGGGCTCCAAGGTCAAATTCAGTTAAAATTGTGGTCCCTCATTTTCCAATAGATAGAGTCCTCAAGAAATTTGAAGAAACAATTTGAAGTCCCTCTCCTCACGTTAAAATTGTGTAAAATGCTGTTTGGTTTTTTACCCTTTGTATGCATTAAATTTGTCAAGATAAAAAAAAGGTGATGACATCACCTTTCAAATGGTACAGAGAATTTCAGTTTATTCCTGCATTTTAATATTTAATCAAAATGGCATTGAATTTGATCTTTTGAGTTCTGCAAAAATTCCTTTTTGGATTGTACAGACCCAAATTTCGCACTAACGGTATCCAAAAAAATGACACCATTTTTACCATTTCAACATGGAACTTGTCGTTTTTCCATCCACTTTCATGAGGACTCTATCTATTGGGAAAACGAATGCATCACAAAACTCAATTTGACCTTGGACTTTAACTTCTGGCATAATTGTTTTTCAAGTTTATTACCCAACGATTACATTCTCCCAAGGTTGCCTGCATGTGACAGTGGGATTTATGGCTAATCTTTGGCTTCTAATTCCACATGAGTTTTAAAATGGATGAGCTTTATTTTAGAAAACCAAGTAAGGTTATAAAGGATCGTTTGAGCAAGTACTTCTTTTCTACAGGAACATGTCAACAATCAGCAGTCTTCAGGCTTGGATCCAAGGGGTCTGCCAGGGCACAATTTCACAGAGCTACTTAAGCACAGAAAGTAGCTAAGCAAAACAGAAATAAGCTACCAGAATAAGGTTACCAGTCAAAATGCATTTTCCTATATATGTATATATACCATCTGTGCCTGGTATCCTGCTCATTTTTGCTTAGGTGAAAATTTGTAAGTAAAATTGTCTGCTTAGAAGCAGCTCTTTGAAATTGGGTCCGGGCGTTCTAAACCTCTTCCTGTTCTTATTTTTTTCAAATTTCTCTACTTCAAATTTTAATTTTTAATTAATTTATTTATTTATTAATTTTTTTTTTTTTGGGGGAGGGTTGCTTTCTTTTTCCTTTCATAAACTTAAAACTTGCACCTTTACAAATAACCCTAGTGTCACTACAAACCTAAGCACGGATGGTGGTTAAAAGTCAAGCCTCATTGGCTATTAATTAACTCACTTGCACTTATATAAATTCTTGGCATTTTGATTGCCGGAATGGGCGTAACATGTCATCCATTTCTTGTTATGTGGTGTTACTGCCCTCCGAATAAAAAAATTACTTCCAATATTGCTTACTTGTGGCGTCATCGCAACCCTTAATTGTATTGTGTCAGGGCCGAGCGGTTAAGAGCACTGGACACAAAAGCTCTGTTGTTTCTGATCTGCTGAGTGTGTGATTGAGTCCCAGTCTTGTCACTTGTGTCCTTAAGCAAGACACTTAACCATTATTGCATCCTCCTTCGGATGGAACGTAAAGCCGTAGGTCCCGTGTGTTGTGTAATGCACGTAAAAGAACCCAGTTACACTGATTGCTAAGAGAAGGGGTTTGCCCCGGTGTTTCTGGCAGTGGCTGCTGAATATTCCGCAGGACTTCTTAAACCCTTATAAGGTGCTACATAAATCTGTCGCATAATTCAAAATAATAAAAAAACAGTCTTAAATGTTTCGGTTTGTTCAAGCGCCTTGAGTACCTTATTGGTACACATATGTGCTATATAAGACTATATGCAACTATATATTACCCCACTTGGTAAAATTCCTGGATCCGTGCCTGCTTTTGCAAACCCTTTGTTACCTTTTGAAGGTGGAATAAGGAACATTTTTGCTAAGGGGAATATTGTGTTTTAGTTTCATGTACTACTGTTTTTAATAAAACAATTGTTGAAATGGTTACTATGGTCTGTTGTTCATTTGTCTAACTGGAGTTGTGTCATGAATTACGTCTCTCTTTCAGATAAAAAGCAAGAACTATGAAAAAGTAGAAAAGGTGAGTTTACACAAATAATTTGTTTACGAGTTATGACATGAAGCTGATAATTACATATTTAACATTGAAAACAATTTTAAAATGTTTTTGCACATAACTTACAAGGTAGTAAGATAGTCATGGTTGAAAACTTCCCTTGAACTAGTTCCGCTTGAATTGCTATAGTTTTTGAGAAATTGGTGAACAAATTTGTTTTGATCTCTTGAGACCAAAACCCGATGTTTGGAAATTGTGAAAACATTAAAGTTTCCTCGCTATTTCTTTATGACTCCCATGACAGGTTAAGCTTAATTTTCCCTTAGGTCTGTACATTTGTTTGGTCACACAAAGTGTAGATACTGGTCTTTGAAAATTAGCAATGCTGTCCACTTGCTTTAAACCAAAGGTGGTTGGTGTAATTTACTTTCCAATTGGATTGAACTTCACATTTGTTGAAATACTTCTTTGAAAGATAACATATTTTACAAGAAAGTAATAGCATGCCAAATACTGGTCTTGACTTACGATGAGGTGCCCCTCGGAAGGCAACATTACAGAAAGGGCAACGGGGAAAGATTGGAGGCATAGTTAAGGGACAATTCCAATAGTAAGAGTCCTTTCGTACAAAGGTTTGTGTGCTGAGGCAGTTTATTTTGTTTTTTTCCGGTTGTGTTGGCGATGACAGCATTAAATATCTCAAGAGTTCCTCAGAACAATCCATAAGTTACTCCTTGGGAATCGAAACTGCCTTCAACTCTAGATATTACTTTTCCATCATCTGGTTTCATACCATAACACACAAAAGAGTAATTTCATTTTTGCTGTTTTCTCCAAATTTCATTTTCACTACAAAGTTGTTCCAGCGATGCTTGATGAAGGTTCTTAACATTGATCTGTGGAAGTGCTACCTCTCTTACGTGAAGGAGACAAAAGGGGGTCTTGCTTCGTACCGAGAAAAGATGGCCCAGGCATATGACTTTGCTTTGGACAAGATGGGCATGGATATATTCTCTTACCAGATTTGGTCGGACTATGTCACATACCTTAAGGGAGCGTAAGTCTTTGGATTATACATGTAGCTGTTTTGGGTTTTTTTTGCAACCAGCAATTTCAAATTAATTGCAAACTTGTTAAAACTTTTTAGTTATAATTTTGATACTGCATATCATGCACCCCTCCCAGTAACAAAAAAATTGACCTGCGAAAATTTTTAGCATGATAAGTGCTCGTGTTTTTAGGGAATCAGCAAAACAGTAAAATATTCTTGTGTCTTGAAATGCCATAAAATCATTAGCAGACAAAAGAATTGTCTGTCTTCTGGGCATAAATTGTACATTGCAAAAGTTGTACATTCTATATTTTTCCTGTGTCATAGTGAGGCTAAGGGGTCGTACGCAGAGAACCAGAGGATTACAGCAGTGCGTCGAGTATACCAACGAGGCGTCGTTAACCCCATGGTCAACATTGAAATCTTCTGGAAAGATTACTGTACATATGAAAATGTAGGTACAGCTCTCTTGCAGACATCCCTTGGGGATTCTTTGTGTAAGATTGTGGCAGTTGTTTTATACCAAAGAAGAATGGTTCTGCTTCATTGTTACAAGTGTGTTATAATAGAAAAACGCAAAAGATTAAGTTGTTTATGGAGTGTCATTGGTGAGTGGTCTAGTTCACCGGACCCAAGTTCTGCTATTGTCAGAGTGTGGGTTTGGGTCTTGGTCATGACTTAACCATAATTGCTTTGTCCTCCAGATGGGATGGATGCCCCTGTTGCTTCTGGTTTGGTTGGCTGCAGATTGAACCGCATCATCTTGTAAACTCTTACAATGTGCTAATAAAAATGTTAAGCCCTTTGAGATGCCCAGAAATAAAACAGTTTATCAGATTTGAATGTTATTATTATTATCATTACTATTAAATAAGTTCTTGCTTGGGAAACAAGGGGGTGACTCTAATAAAATATTTGGATGAAGTTACAAGAATTTGTGTCATGAGCCAACATTTTCAGTTCCACTTCCCCAACCTTCTAATCAATTGTCATCACGAACTTCCTATTGGTGTTTTTTTTTATCAGAACTTTCACAATTGTCATTGACTATTGGTTTTCAGGGAATAAACCCAATTATTGCAAAGAAAATGATTGATGACAGGAGTCGAAGCTACATGAATGCCAGACGAGTTGCAAAGGTAAAAAGTTATGTCACTATTTAACAGCAAACAATTTCCTTCTGATTTTGCAGATTGAAAAGTGAAGTTAGTTTTAAAATGGCAGCATCTTTTGCATAGCATTTTCTGAATTTTACAATTCATACTTAATAATCACTGTAAGCACAGAAAATTATTGTTTTGGAGATATAACCAGCCAGATTAATTTATAGCTCATGTTGTTAGTGACTGGTTCAATGCCAATTTGTGCTTAACAAATCTGTTCAGCAGAAATTGGTGCTTAGCAAGTTTTCCTCAAAGCAAAATGTAGGGGGGAATTGGTCACAAACAATGTACATTACATAGTATTTTGGCTGGTGACCTGTTTCTGCTAAGTAATAGTTTTCTATGGATTAAGCAATATTTTTGTGCTTAAACGTTTTATATTTTAATAGATGTTACATCAGGGATAAATAATACCATTTGTGTTAACACATACACTGATGTGTGTTAAGCACTGTATACTCGGTACTTTCTTGAGTCTTGTGCAAAAAGTTCACAGGCATATTACTCAGGTGGGATTCGAACCCACAACCTTATCTGCCCGGTAGCTACAGGCAATTCAGATCCTATGATATTACTTATCCCCAATGCAAATTAAACGTCTATTAAAATCATTGCACTACCCACTGTCAAAACATAGGATTTGAATTGTCTGTAGCTATCGAGTCAACTTCGGGATCTAGTGGTAAGATATCTTCTCTAGAATGGTAAAGGTCTTAGGTTCAAATCCCGCCCGAGTAATTTGCCCATGGATTGGTTTTTTCTCACAGGTCTCAGGGTAAACTACTTAGTATAGTCTTAACACACATCTGTGTATGTTGGTAAACACAACTATTAAATGTTTGATGTTATAGACCTTATGCACATGACATCATTTCAGTAGGGTGCCCTCGCCTAGAGGTCAAAAGGAGGGTGGTCATTGATGGCCAATCCTGTGCGCCGCGTGTCAAATCTGTGCGTTTCCTTTGTTTCGTCACCCTTTTACCTCTAATATGGCGGCTGGGTGACGTCAATGCATTTAAGGTCTATTTGGCCCTGTTTAAAACAGGAACTGTAACAAAAAACACTCCTTCTCTTCCCATTCAGGAATATGAAGCTGTCACTAAGGGTTTGAATCGTAACAACCCAGCTGTGCCACCCACGGGAACGCTAGAGGAAACCAAGCAGGTAGAACTTTGGAAGAAGTACATTAACTGGGAGAAGACGAACCCAACCAGAACAGAAGACCAAACGCTCATGACAAAGAGAGGTAAACATGTGAAATCATTCTAAAAGTACTTGCCCTTAGAATTGAACTCCAACTCTTTCTGAATTTGTTCTTGTATTTTTGTGTTCTTCCAAGAAGCCGTGCTACATAATTTATTTCTAAACTTGCATCCAAGGAGTTCACAAACAGTACATAGATAAACTGACCTGAACATTTATAACAAAAAAACTCAAGAATTTAAACAAGAAAATGGAGATCCTTAACCATGCAAATATGTTGTTATTTTAATCACAGTTAGTTTAATTTCCACAAGTTTTTCTTCGTAAAAACTGTGCTAACAAGATCTGTGTGCAGCACGTCGTGTACAAACCAATGTGTAAACGATGAGTGTCTGTTTGTGAAAACTAAAATTTATCTAGGTCACACAAGTTGCCTCTTCTTGAAAACTCAAAATGCAGATTAGTTGTTTATGTCATCATGCCAGTGCTATGTACTTCAATATAAACAATAAATTGCAAATATAAATGTTGCTGTTCGTGAAAACGAAAATTTTGGAGTTTTGTAAAATGCTCCTTGTGATAATTATTGTATTTAGAAAAATATAATGTTTTAGCACTTGAAACTTGGGGAAAATGTGTGATTTTTTTTGTAGAATTGCCTCTTTGAGAAAACGGTGACGATTTCTTTTAAAATGAAACATCTGAGGCACTTGAGCTCAATCCTTATCTGAATTTGTTCTTGCATTTCTGTGATTTTTTCCTAGAAATACGTCTTTGTAGACAAACGTCAGCTTTCTTTGTAGCTTAAAAGCTTTCCTTTAATTTAGTTTATACCTACTTTTCTTTGCTTCAACACTGATATAGCTATTTACAAATTAGAAGGAATTGCATAAATACTTTGAAACTTCATATTAAAAAAGGTGCTATGTTAAAGACTCTCTTCATCTGTCATGACTTTGATTCTCTTTATCTTGTCTCCATTGTTTGCAGTTATGTTTGCATATGAGCAATGTCTGTTATGTCTTGGTCACCATCCTGATGTGTGGTATGAGGCTGCTCTCTATCTGGAGAACTCCAGCAAATCATTTGCCGAAAAGGGGGTTAGTGACTGTTTTCCAAAGATGTCCACACGATGTAGGGTCTGGTGACATGCTGTGGACTTACACATGTCTACACAATGTTTTCTAACAGTTAGAATATCTCATTTTCTTAAAAAAGAAGCATTTTCTTATCATGTAGATTATTTAAGGGATTGCCAGAGTGAAAATCAGCTCTCAAAATAAATTCTGATTAAAAATGGGAAAAGTTTTAAAGATGTGTTTTTTTGAAACTACAAAATGACACTGGAATGTCCACCGAATGTACACGGATACATGCATTGGCTAGGTTGATGTTTGAAGTGTAATAGTATTGATGATAAAAGTCACAAATAAGTCATCGCAGTTTGGTTTAGAATCCCATTCGTGACACCTGTCCTTGAGCAAGACACTTGGCTACAACTGTTTCTCCTTACCTGGAAGTAAATGTGTACCTGCAAGGGTAGAGATTGTTCATGTGAATAATTAGCAACCTGTGTGCCAACTTGGCTGCGGGTGCTACATACTCCTTAGGGGTTGAGATGGTTTCAGGAATGCATAGGACCCTATGAATGTGGTGGTACGAAGTGTAAGGTGCTTTGACAGGTGACTTGGCTTGAAAAAGCTCTCACTAAATATATATTATATTATATGACCAATAACTCCTTTGTTGCCATCTTCCTCAAATTTCCAGGTTTTTAAAAAAATTAATCTGAGCTTTGTATGAACTGATTCCAGGATATGAACAATGCTAAAGTATTCAGCGACGAGGCAGCAGCTATCTATGAGAGAGCCATTCAAACCCTCATGAAGAAGAGCATGCTGATCTACTTCGCCTACGCAGACTTTGAAGAGGTGGGTATCCTATTCATCTCCGACAGTGTCTTCACCTTTCCAAAAAGGGTGACCTTATCATGCCTATCAAAATATCATGCCTGAATATGGACTGACTGTAAAACTTACTTACATACCCATTGGTTTGTTACTTATAGGCCCTAAATGTGTGTTTTTTTCCCCAACTCTTTTTCCAGGGGCGGATGAAGTATGAGAAAGTACACAATATCTACAAGCGATTACTTGCTATTGATGACATTGACCCCACATTGGTAAGATCCAGAGGTCACCTCTGCTTCTATAATCAGTGACCTCTTCATAGCGGTCATCTTGTTCTTTTCCCATTCAAATCAATGTAACCAAATTTGGTCTGAATCCTACAGTTGTCTAGCAGCTGTTTGGTAAAATTGAATTGTGTCTCACAATCAGCTAATTTCAAACTTTAGGAAAAGTTTGACTGTTACACCACCGCTTTGCCTCAGATCATCCATAGTTCATTGGAGATACTTTACGGGGTTTCACCATAAACTCAAGTTTCAAGAATATTTTCCCTCTATGCAAAGTTTTGAAAATTATAATTGTCCCCTTTTGTGAATCACTCTTTTTAAATTTCTTTCTGATCTCCACGATGCCGTAGGTGTATATTCAGTACATGAAGTTCACAAGGCGAGCAGAAGGTATTAAGGCAGCTAGGGGGATCTTTAAGAAGGCCAGAGAAGACTCACGGACACGCTACCATGTCTTCATCACAGCTGCTCTAATGGAATACTACTGCAGCAAGGTATAAACCTAATGGCAAGAGAGTCACTGTCCACCCTTTTTCCTCCAACCACCTTGCACATCCAAAAGGAGACATTCGACTACAGCCCCATCCCTCCCATCCACCTAATCACGAGCCCCCCCC
>CM021531.1:10485264-10504435 GCA_010994315.2 Pisaster ochraceus
GTATATTTTTATACTTTGTTGCATATTTCTAATGAACAGTCATTCCAAAAGTGGGGGGGACATCTGATATGCTGTCCCCCTCCAGTCTAAAAAGTGAGGGGGACATGTCCCCCCCCCCCCGTCCCCCACCCATCGACGCCCTTGCCAACTACAATACTACAAAACATCTATCGCAAAACATTCCGCCCTTCCAATGGCCCAACAGTAACCTACGGTTATGGTTTTATTGGAATCTGTGGTTTAGCCAAATCTTCAGAAAACCATAGAATGAACAGTTCACTTTTTATGAAGTTCCCAACAGGCCACCGTAACATGCTCAGTGCAACGTGACCGGCTGGAATTGGGGCTCACATGCAAAAACATGCTCCAGCGCGGCTTTAATTTTGCAGGCAAAATGATGTAAAACATTTTTTTTACGGTTATGCAAGCGAAGATTTTGTTTTCTTCGTCCGACAGATTAGGCTTAAGCCTGAATGCGAATCGAGGACGGCTCGCGGTTTCAATACGTTGTTTGGAGTGCTTGATTTCTAATTGGGCCAAAATCAATATACGGCGCTCTACTATCTTTGATTGTGACTAAACAATTTGCAGCTCTTGGGGAAAAGTATCCAAACGTACAAAGAATATGTTTTGATCAAATCTCTGTCATCGCATCATTCAGCTCCCATGTCAGGACGTTAGTGTTAAACTCTTCTGTGCGTTTTTCTCCAAGAATTCAACTTAAGGAAAATGGGGAAAAGAAAGCGCACTCGGGGCAGTTTTCGTCGTGGTGTTTCGTTGGTTCATTGGTTCAGAAATAAGGGACTTCGACTTGACGACAACCCGGCCTTGAAAGAAGCTTTAGTTGGTGCAAAAACCTTCAGATGTGTCTACATTTTAGATCCATGGTTTGCCAGGTCTCCAAATCAGGGTGTCAACAAGTGGAGGTATGTTATGTATTTATCATGGCATGAAATGACTTAAGCTAATTTTATTTGCTTAAAAATTATTTGTATAATAACATGACAGCGAACGATGTCCTGTTTTTTAGCTTTGTGAGCAAAATGTTACGCAAAATGTATCTATCACTTTTTATAGTAGCTACTCAAAAATCATCATTGCTACTCAATATTGGCATTTGATGTGCACAAAATAAGTTTGGTACTTGGGCCCGGGGATAGGGGCTGGCCCAGTCTCCCCCTTGGCAACGCCACTGGTCGTTAAAACAAAATTAAGTATTGCTATATTAAATTACTTTTATTGTTCAAATATTTCTTGTTAGTAATATTTTTATTGACCTAACAATACATCTTTTTTTTAAATAGTTTTTGCTGTATGTGTAAAAAATATGAACTTTTATACCATTTTTACTTGTTTGTTATTTCTTTAACAAAGTGGATCCCATATCCCTTGATCATGTTGTCAGATGTAAACGAGTCGTCAACATTATATTTATAAAACCTATTAAATTTCAAGGACTTTTTATTTCCCACTGTTCTATCAGTCAGTGGAACCCATCCCATATCAATCAATCAGCACACTCATGTTTAAATCCTGGCTACCATGGCCTTTTTTTTCTTTCTCAAAAACTTGTTTAAAATATTTCAAAATTTACCAAGTCAGTTTCCCTGAGTGTTTTATTATTTAAACGAATAGAAATAATCTTCTTTTATTCTTGTAAGTTTACTAGATTTACATGTAGGCATGCATACCTTTTCTTTTTCAAATTTTTGGCTCCTGAGGATTTTTTCATTTTTTTCCTTTTTTTAATAAAATGTTAAATTTGATTTGGTCCACATCGGTTAAATTGATGCCATTCATCTCGCCCCCAGCAAAGTTGTCCCCTACAAAGTTACCCCAAGCTGCAAAGTCACCCCTACAAAGTCGCCCCCTAGCAAAGTTAATGTGGCCCGAGACTCTTTTTGATGCTGCTAGAGTATCATTAGTATTAGTAGGCCTACAGTTCATCATTTATTCCCGGTGCACAATGTTGAAATTTATGTATTTATTCGGAATCATGTATTAAATCTTTATTAATTTCTTTCTTTAATTCATATTACTACCAACAAATAGGAAATCTAAATGCAAATTTGAACCATTTCAAAAAAAAATAAAAAATTAAAAAAGCAATTTGCTCGGAGGTGACTTTGCCAGTGTGGGCGACTTTGCTTGGGGGCGAGATGACTGGTTTCTGTTTAGATTAATGTGTTGGGGAACAAGGTGTTTTATAATCTGTTGTCAATGTCATTACACCATGTGCCAAGAAATTCCTACAGGTCTCCATCCATGAAGGCAGAAGTGTTTACTTTTTCACACATTACCAAAAGTTGAATGTTTTATACACTCCGATAAGTGCACAAAACTAGTTAGTGGCATGACGTTTCAACCCTAGCAGAGTATTTCTCTATGGCTAAATGACAACACTAAACAGTTACATGTATACTGGTGTAGCAAAAGTGGTCAAGTGGAAACAGTTGATAGGGACAAAAGCACACAGAAAAAGCAGGGGCTGAAAAAAGAGGAGGGCAAATTTAACACCACAAACTTTGTAGGATATTAAAAAGATTAGATTAGTGGTGGTGCAGGTGACATGACCCCTTGTCTTATGGGGGGTACCACCGGTATGGCTGGTGAAGGAGTTCAATTTTCTAATGTGTTGTCTACAGAAAATGTTTGTCTCATTCACTAATTAATTACTTTTCTCTCCCTCTTCCCATCATTGACTTTGTCTTTTGTGTTCCCTAGCTCCTGTGGTCAAACAAACCCCTTCCCCCATTGTGTTACCCTTCTCTCTGTTCAGCCCCTGCTTTCCCTGTGTGCTTTCATCTCTATCAATCATCTATCCACTTAACTGCATTTGTTTATACCAGAATCAGAAAATGCGTGTTCGGCTTGAGCCCCACTAACCCAAATTAACCTGACGTCATCACCCACAACCTTAGTTGTACCATTTGCGATAAGATTTCTTGTGCAGTCATGGCTTGAATTTGGGAGAAAAAAATCCAAAGGCTCACTGCAGGGCTTGTAGTCCAAAGTACAATGTTTTTACAGGACCAGACTTTTTTTTACAAGACCAGATTAACATATTTGTTGTTAAATTAAATGTATTACACAGTAATGTACATGTACTTTAAAACACACAAAAAACCACCCGACTAGTCTAGTCATAAGTTTACTAGCCCGTAAAATCACTGGCCTTGGGCCTGCAGGACCTTCATTTCGAGCCCAGTTTGCAAATTAGGAATAAGGAACAAGGCTAGAGTTATGGCCCTGTCAGTATTGGCGGCTACAGCTATGGCTATGGCTGGATTGCGGTGGACCTTACAATGGCGTGTCATTTTGTCTGGATAAAGACATTTCTGCTGCTTTGCAAAAAATTTCTCTGTGCTGTACAATTTTAGCAAAGTAAAGTACCCCCCCCCCCCATAAAACTGTATAGTTCTTACTCTTAATGGACTTTGTTGTTTACCTTCTGATGCAGATCTTATCAGAACAGCTCCCATCTTTTGTATCTTAAGCATTGAGTGTTTTGATTAGGTGCAATCAGGCATACTGTACAGTATTTTCATGTTGTGTTTACACTTGGGATTTAATTACATGTAGTGTGGCTGTAAACATGTTTTGAAACTGGTATTTTTTGTTGTAGGCCCTATTAATTTGAAGTTTCATGGTTTTTAGATTGAATAAGGAAAATTTATAAGTAAAACAAAAAAATACTTTTAGAAGTTACCCGTGCAGGGATGTCTGAGAGTCATTTCTAATAACAAAGAGTTCTGGAACTAGAATCAAAAATTTAGGAGGTTGATAAATGGTATTTTCTAAATGTTGGTAACCCAGAGAGATACAAATTTCAAGGGGCACTTTGAAATGTTATCCTAAGTTTGACAGATGTGATGAAGACCATGAAAGGCATGAATGATCTTATTAAAACCTTAAGAAATAATAATTTTTTTTACATGGCAGGCATGACAATGTCTGAATTCAGCAGACAAAAGTCTACAAGTTAACTAGAGTGGCTTTTGAAGCATTGTTATGGGCCAACTTGCATTAAAACAAATAATAACTCCATAAGTGAGCCCAAAAATCAAAAACTGCACGTAAGTCTCAATTTGATTAAAAATCTAGTACTTGGTATACCAGGGAGAATCAATGTTGTAGAATCATGTTCATGCTTGAAATTTGGATTGTATTTTTGTGTGCAGATTTCTTCTCCAGTGCTTAGAGGATCTAGACTCAAGTTTACGCAAGCTCAACTCTCGCCTCTTCCTCGTGAGAGGACAGCCGTCAGATGTGTTTCCTAAATTATTCAAGGTAATGAAAAGTTCATTGAGAAAATTTTTACTTTCTCCTGACTTCTTCTGACTCCTTTATCTACAATGTATTACAATCCCCAAATAATAAGAAAAAGGCTGAACATGAAATATTCCATTCTTAATATTATTTATTTCTGGTAATGAACCTGGCAAGGAATCCTCAACTACATGTATACCTTACACTGTAACTCATCCCATATGCTTGAAGATATCAGAAGTTGTTTAAGAAATCTCAGTTTTAGATGTGAGAGAATAACCCCAACTGGGCTCTATGGAAAGACCCGCTACTTCAGAGAGGGACTTGAAAGCCCAACTCACATACATTGCTCCGGTCCAGACTATGCCAAATCAGCCTGTTTAATTCCATTGGAGTAAGTGCAAAAAACTTTGTTAGACTCAAGTTTTAAAAGGCAGTGTATTGTGAGTCTGGCAATGACCAATACACTACCGTATGTTCCTGCGTCCAAGGCCATTGGTGCATAAGGCTCAGTACCCCCCAAATCACCGAAACTTGTTTAAGTGTCTGTGTATTTAGGTGCACTGCAGTAAAAGATGCACCATGACTGCAGAGGTTTGCCAGGTGCCACTCACTGTTAGCACATTGCTACACAGGGGTCGTCATTGTGATGGTGACGCTTAACACAACATCAAGAGGGATTACAAATTTTGAAATCAAGAAAATGAATGAAACATCGCTTCTGTGCTTTTAAATTGATTTCTTTTAATTTTCATTTTAAGGACTTTTTTCTTCTTTTTGGTTCAATAATTATCATTGTTATTCTTCATATAATTCAAAGTATTGACAGATTGTCTAGTTGTGATATTGGAAATAAACAAACAAACAAACAAACAAACAAACAAAAAACAAACCTACCTGGGCACTGAAGCCGAAGCCCAGTATACTTCAATTTCAATGCGAAAAGCAAACTTTCACAAATTTACAATGAAAAAATTGTTTCAAAGGTCTACCACCTGTGGGGTTCATACAGAGTACTGGCATTTACACGTCGTTGCTTTGCTCAAATTCCCGGATAATTTACATGGGAATACATTTGATAGGCAGATAAGACTTGTCTTATATGCAGGAAATTAGAAAATATGGTACATAACAATAACCTGAAAAACCAGCATATTTTCTGAATGTGTAAGCTCTTAGTTTTAGGTTTGTGCCTTGTTTTTCACGGACAATACTGTGCTTGCAAATTGCCCATGAAGATTTTGTTTTGCTCCTAGATACATGCACCAACTAATACCACACAATGGACTAGCCAACTCTCATGATAATTAAACATTTATGAAAATCACAAACAACAATACTCTTGAAAATACTTCCTCTCCCCTTAAAAACATCCTTTTCGGTGACAGCTATAAACAATTTTTTTAACAGACAAAACAAAACAGTACACTAGACTGAACACGTAGGACATTTACATTGTAAACTTTCAGACAAATCCTTTTAGACCTGTATCCTGGCCTACGATTACTTGTAATCTTAATGAAAATGTATGACATGATGTCGGTTGTTGTCATCGACATACACAAAGGCTTGCAATTGTGTGTGCTGTGGGTCAAGTTTAACTAAGTCCATGGAAATTTCACATTACTATTGGCCATTAAAACGTTTGCATTGTATTATCATTTCAATTCTATTTCTGAATGACATCTTGTTTCGCTTTTTTGTCCTGGCAAAAACATCCAGGGATTAATCTTAATTTTGCTACTTGCTCTTTTCCTGTTCCTGTTTATTTGTTCTTAGAATAACTCAAAAGTAACAAATAAAAAGGTTCATTGGACACAAATTACATTCTTGGAAGAAACGAAAATAGCAAATGAAGATTACAAAAGCTATTGTGGGCTTGAAAAATGATTATCTGCTGTAAGGATTGAAAAACTTTGTTGTTGTTGCTGACGCTATATACGTTGGATTAAGAAGTGATCTTTTATAGTTGGAAGATTCTTTCATTTTTGTTGTGCGCAGTAAAAACTTTACTAAGTTCTGAGTCTTATGAACTGTTTGTGAGGGAAGTTAATATCTAATCCTATAGGTTCTTTCTCTAAATAATAGTTAACAAACTTTGTTTCAAAGAGGAACATTTATTTATTTTGCTTTTCAGGAATGGGGAGTGAACAGACTGTCTTTTGAAGAAGACCCAGAGGTGTTTGGAAAACAGCGTGACGCCAAAATTAAGACACTTGCTGCCACGTTTCAAGTGCAGGTCGTTACGAGAATGTCACATACACTTTATGATCCGAAAGAGTAAGAATTACAATTTACACCCCTTTGTTCCATTTCTTTAGTTATTGTAATCAACATTCTAACAAAACATTGGTGGGAAACCTAATATTTTGAGAGAGGAAAAATGTGTTGCAAAAGTATTTCATTTTTTATTTTAAATTTAATGTACATTGAAGCTTTCAACTTACATCCATCCTTCACTTTTCCTAAAAAATATCACCAAATTATCTCACTTCTAGTCTCTGTTTTGGGACTTATTCAAAGAAAAGATGCATGATTGAAAAAAAAATAAAAATAACGATAAATAATTGTTTGGCTTTTTTCTAAAAACTGCAAAACAATTAGTATTTGCTTAATTGACTGAACTCATGAACGTGCACAAAAGCAGTGAGCGAAAATAAACTGATAGAGTGTCTTTTGATTTCTTGATAATTTGGTGAAATTTTCACAGGTTGTCTATTAATGTCAAGTGGAGTGAATGAATTAAAGGCAGGCTTGGAGGCCACGGAGGCCACAGAGGCCATGGAGTTTTGTAGGGTTAGGATGTTTAACCGGTTAATTGTTTAACCAACTAGTTAACTGTTTAACTGTACAAAATATTGAAACCTATTTCAAATTTTTTTTTAACAGTTAAACGAACTGAACAGTAAAAATAAAACACCCCCTCCCCCCAAAAAACCCAAACAAACCAAAACCCCCAAAAAGCAAAAAATAAATAAATAAATAAATAAATAAATCAAATTAATGAAGATGCCAGTTTTAAAAAACAAACAAAACCCACCTACATGTACCTTTTCTTGAAAATGTTAGCCTCAAGGGAGAATGATTGACAGCTCTTTTGTTGGTGGAACTGTCCTATCTTAATCCCCCCCCCCAAAAAAAAATCCTCCTCCAAAACTTTCCCATTAATACGCCATTAACATTCAGATTTTCTAATGCCCCTTGCAAAATGAAAACAGCACAAGTGCCCTCTCAACAATGAAATTCCAGAGCTGCATTTGTATTTTTCATATAAACCATTGACAATCTTAATGATTTTATGCAGATGTTTGACCAATTCTTGATGAGAAACAAATTTTTTCAAAAAAAGAAAGAAAAGAAATTCAAATGTCTACAACAACTTTATTTCACCCAGAATATTGTCAGTAAATAACAACAGTCCACCCTTGACCTACAAGCATTTCCAGTACCTCATCTCTCTAATGGATCCTCCGCCATTCCCAGACGACACTATCACATTAGCAGACATCGAAGGGATCAATACTGCAATAATGTCTAATCACGACTCCAAGTACGGCCTCTCATCACTGGAAGAACTTGGTAAGATCATTCAGACCTTTTTTTCTTTTTTTTCTCTGTCTTTTTTCTCTGTCTTTTTTTATTCAGAAAGATGGACCATTTAACACCACTTCCACTAAGTCAGTTTCATACTTCACACAAAGTGCAAAAATTATGTGAATTTCAGTGCCTGACAGTCACAGCTGGAAAACTTGGCATGGATTGTTTGCAGTACCAAAATTTACTGCTTATTCATTCTTGTGCAAAGTATGATCCAGGTATGAGTCACCACCTGCACTGTTTAATCCTTGACTTAAAAGACCATTTACAATGCAAAACACTATCTCCTCTTCAAAATTGATACAGTGTTTGTTGTAAAATTGTTAAATTTCCTGGATAAAAATTGTTAGGCCTATTTGGTGTAAAAATAGAAAAATACTTTCATAAATTCTGTAAATTTTCCCTTAAAGGTCTTTTGAGTTTGAAAACTGAATGATTTCCCCACTTCTCTTTTAAATATACTAACACTTAAAAGAGAACAAACTAATTTGCATAATGGTGTGATTCAGGCGGAACCCTGGGGATAACTTGAACAGAGAATATCACAAAGTGAGATCTGCAGTGACTAAAATAGCATCGCATTTCCTTGTAGCCGCTGGCATATTCATAATGCCGTGTCTATTAGCATTGATGAAGTGCAGATGGCTGTAGAACCATCTTCCTTAGTATCTGTTTGAAGTGCATGAAGCTTAATCATTTTAATCATTAATTACAATTTGCTATTCATAAGAAAAGACTTCTGTGTACTTGAAGATTCAGCTTCAATAGCAACATTAATCCAGACAATTTTTATCTCCTTACTGTGTGGTTTTGTAATTTAAATCGAGTTTCCCTATCTTTATTCATTTTCTGGTACGGAATTTGGTTATACACAATCAATTTCTTTCCAAGCACTTTTCCTCTTTGTTTGAACACGACTATTTTCTTTAAAGAGAAGAGAATAAATGCTTTCAAGTGAGTCGCTTTGCCGAGTAATTGTTCAAAGTGTGGTTTATCATTTATTGCGTAGGTGCCCAAATGCACTGACGACAAGGCCTGTTGAAAGTTCATTTTGGGACTGACTCTTGTTCCACCATGCTTCGGGCAATAACTCTGCTGAATATGCCACTTCAGAGCTTCTGTTGACACCTCTTCAGAGAAAACAGTTGTTTTTCTGATTCTAGGGGAAATACCTTGGATGAAATGGCAGTGCACATGTCTTTGACACTTTGAATTCGGGGATGGGGGGGGGGATTAAATCATTATTATAATGACCAGAGGAAATGCCGCTATGTATTCAGGAATTGTAATTCTCAGTTACCACTTCAAGACGGTCTGGGAAGTGGCCGTATTTGTACGTCGTTTTGATGAAATCATTTTCAGCGAGTACTTTAATCGCCTGGTATGGTACCCATGGTATGTCAACTAACCCAGCTTCCAGCATTCAGTCTCTTGTTTATTGCCACAGACTTTTTTAAATCGGCGCTTGCATATTTGAGGTTAACACTATAGACTATAGAGGTATCCATCCTGACTCGAGAGAATAGGCCAGCGAGGATTTTTCTTTGGGCTTCAGTCTTGGTATGTAATAATTTACGGTTTTGTGCAGTTGGAAACAAATCTTTGGACGAGCGCAAGTTAAATATTAACAGTCATGATAGTAAGTTTCCTGTTTATTAGCCAGTTTGAAGTAACTTCATGTGTTCTGGGTCCAATTTCATAAAGCTGTGTAGCAGAAAACATTCTGTGCTTAGCTGGATAAGCTGTGTGCACCCATCAATGTGGAAATTTGGCTGGAACCTACATGTACTTTGCTTAGCAAATTTCTGCAATTGGCCCTGGAACATATTTGGTCAGAAACACTGAACTTCTGTTTGTGTGTGGAAATTTGTGTTACTCTGTGAGTTGTGTGTAGGGGTTGCATGAATATACATTATATTTCAAAAGAAAAAAACAACATTGTGTATTTTGTGTGGTTGGTTGCAGAAGGTACCTGTTGTTAAAAGAAGTATTCTATGTGCTTGGTTGGAGAGATACATTGCTTGTTTTTTGGGGGGTTAAAATTGACTATTACTTCTAAAAGGCATCTCACAAATTCATTAGGCTTTGTCTTTTCACTTCTGATACAGTGAAAGCAACTTTTAAAAATATACTTTCACTAAAAGTGCAAACTTTCTTAAGAAAATTGATAACTATAGTAGAAAATCTGTTGACCAGTTACAATCGATCTGTAAACGGTTTAATTAATTTGTTTACATGAAAAAAAAATACTCTCAATGAATTAAAATGACAGAATTTTCTCACAAATGTCTGTTTTGCCCTACTGTGGATTTTACAGCTTAAAACAAGTAGCTAAGTGTCCTCTGCATAGCTTCTTTTTGTTTCTTTTTGTATGCATCTGGGCCCAATTTCATGGAGCTGCTTCAGCATGTATAAAGTTGCTAAGCACAACACAATTGAAGTAAGATGTTCTGCGCAGCTCTATGAAATTGGGCCCTGCTCAGAAAAGCTGGTTTTGATTGTTTTTTTTTCCTGCTCATCATTTGTTTTCATGCATCATTATAAAGCGCATTATCAAACTTGTTAGTTGGTTTGTTCTTCCAGGATTTGATACCGAGGACCTCCAGCCTCCCGTTTGGATTGGAGGAGAGACTGTTGCTAAGCAACGGCTGGATCGCCACTTGGAACGAAAGGTAGGGATGGACACCCCCACCAAAAAAAAAGGGCCTTCAATTAATACTTGGCTCCAAATGGCAAGTGCCATATTGCCTTGTTTAAGACCCAATATAATGTACATGAAATTTTTTCCTTGTCAAAATGCCCCTAGTAAGGGAAACTGCTGTGTCCTTTTAGAAATGAACTTAGTGGTCCATAGCTGAAATGAACTTAAGAGCTTGGGGGAGGGGTAGGACTTGACTCGTCAATTACAACAAATGTCTTAAAGGGAATTGACCGCCTCGGTAAATTCCATGAGTAGTACTCCAGAGCAACACATCATCTTGAAAGAGGTTTCTTTGGAATTCCCTTTACCCGTAAAGGGAAAAAGGATGCCTTTGTATTGACATACACAGAAATCAACAGCTGCGTCCATGAATTCAATAGGTTGGATTTGAAACTTTTCATGGCTTGAAATCAAGAGTTCTGTCAATAATCTGTCTGATGAGTTGTGGTAAATCTGAAAAGATCCCAGTGACTTGTCTAATAACTGTTTTAATCAGTAACTGTATGCTGTGATCATCAGCAGGGAAATACAAACATGCATGATAATTGATTTGAGATGAAAGATATGATAACATCACATTTCTTTATTTGTACTCTTTCCAGGCATGGGTTGCCAACTTTGAACGTCCCCGCATGTCAAGCGCCTCGCTGATGGCCAGCCCCACCGGATTAGGACCCTATCTTAGATTTGGATGTCTGTCACCTAGACTTTTCTATTGGAGACTCACTGAGCTATATCGCAAGGTACAGACCATTTAGGGTTAGAAAGAAAGATTGACACAGAGGCTCTTTCTGAAATAACGGCTTTGGCTTGGGCTCTGGCTGGGTTCCATCTGCCTAAGCCGGAAGACCAAGCCATAGATTTTTTAATAAGGCCATAAACATATTGATACATATTGATACCAGAAGTTGCTCCTGCGGCTGTTGCTAAGATTTTGCTAATGGCAGACTATGCGTCAGTGCATGTTAATAAAGTAATCTAGCAGCAGGCCCTATTATACAGGCTTACATGGTTGAGACTGAAACCTACATGTCCATATACCCAACATACGCTTCTTCAGTGATTGACCAAAAGGACAGCTTCAATCGTTGTTAGATTAGTGGGGCAAATAGGGGAAATACTTGGGTGAATCGTGCCTTAATGATAGCATGGAATTTGTCAGAGTACGCCCTGAGAAAGATATTTGGCAAAAGAGCCATCGCAGATTTGTCCTTTGAAAAAATATAGGTAGAAAAACAAACAACTTTCAAAACCTTCGAAATGGCTGCCTTTGCTTGTTACATATCAGGACAAATCCGTCATGGCCCTATTGCCAAGCATCTCTCTTATGATGTATGCTGACTGTGTGCCAACTCCACTCTGGTATCATCAAAGGCACAATCCTATCACCTATCTGCTGTACTAAATGGGAAGCTTTATTTAGCTGATTGCAATGCGATTGAAAATAAACAATCCCTCCTTTACTCAAGACCAGTGGTAGAGGACTCGAGTTCATTTTTTGTGGACTCGGTCTCGGAGCACAGAGACTTGGACTCAGACTCGAATCCTGGGGCTCGGCGTGACTGGGTTGGAGGCCGGGGGAAACACGCAACTTTAGCTACCTTCATTGTGCCCAACAGGACTAACTTTTTAGACATGAGGGACTCCGACTTGGTCAAAAGGGGACTCAAACTTGGTTGGTCAGACTCAGACTGGGTGGGAGGACTCGGACTCGAAAATACAGGGACTCGACTACAGCACTGTGTGAAGGAAACAAACTCCTGCACTTTGACATGTTCAGACTAGGACAATCTATTTACAAATTGTCCAGTAAAATATTTCGCAGAGCTAGCACTAAACTGCGCCCTGTCTTTCCTTGTCTTAACCAGATGAAGAAAACAACTAATATTCCACTCTTCCTGCATGGCCAGCTGTACTGGCGAGAGTTCTTCTTCACACTTGGCTACAATAATCAGAAGCTGGACCAGATGATCGACAACCCGATCTGCATACCAATACCATGGGAAGAAAATGATGAGAAGCTTCAGAAATGGAGAAATGTAAGTCTCAAACACTCTAACTTTACAGAGTCCTTTTCCGTTAAAATCATCTGGAGGATTTTTATGATTTTGAAGGATTTAAGCAGTTTTGACTTTCATATATTAGAGGCAGTAAGGATCCTACAAATCAGTTGATTTTGGATAATTGAGGCAGTGAGGATCCTACAAAACTTAGTTTTGTTGGATTGAGGCAGTGGGGATCCTACTTAAGTTTGTTGGATTGAGGCAGTGGGGATCCTACATATACTCATATCAGTTAAGTTTGTTGGATTGAGGCAGTGGGGATCATCCTTTAACTGTGCTGGGTTGATTTTTAAGGATACTTTATAAATATGATGAATGCTATTAATGTAGATTGTTTTGTGCTGTGCTGTCTGATCCTCTCATCTTCCAATTAATTGATTTTCACAGATCAGAGGCACTAGTTTAGGGAAACTGGTGTTCGGAAGTGGAACCTACTTTTTGAAATGATTTAGTAACTGCATCAGTGGAGGAATAATATTATTTTTGACTCTACAACAATGTTAGATCAGTGCTTTCACAGTCCAGTGGGGAAAAAATCCACAGGTTATTTATTCTCAGCTACTTGAGTGAAATTTTTTTTTTCACGGGGTTTCTGTTTAAACTTGTTTATAATGTGTTTACTTTATCATTTCATTGTAACTTTTATATTTTTACATGTTTTAATTTGTGTATTTATCTATTAAAAAGTTAGGCCCCAACCTCAAGGTTTTGAAAGACTAGCTACAAAAAGACAATACGTTGATTTCATTTGTGAGATGTTTTTGTGTTAATACGTCTATGTTGCAACAAAGCGGCTATACATAAGATAGCTCCCACAAATGACGTAACATGGGTGATGACACAACACATGTAACATGGCTTTTCGCGAATCTTTCTGAAAAGCACCAGAGAAGGGTGTTCGAAGTGATTGCTTTTGTAAATAGTTAAAATCGGTTAAATTTCATGGGAACTCAATTTTGTTATCGATTGAAAACATTTTAAATTTATTTCAGCAAAGATAACTTGTTGCCGTTTTCATTCAAGCTGGTCTCAAACCTTGACTCTAGCATTCTAGATTAGATGTCCTTATACCAAGAGCACCAAGGCTGTCCAGTGATGATAAACTGATTTGATGTTGTGAAGTTAGCAAGGTCCCCGAACCTCAACCAATTTAATTGATTATAAAAATGTATCGGAGATAGAAGAACATTGGAGAAAGGAATGTTTTATTTATTTAGTTATTTTGTTCTTTTCTTATTCCTATGCTTTTATTTCTAGGGGGAGACTGGATTCCCGTGGATTGATGCCATCATGATCCAGCTTCGCCAGGAGGGTTGGATACATCCCATCGCACGACATGCTGTCGCTTGCTTCTTGACACGGGGTGACCTCTGGATCAGCTGGGAGGAAGGGGCAAAGGTCAGTATTTCCTTTTAACTATTGAGGGCACCTATTAAACTATGTTATTTAGTAAGATCTTAAAGAATAGTTTCTAAAATGGGCGGTTTGAAATTTGTTGTATTTGCTTGTGTATCGGGGTGAGCTTGTCATTGCCATCAGTTACTTAGTCTTGACATACAGGGATGATAAATTTCAGATTTGTATCTATATTCAGATTTGTATAATGTCTACCTGGTAAAAAAAAAGTAACTGTTATTTTCTTCAGATGTAAAGGTATCCTGCTCTTTGATCTAATTCTGTAGCACTGGGGATACTGTTCCTAGAAGCTTCTTTGAAAATAGAACCAAAAGGTGGAAATGCCACCATTTCAACATACCTTCTGGATTCAGACCTTTCTGTCAGCAACAATTGCACCCCCGAACAAGATCACTAAGTATTTAGTTGGTTTGACAAGTTAAGGGCATCCTTTGTTTGAATGTGAGTATCATTTTGTTTACAATGAATATTTCTTTACAATCCCACCTCATGTTTTCCCAGGTGTTTGAAGACCTTCTTCTGGACGCGGACTGGAGCGTGAATGCTGGCAACTGGATCTGGCTCTCTTGCTCGTCGTTTCATCAACAGTTTTTTCACTGTTACAAGTTCTGCCCAGTGATGTTCAGTCAGCAAACTGACCCCAATGGTGACTACGTTCGGTAAGTGCCTCATCCTTACAATTGAAAGCCTTCAGTTTAAAAATGTTATCAAACTAGTTCAAGATGCTGCAACACCAACATGTCAATCTGAACGTTATGAGAGATTTTTTTCATGAGTTATTTCATGATAATTTCTGACCTCTCTTGAGTAATGTTGCAGGGATGAGAAATTTCAGACTTTTATCTGAAATCCAGACATTTTTACTTCTGCCTGTTACAAAAAATAGCAGTTATTTTCTTTAGATATAAAGAAATCATGCTCCTTGATCTTCTTTTCTAGTGTGAAGGAAACTGTTCTCAGAAGCTCCTTAAAATCTCTAACCCTAAGGGCCACCCAAAGACGGAAATGCCATTATTTTCAACATGCTTCTTAAGATCCGGATCCAAGTTTCATACCCTTTTTTTCAGCAATGACTCTTGCTCTTAATGTTGAAGCAATGTGCCTTTTTTTGGCAATCTGGCCATAGACCGTGTAGACACTGCCAAAGCAGTCAATTTGGACACAGCCTTAATGTTGGACTTCACTAGTGCCAAGTGTAGAATGTCGTGGTTTAATAGTTTCTCTTAGTAGGGTTGAGTTCAGAAGGCTACCCAGTATTTATGTTCATGTACACTATACACTGTACTTCCAGAAAGTAATCACGATCCCAACAAAATATTTGTATTAAACTTGGGTCATAGATTGGTTTTTGTCAATGTAATGCTGATTTACAGGCCAAATTATCAAAAAAGATACAGCAAAAGTCAGCTGTGAAAGTTCCAGCTGAATTCAGTGCCAACTTGTTGAGAAAACAGCAAAAAGCAGTCTTGGAATTTTTATCGAGAATGTCAGTTCCATCCACGTTTAGCAAGGTGACATCGGTACCAACCGCATCTCTGGTTGCAGCATTCACAAACAGACACCTGGATTGAGGAATCTGAGAAATCACTCATGCGTGAAGTGTTTCTTAGATTCAAATGTTTTCGGGTGAAAAATGGTCCAAACAATATTTCCTTGAAGGGATTCCTTTCTCAAAATAGTTTATACTATCAACAGCTGCAGTGCTTCTCACCAAGTAAGCTTTTTATGGTCATTAATTGTTGGAGTATTTACTATTCTATTACCCTACCTTCGAGGTTACATAATTTGACTGTCTAAATGGAATGTTGTCCGTATTCAGGAGAATACACCTCATGGCTAGATATCAAGTTTCCAACACTTCAACCTTCTGTTTTTGGTTCATTTCAGGAAGTACATACCAGCACTGAAGAACTTCTCAGCCAAGTATATCTATAATCCGTGGACGGCGCCACTTGATGTCCAAGAGAAGGCAAAATGTGTTATTGGTGAGTGTTGATGATTCATCACCTCCCCCAAACCCATCCTAATTCAGCAGTAGGGTGGGTATACCATACCCGATGTGTGGCAGAGGGCGTCCCTCCGAATGTTCATTGCTATCCATGGTCTCTCCCCTCATTACATTTCCGAACTGGTTTCACCATATACTCCGACAAGGTCTCTCAGATCTTCTACCCAACATCTCCTACAAATACCCCCACACAGAACAAAAACTTTAACAAGGTAAAAGAACCTTTGCCTTCAGCTCACCCACTCTTTGGAACTCTCTCCCTGCTACCCTCTGTTCTCTGACAAACCCGGATCCCTTCAAAATACACCTCAAATCCCCTCTGTTTTCACAATCTTATTGGTAATTTTAAATCTTAAGTATTTTGTTTGTTATTATGTATTGTATGTTTAGCACATTGAGGGTTCTCCCAGAACTGAAATATGCTCTATAATAATATTATACCATTACTCAAACACACTTTTCCCCTCTTTGCTGTTTGCTGCGTTTTAATTGCATGTGTAAAACTAAAAATACAACTCGTCGAACTTCGAGGGCGGTTGTGGATGGTATGTGGAGTAATAGGCAGGGCGGCTGCTGGCGGTGTGCGAGCTAAAGGGTTAAAGTGAGGAAGGAGGTAGTAAATTTTACGAAAACATTTTCCCATCTTTCCTACTCAGGTAAAGATTATCCACTACCGATGGTGAACCATAACAAGGTCAGCAGAATCAACTCTGAAAGGATGAAGAAGATTCTGCAGAGTGTTTCCAGGAAACCTAGCTATGATGGTAAGAACTTACCTCCAACCCCCTCCCCCAAGCACTGTTGGGAAATTCAAATTTGTTGGTAAAGTACTTTGATAACTTTAGTTCGTTTTTCATTCATATTGGAGCTACATTTACACACTGACGTGGATGAGAGCCCAATGGCTTAAGCAAAACCTCAAAGCACTGTTGTGGGTTCAAAAAATTGCTTCCAAAATAACGTCATTTATATGGAAACTAGCCTGTGACATAAAAACCATCAAATTTAAACAGCTTTCCTTTTGCTCCAAATAGATACACCAAAATTGATTGAATTAAGATGTGACATTGATTTCAACTTTAAAATATTAGTCAAATAATTTGGCGCCACTTCTTTTAATTATAGAATCCGTTACTGCTAGTACTTTGTACAGCAAGGTACAGAATCAGCACAGGATCCCAAACATGCAGACCGAACCACCGCGTAAGCTTGCCAGACTTGCCCAAGACGAGATGTCCGCACACTCAAGCAGTTACATGACTGCTCAAGATGATTTAACGGCGGGCACTAACAGTTATATGACTGCTCAAGATGATTTAACGGCGGGCACTAACAGCTACATGACTGTTCAAGATGATTTAACGGCGGGCACCAACAGTTACCTGTCTGCTCAAGATGATTTAACGGCAGGCACCAACAGTTACATGACTGCTCAAGATGATTTAGTGGCGGGCACTAACAGTTACATGACTGCTCAAGATGATTTAGTGGCGGGCACTAACAGTTACATGACTGCTCAAGATGATATAACGGCGGGCACCAACAGTTACCTGTCTGCTCAAGATGATTTAACGGCGGGCACTAACAGTTATATGCCTGCTACCCACCAGTCAAACATCCTTCCTGTGCAAGACACCTACAGCATTCAAGATGCGTTCACCATGCCTCAAGACAATATGCTGGAACAAGACCCTCAACAGAACACACCATGGGATGACCTAACACAGAGAATCTTACATGCACATGTACCAACAACTCTTCCTGGTAGTAACTGGCACTAGTAGTGGATTTCAGTCAGTAACATTGCTAGCTCATGACATAAAACACCTTCAGGGCTTGGATTTAGGGGGGATCCACCCGACAGCAGGGATTATAGCTCAACATTTATACGGATCAAAAATTGTTTACAAGATTAGAATCAAAATGAAAAAACTCTCTGACACAGTCTTTACATGCATTTAACTTTTTTTTTTATTAACAAGCACCAAGACAAGACATGTAAGAGTAAATTTGTGTCATCTGCCTTTATGAGTATTAAGTGTACCTCATTACTCAACAGAATTGAAAAGTATTTAGCTGACTCAAAGGCAACATTTGAACACAGTTTGACACTGTTAACGATGTTACAGAGTGAGGTAAGGTTACTCAATTGACAGCACACAAGCCCACCGGACTTGTCAGGTCATAAGTTTACTGCCGACACTAAATTCACTAGCCTGCCCTCCAGTGTAAAATTCAAGCCCTGACATTTATCAACAAGTATTTCAGTTTACAACTGGCATTGGACCATGGTAGAATGTGACACATCTTGATATAATTAAATATTACAGTCGTCTACGTGTACCTGGAAATGCTGTTGGTACATGTAAGGTACATGTAAGGTACATGTAAATAGGCCCCATCATGTGTTACTAGTGATAATAGGGCTTAATGGATTTCAGTTAGTACACGAAAGTCGCCACACACTTATTACCAACAAGTACACACTGGGAGACACTGTGTGGGGTTTGGTGGTTAGGGGTGTTCTGGACTTACACCTTTATGTTTATTTTGTGTTGTTTTTATGTATCTGTATAGTTGGTCCCTGTAAGTAGTGACCTTGACAATAGTGAATTATTGGACTGTTTTGTAAATGAAAAACTGTAAATACATGTTTCTTTTCTGAGGTAGCCTTGGGGAGGAAGTTTAAGGTTGTGACAGTGGATAGATGCTTTCAATGAGGGACGAAGGGGTATGCTTAAATTATATGACATCTTTTATTAAGATTTGCACTTGTATACAAACTTTGCTTAATGTACATACATAAAGTAAAAAATCAGATTTAGGTTTCGTTTGGTTGAGCTTATTTTTGGCCTATTTCCTTTGATCATTATAGAATTTAAGGTAATGCACATTACTAACTGTAAACTTATTTTAGATGTCATTTGTTACATTTTGGTAGGAAAATGAAATCTTTGTATTCATTGTACATGTATTTGTATCCTTTATCAGTCTTGCTGGACTCAGTTTTGACCCAAATTTGATAAAAATGCTGGGCTTACCCCATGCAATTTATATGTGTTCCATTTTGGACCGAAATTTGATAAAAAATGCTGTGGACTTACCCCTTGTGATTTT
>CM021531.1:10513272-10549142 GCA_010994315.2 Pisaster ochraceus
TTAATTGCAACAAATATTAGGGGAAAACGCCAGAAATTAAAACGCGATCAACGTTGTCTTAAAATATACTTAGATAATTTTATTTCCTTCCAAAGCCAGTCAAAAGTTAAGATATATATATATACAAAAACTTGGTTTAGTTATCCTTGAAGTACATTTTTACACCCAAGTTTTCTTATGAGAAGATGGAAGTTATCTTATAATAGCTGGAAGAAAAAAAAGAGGTGATTGAATTGCTTTTAACCTGCCACAAATACTTATGGCGGGAGTATAAAATAAATAAAAGTAAAAACTTAGATTACATTGAAGATATACTTCGTGAGCTTGCCAGCACAAGCTCACAGTGGAGTTATCCGTTTGTGTATCATACCAATTGAATATCGACTGAACATATTTTTAATAAGCAGTCGGGTAACAATTGTATACAAAGCTACTGATACTGTTAAGCATTTGTGGAGGGGGTTTCATCAACAAATTTACTAGTGGAAGGTGAACATTCTTGACACTATGTTCAAAAACGTTTGTATGAGCAGTAGTGTAGCTACAATTCTTGGCGATTTGTGCATTAAAAAAAAACTCATGTGGGGTGGGGATTTGGTTACACCACTGGTTAAATGAAGCCCCTTCAATCACTGTGTTTTGGAAAATCTTTGTGTTATTTTCAGGTGTTTTGAGGTGTTAGTAACAAATAACCTTAGGCTCAGATATTAGTCACAATGCAGAGGGGCTTTTACATTTCAAGGTGCAATAAATAAATAAATAAATACAAAACGACAAAAACAAATACGAACAAAAAATCTCTGCAAGTCCCCCTGTGCCAACCCCCTCCTAGCCATGCCATTGCTTGCAACCTAAAAATGTAACCATAGAAAAATAAAGAAAAAGACAAAATCTCAAATTCAATGGAAAATTGAATGAATAGTGTTAGGGGATAACTTTTTAGATTCACTTTACAACCTTACAACAGAGAGAACCGGGTTCCTTTTTCACCATTTGCCAGATGGTTTGTTAATTACACTTTGTAGTCAACATGCAAAAAGGGACAGCCATCTTTTGTCAGATTCCTCATATTCCAATGAAAACAACAATGACTCAGATTCAAATTTTATACCAGTTCATATTTCTTCCAGTCTCTGTTTGACATTGTGTTTAACAGGGCAGAGTATATTATTAGTATTACAATCACCTCAAGTGTGGGGCAAATCTTTTCGAAAAAACTAAAATAATGATAAAATAATTGTTTGAGTCTACATCCTACCTAAAATTAACTCTTCAAAATGAGCAAACAATATTTATATTGAAGACAGCTTTTTAAGAAATTACTATGCACCAAAGTCTAATGAGGTATGAATAAATGCATAATTTCTGAATAAATGCATAACATTATTGACAAACATATCGTGCATGAACTTTTGAAAAGTGTTCAGTTGAACGTTCAGCTCAGGTAAAGTTATGTATCTAACATATGCAGTGTCAGAAACTACAATAATATACATTGTGATAAATACGTAGCAAACATACAATGAAAAAGTCAATCTGTCTTTGTACAAAAAAATACTGCTTATAAAAAAATAAACATCAGCATCTGTATCAAATACCCCCAGATACAGTATTTCTTCAGGAATAACCAAGATTTCATAAAACCATCTACACTGTCTCAATTCAGCTGTCAACATTCCAAGCTTTTCTTTTCCCTCATTCAGTTCTTTCATTAAATTGCAAAATATCATTTGACCGACTTTGCTTTGTTTTGGCAATCAAATAATAAAAAAATAGTTTCAATATTTTCAGAAACGTACGACCTCATTTCGCTGAAAACTTCATTGCTGTTTCAATCTCAATCGCATTTGATTTCACCTCTTCTCAACAACAACAAAAATATGAAGAATTGCTGGCTATATATTACATTATATTTACATTATTTAGATTTCTTTCATTTTAATTGCTTCTAATTTACAACCAAATTAAAACCGATATATCAGACAAACTGTTTCTCAATTCTGCCAAAGAGAACTTCATTGAAAAACAAAATATAGTCAAAATTTCTACTTGGGCATGAAGTTGTTTTCTAAACACTATAAAGAAAGTCCTCAGCCACAGTAAGTGTGGCAGTCATCTTCAAAGATGAGATTTGCCAAAATGTGAAAATTCTTGAAATGGGCTTGCGGGCCTGGGCCCCTCCCTTATTCTAGAACCTAAAGCCTTCCAGCTGTTACAATTCAGGAGATTTACAGACTTTGTGAATCACCAGAAATACAAACCTAAAGGTTTGGACTGTTTGTTTCTTGCTTTGGCGACTGCTTGACTTCTTTCAAGAAAATTTGAAGGCTCAATGAGATTTGAGAAAAATCCAGAGAAATCACTACACGCCTGCATCTTCCATTGAATTGAATTTAAAACACTCCTGTTACCTCTTGTCATAGATTTCTTTTTCCAAATTTGTGTGTTTCTCTCTTGGTGAGGTGAAGATGCCAGGCAAGCAAGTATTCTAAAAGTATTGCATCTGTGAATTGGGTAAACCTTTTTAAACTCAGAGGTTTTGAATAAACACTGTTTGGTAAATTTCATCGTTACGTTGACATTTATGACCAAACTGTATGGACTTGTTTTTATTCTGAGTGTATTGGCACAAATGATGAAGGAAATACTCGGGTGAATTTTAACTGTGATGATACACAGTGGTGATCCCTCTCCTGCCACTTCCCAGATTGTATCCAAAGCTTTGATAGGATCTCTGTTTATATGGCAGTAACAGGTTGCATGGCTTCTGACTGGCACCTCCAAACCAAGATGTTGACAAAACACGAAGACCGCCAACATTAAGGCTAGATAGCACAGTTGGTATCGATAAAAGATCATCTTCAAAATTTCCAGTAAATTTTATGACATCGAACTTTTATCCGGCAACTGAATTGTGATGAAAACAGTTGATTATAGACCATGCAAGTCTCGCGCATATTCGAACATTTTTGGGACCACTGTGGTCCCACGTACATTGCTTTAACGCGTTCAAGAAACAAACTCACGTGCTTTAACGGATCCCAATGTTCGAATACGCGCAAGACTTGCATAGTCTATTGTCATGAATGAGGAAAATGCCTCAGACAAAATGGATTATGGATATTAAGTGACGTTTCCAAAGACCAAGATAGGGACGAAAATAAACTGGCTGAGAATATGCTACATGACCACCCCCCCAAAAAAAACCACAACAACAACCCACCAACCAAACAAACAAACAAGAACAAATGCTTATGTTCAAAGTGCTACAGTGGTTTTGTTTCAACCTAATATTTACAGAGAAAAAAATTATACTGGAAGGGGAATCTTAATAAAAACAGAAGCTATGTAAACTTCATGATTAATATGTACAATCAGAATCAGCTGAACGTTCAAGAAGACTGATATAGAATTTTATTAATAGTAAGATTAGTCAAGTAAAAGTTTCTGTTTTCCTTAAACACAATCTCAGCTCTTTTAAGCATCTACAGTATTTAAATTAGCCTCATTCAGATGTACATGTATGTCACACACAACAGTTTCCTCTCCTCTTCCTCTTAACATTGTTTTAACACTTCACTGAACTTCATAAACCTGCTAAGCGATAAATAGTCATCCAACAAATCTACTTAGCATAGTTTGGTTTACCAGCTAAAACACCATGTGATGTACAGGTGTTTGTGACTGGTTCCCCATGTTTTTTGCTCAGTAAGTCTTTACAACTGGGCACTGTCCTTTGGATGTTGTCAGTATTTTTTAGGAGGTTAGGGCCAGACAAGTGTTTTGGCAGTCAAAACCTTACATGACATCTACTTTTGATTCCAGACAAAGAGTCTGAAAGCAAATAGTGGCAATACAACTGTACAACATGATGAAATTAAGCGTGAAAACTCAAAGAAGTGGTCTGCCAGCTGACTATACTAGAAGCTGCTGTTGGATTGCCTTCATGATGGTCAGACGATGACCAAGGCGTCCAACCCCAAGCTCCTGGAGGTCATCCTTGCTCAGGCTAGACAGGTGCTCCCCGTTGATCTCATTCTCCTCGAAGCTGCTCCGATGCTCGCTCATGTTGAGGCTTATCAACCATAAGCCTACATCCTGTGGTGTCCAGGACAAGAAGGGCTTGGTCCGCCACTCCTCTGTATTGGTTGAGTTGCCGTTAGAACCTGCAAAGTTGTCAGCCAAGATTTAAAAAGCTTTTAAGTAAAATTACATCAATGTTACAATTTTAATCTACCAAGTGTTCCAACAAGACTGCTCGCTTTTTTTTATTACCAATATTCAATCAGGAATATACTTACACAAAATTGCATGCAAGGAAACCACTTTAAAAATTGCAATGTCTGTATTTTTTTTTCTTCACCAAGATGCTTTAGTCCATTGATAAATAGTTCTGTACTGTCACATATTTTAAACTTATCTTAGTACTTGATGAAGTGCAAGGGATGATGTGGTTCAGCTTTTACCAAATTAATCAAATTCAAGAGAAAATGTAATGAGATTGTTTAGGTTTTGTTTGGGTTTGAACCACTTACCTTGTTGGGTCCATGCACTTGTCATGCTATGTTTATTGTCGACATCGGTAGTTGGCGCTGTGTTAATAACAAGACTTCCCCCGTTGTCCAGAACCTCTTCATGTTGACCAGATGGCGGTGTGGTTTCTTCATCCATGTGGCGGGATTTCCTCTTGGGTTTGGGTAGCACCTTGGGGGAGGGCTTGGAGCTCTTGGCGGTGACAGTGCTATTTGAGGACAGGGACGAGGAGGTGGACTTCATCGTGCTTGTCCTTGCATCATCTTCATCCTGCTCAAAGATGTCGCTGCTAGGCTCTGTTGACATAGTGCTGAAGCTAGACATGGTTGACATGGAAGACATGGAGGAGACAACACTAGCCGTGTCAAAAGACCTCTCTCTACGATGGAGAGACTGATCATGGTCACCAAGAGGGGAATCAGGATCAACAAGTCCGTTGGATTGGTGGGTATTAAAGTTCAAGAAAGCTGCAGGGGGAGGAGGGAGGTCAGTGTCATCTCCCTCATTCTCCTTGACTGGGGACAATGGATGCTTGTAAAGGTCAGGCTTTGAGATTTTATCCAAGTTATGCTTAGGAGGGGAATGAGAAGGCTCCATCTCACGTCCACTGTCGGTATTCTCTCGAGGAGACTGAGAAGCAGGACTGGTAGACTTGTTGATTTCACCCCGAGGTACAATTTTGATCACATTTTTGTGGCCGCCAAATGAACTTGCTGGCTCTTTTGCTTGGGGTTTACTGGCCAAGCGGGCCTTCATTGTAGCAGCTGCCTGAGCTATGTCAGTCTCCTTGATGCCCGATGCTGTTGGAGCGTCTTTACTTGGTATTGTGTCAGCAACCTTACTACTTCCTTCAGAACTCGTTGACTGGGAATCACTATCCTCAGACATTTGCTTTTCAATGGTTGATCGACGTTTGGCAATGGCAGTTAACAGTGCTTGGTTTGCAGAGCTGCCCTTTGCCGAATCAGATTGTCTGTATTTCCGTATTTTGTTTTCAATGTTCTCATTTGGGTCTTTCTTAGAATCAAGGTGTGCTTTCCGTCTGGCGATAGCTTCATTAAGAGCCAACTGTGGTGAACCCTGGGAAACAGTGGTCTCTGCATTTTGGTTCCTGTTCTGATTTCCTCCCTGAAGGCTTTGATCACGAGCTGCTATGGCAAGCTGCAGAGGCGTCTTCACTTCTGTTTTATCTAAACTGTCAACACTGTTGGCTCTTCTCAAGCGCTCTCTCTTTGCAGCGGCTGCCGCAATGGCGCTAGTGAAATCAGAGCCACCAGATTCAGGTGGAGGGGACGCAGGGGTCTCCACATAACTTGAAATGGCCAGAGAAACAGGTCGTGGCTTTTCAGAGACACTCATTTGTGCAAGGTTTCCTTCGCTGATTGAAGATTCTCTTTTCGGAATGGGAGGAGGGGGCTTGTTTGGACGCTTCTGGCCCATGCTCATTCTTCTTGGGCCAATTGGTGATTCATAAGGTTCTGGGCTTGCAGAGTTAGGCTTCTCACTGCACAGGTCATACAAGGATTGGGATCGGGACTGGAGCTTGGGACGGGTAGGAGCTGGATAGCTTGGAGCAGGTGGTACGGGGGCCGGGTAATTTGGTGCTGGAGGCACCTGTGACATGATGGGGTCCATGGGAGATACACTATCAGTTGGAGTTACCTTCATGTGAAGTCCACTATCATTAGACACCGTCGTTGTGTAGGAGTATGATGATGCTGGCGAGGAACGTAATGATGAAACGGCAGAATCAGAGCTGGCGGAGTTCCTTCGAATCTGCCTTTCGTCATCCTCAAACTGCGTTTGCGTTTCCATAGTGATTGTTTCTGTTGGTGCCATGGCAATTGCAGCATGTTTTGAAGATGACATCCTTGCGATCGTGTTGAATCTGTAGGCGGAGGGAGCGAGAGGAATGCTTGGCTTCTTCAGACTACTTCTTCGTTCTCCCTCTGCATGTTCATTAGTGGCAGAGGTGGGATCACTTTCTTGTCTCTTAAAGACTTGACTGAGGTGCTCTGGGCTGAGCTTCTGGGAGAAAGGGCGCTTACGGATGGAGGCATATGATTTTTCAGTCTGATCTTCTGGAGTTTTCTCAGCTACTGCAATAGCTTCATCTAACTCCGCTGTAATTTAAAAAGGAAGAGAGAGAAAACTTATCAAACAATTCCTACGGGAGTAACACACACAAAATTGCATACCCTAAAAAACTCACTTATCTTTTTCCGGAGAAAACCAATTCAGATATGTTTTAACACTTAAAGTAATCTAATTTTTACTGATCATTCTAGATGCTTTAAAAAAAGCTCTGTTTAAGTCTACAATAAACTACAATCGGTAATATGCATATGCATGTGCAGTAATTTTCCTCAAACGTCTTTGAAAATTGTTTTAATTTGAATTGTTACCGTTAATAATTAAACAAGGGTTAAATTGGGGTTATCACTAAAAATCAACGTGTAAAAAATCATTCATGTAAAATTGCTCCCGTACTTTGGCACAAGGATGTGGTCTGATGGAATGTTCTGGCGGTCCAATGGATTATGGGCCTTTGCACACGGCAGCATTCTAGAACTTGCCAAACTTTTGAGATGCTCCCTAATTAAATACCAATTGAGTTTGTACAAGTTATGAGGAAATGACTTGTGTATCATGAACAACATGTCTACAATTACCAGTTTACTGTGAACACAAACTGTGCTGTGCAGAGATGGAAAATGAAATGAAATAAAACACAGGGACTGGGTAAAAGAGAGAACTTGAGTTGAGGAAACTAAACAGGAACTGAGGTCAACTTAAACGGGGTTGAAATAACGGGTGGGAGAAAGAGGGTAAAGATAAGAAAAGAGGGTGCTTACTGAGTGCCAGCAGCTCCTGCTGCGCCCTCTCACCTTTTGCTTTTGATAAAGATGGCTGAGCTGGAGGCGCTGAAAACAAAAAGGGCAAAACTCTGTTTATCACAGGTAAGGGAGGACAAGGCAATTAATACTACATCTTACCACATTTGTGATCAAGCATTTCCCTCTTTTTTTTGAATTCGAGAATATTGGTTTATTGTGAACAACTTCTCTGTTTTCAAGGAAACAAGTTTTACTTCAGATAGAAAACAAGTCCAAGGGTTTTTTTTATACATCAAATTTAAAGAACAAATATCTTTACTTTGTCTCTGTTATTTCAGGTTTTTTTATTTTGTGAAAAATTTTGGAAAAAAGAAGAAGGAATTATTATGCCGGCAGTTAATACTCTTGCCTCACTGGCAAAAAACAAGAAGTAAATTGTTTATCAAAAATCTTGACATTTCAAACTTGGGAATGATAAAAATACTTTTGAACAAATAAAAATTACTGTCATAAACATCGACTGGTTGACTGGTATCAACAATCAAGTACCAACAAGTAGCACAACCAATGTGGTTTTTTCCCCTTCTTTTCAATCCTGAATACTCACGTTTCTTGCGTAGTGATCCTTTCTTGGCCTCGTTCAGCCAGACCAGTGCTTTTGAGTCCGGTAAGGTGATGACCTTCATGACAATAGTATCAGGAGAGTTGACCACCAGACTGACAACATACTGATGGGGAGAGGCCGTAACATCTTGACCGTTGATCTAAAGGAAATAGAATAAAAATATTACTTGGTTCTTATATAGCACACATATCCTAGTAGCTAGATCAAGGCACTTTATAACGTTACTATTCCTGTCCATGTATACTTATACCATCCCTCAAACTTCCTCAGCTCCCTGGGAGCACACAAACCCAAGCTGATTAAATTGGTGCTCAGCCAACACAACACTGTCTCTGCCCTTTCAAGTTCCCATTTATACACCTGGGTTAAGAGAAGCAACTATGGTTAAGAGCCTTGCTCAAGAATAAGTGTGCTGACCAGAATCAAACCCACACAACGATGATTATGCCATCAGAACTTGAGTCTGATGCACTGGACCGCTCAGACTTACCACAAAGAGTAAACCATGAATTCATATTCCACTAGCATAATCTTTCACTTGTACTAAATTATTGCGATCTCAAAAAATAGCTGCCACTAGAAGTCCCCAGTCATATTATTCTTACATTTGCATTTCATATCTCCTTGTAAACAAGTTTGTGGATCTTGAATGCAGAGGGTCGTTTGTTTGAATCCCAATTAAGGTTCTAATGGGTTTGTTCTGCAGGTCATGGAAAAGGCATTGACTCCTTTAACGACTTGGACACTCCCTGCACAATGTGAGTCTACCATTTCCGCCCTTTTAGGAGTCAATTCCTTTACATCCATTTTGACGCTTAAAGTTGTGAACAGGATGGGCACTTGTAAGTATGCTGTGCCTTGTGAAATTAACAGAGGTGGAGGGCTTAACTTGTCTATTTGTTGATTTTTCACATTTTGGTATTGAGTTAAATCATCTACACCTCAAAACCACGGTAGATGATACAAAATGGTCAGACAATATGAGAATTGATTATGTAGATGCATTCACCATATGGTATCATCTCACAGGCCGGCATACTTCTATACCATTCAATCAGAACCACAGTGGATGATATTGAATGGTCAGACAGTAGGAGGGTTAATAAGGAAAAGTCTTTACCTCCAGGACAAAGTCTCCTCTCTTCAGGCCAGCTTTCTCTGCTGGGCTTCCCTTATCAACATGCTCCAGGTACTGTAAGGCTGGGAACCCCTTACTGGGCTTGAAGGCTGATGTTGCCCCCTGGGGACCTGATGACGACCAAAGACAAAAATACATGTTTAACATGAGGAGTAGATAATCATATAGATGGATCCAGTTAACATAAAGGTTGCTAGTCACTTGAGGTTACCAGAAATAAATGAAACAAAAAACATTTCTTTGAAGGATTAAATTTGTAAGAAATACAAGCACTGTTGTTGGAAAAAGCTCTATTCCTATCAGAATTACAAATGCTAAAAATGCAGTTTAAAAAAAAAACTCAATTCACAAGAGATGTTGACAAGTGTGTCTCCAGGCCACATACTAGTTGAGTTTACTAACAAGGGATGATATGCATTCCAAACAGCAGAAAGGTTCCACAAATATGAACCATCGCTGAGCTTACTTTTAGCTCCTCGTAAGATGAAGCCAAAACCTTTCTTCTTTCTCTCCACGAACACAACTCTTGGCTCTGGTTCCTCCTTTTCCTTCTTGACAGGCATGCTAGGAAAAAAATAAAATAAAATAAAAACACATCATATACTTAGTATTCCCTTCTTGTGATAAAAAGCACGAAAAATTGTCCTTCAAAACACGGCAGCTTTTCCCTACATCCCTGGGGCTACTTTCAAACTTGCTATGGTACAAGGAAATCTGTGCCAGCGAAATTATGTTGCTTGCAAATTGTCAAAGTTTCATTCCACATAATATACCTTGCCCGATATGTGGCAGAGGGTGTACCCTGCCCCCCATTGTTCACATACTTTAAGACACTCTTTTCCTCTTGTACAGAAGTACCCCCTCCTCCAAAAGCCTCAAAAGAGTTCCTGAGATTCCCAGAAAACAATGAAAACACAATAAGAGGGGGGGGGGGGGTTACCGTGCCACATATCGAGCACCAAATGCCACATAAATATCTACAAATCTCAGTCAGTCAACTTGATTGCAAATTTTTGCAGAGTTAAGATGAACCTGTGTCATGGTGCAGCCATCTTGATTTTTCCCCATTCAATTCAGTGTAAACCAAACTGAGGCAGGGCGGGAAAAGTAGTCTGATCCCCATTTGGTACGTCACAAAATTAGCATGATCACTGCTGTTGAATACCGGGAATGTGATGACAACGATTGAACAGAAGACAACAACTTACCTTTCCGGATAGTTGGCTTTTCTTTCTCTCATGGTCTGCGCTTTTTCTTTACCGGTGACCTCATGCACACAGTAGGATGGAAACCATCCCTTGATGTGGCCCACTTCACCTTCCCAGAAGTTAAACTCACCAATGCTCATTACTAGTTGGTCAAACAGAAGGCAAGAAGGACTTTTAGTGAGGGGAAGGCACTATCAAAAGCACATTTTTGGGTATGGAAGTACAACTGTGCACAGAATTAACTCTGTACACAAAACTATAACTGTACAATGTGTGCAGTATGTAATTATGCATTCGCAACATGATTTCATATTGTAGGCTGGTATAGCAATCCGAACCCCAGTGGATGATATTGACTGGTCAGACAGTAGGAAGGTTGACTGTGTTCTGTGTAGATGCATTCAACATAATTGATCATATTGCAGGCTGGTATATTGTATCTATCATTTCAAACGAAAGTGGATGATATTGAGCGGTCAGACAGTGAAGAGGGTTGACTGTGTCCTGTGTTGATGCATCCACCAAATTATATCGTATTACAGGCAGGCATAGTTTATTTACAATTCAAACCACAGTGGATGATATTGAGTGGTCGGATAGTAGGAAGGTTGACTGTGTACTGTGTAGATGCATTCAACACTTTATATCATGTTGCAGGCTAGCATAGTTTATCTAAAATCACTCAAAACTACAGTGTGTGACATTGAATAGTATGAAAGCATGATTTAAAAGAAAGTATTTTTTCCCCCCGCAAACGCCCTACCACCTTGTCCAGGCCAAATTTCATAAAGGTGTTTGGCACAAACAAACACAAAATTACTTGGGAATTTGTTTTCGTATGGCACAAGTTACAAACTAGTATTATATTGCATTTCAGCTGGTTATCAGTTTCTGCTGAGTATAACATATTTGTTGTAATAAGCAACTTTGTTCTGCTTACCAGCTTTACAAATTTGACCTCAGATAGCTACTGCAGGTTTTACTTGATTTCACAGAGCAACGAATCAAAGCCAATCCATTTGAACAAGTAACCTTAAAAACAAAACACTGTCTACAAAACTGTGCATAATCTGTCATGTGGCAACACTGACCTTTGACATAATCTCCCTTACGCAAGGTCAGCTCCCCGTATTCCTGAGCGGAGTAGTCTTTGATGGCTACGTACAGCTTGCCTTGTTTAGCATCTTGAATCTTCCGATGTACCATCCGGGCTGTCGTTCCGACCAGCCCTATCGAGCCAACCGAACCCGTTCTTATCGGTGTAGTGGGATAATCTAGCAGAGAAAAAAATGTTCTTCCAATTACTGTTTGTTTCAACCAAAATGTGAATTAGAAATCTCCAGAAAGCTACATAGATGTTTCCCCCCGCTGTACACACCAAAGGACAATCAAGGTTTAAATAACCAATCCATGTTAAAGACCATGTCCCAAATTGAGCTATGTTTTGTTTCAACAACAGTGAGCATAAAACTATAACCTTCAAATTTCCATCTGGGTGATCTATTCGGACATTGAATGGCAAGCCAGCCATACGGTGAATTGTTTCCAAAATGTCCAGAACCTTTTGTCCCAGGACACTTCATCGACCCTTGATAAAAAAAAGTTAGCAAGGCAAGTTACACCACAACAATTCATAATGAAACATTTTTCAAGGGTAATCATTCCACTACCTTGTGACAGAGCATCCTCCTCCGGGAAGCCCGATGAGGACGACGAAGCAATGGACATTCTGGTCCCGGCGATGCAACCCACAGAGTTGCCGGCAAGAAAAGGCTCGCTCGTCGCTCGGTTCAAATTTCCAGCCATTGATGTTTTCCGACGGTTATTGTATGATGGCAACTCTTGTTGTCGAACTGTGAGATGAATTTTTAAGAAGAAATTTTAAAACCACTCCAAGTTTGCACAACAAGTTTACAGTCTTATAGAATGTTACATAAACACTTCATCAAATCTCAGGATATTCTGACAAGAGTCCACAACTCTTATTGATGATAGCTTCACTTCCAGGCAGTGTTGCAAAACTGTCTGATAAACCAATACAAATTTCACAGTACTTACAATGAATGTCTCCCGCGAGCATTTTTTTCAGTGTTCAACTGGCATCAATTCCAGTTACATGTATGACTGCTGTCGTTACTCATACGTTGAGTTAGGTGAGGGAAACAGGAAACCTGTGTGATTCATGATCTAACTGGTTCTTCTTTCTTCATTTCTTTTTTTTGCTAGTGTTCATGATAAACTCAGGATATAAACATCCACAACTTGTTCCTGTTTACAACTTGTTCCTGTTTACAACATGGTTTATTTGCTCTGAATGTTTACTTTTTATTTTTAATTCTTTATTATTAAACAAACAACAAATCACTACCAAAATATAAAACAATTGAAGGTGATTTCACAACTCAATGAACAAATATTAAAAAGTTACATGTATAACATTTTTTTAAATATGATTAAAAAAGAGACCTGCTACAAAAAAGACAATCACATCAGATGAATAAATAAGTACATTAAGCATAATTCTGAAGGGGGGGGGTAGAAACTAGTCATGAAGCATTGATGAATCCTGTCAACCGATACTTCAACATTTTCTCATAATTTTGTCTGCTTGAAATCCCACATGATGGGTTCACATTGTTGCTCACAAATCAATAAAAAAAGGAAGGAAACATTGTTGCTCACAGTTCAATAAAAAGGAAAGGAATCTGCTCTAAACTGGTAGGAAAAGGATTTCCCGTAGGTATGTCAGGTTGTTTTTCCTTTGATGGTCAGGAGTTTTTGATCAAGCTCAATGGAGCTTAATATATCCATCAAAATTTGTTTTATATTATGAGGTATTTATTTTTGTTCAAAATGATAACCATTATCTTAGGAATTTCAGTGATGAACTAATAAAATAGTAAAGTGTGTGAACAATTAAATAAATAAAGAAACCAACATAACACCTTGTCACAGGGGGGATTTCTTTCACAGGTAAGTTGGTGGCAACCAAACTACACTGCGTGCAAAAGTGACTCTTTGATAGCACGAGAGACATTCTCCAAACAGTGCTCATACACAATAGATGTTAAATATTGTTCCAAAGAAAGTCATATGAAAATCTAAACGTGATTTACTTTTTCCTTTGAGGGGTTTTTCTGGGACTCGTTGCCTGAAACCTGCCCTGTGTCCAATGCTGGCATCAACAGGTATCAACACTATGGCACAATGACTACCACTGTCCACCTGTTTGAACAATGACTTCTTGATACCCCGTTCAAGACAAAGCGCAGACATTTGAACATCTTTAATTTTCTTTTAAGGTTACATTTGATGATGAACAAAAGATACTAGGAAAACAATCAGTGAGGCTGTCATTTAAAATAGAATGGTGGGGCGTTTGAATTATGTCTAGCCTGTGCAAACACTAGAGTGGACCCATAAAATGCTACAAAGCACCCTTCACAGTCATTAGGATGCTGTGAATGATTTGAAAAGATTGAGGCAGATTTGACATTTACCCTACTTCAGTAACTTATGATCATGGAAACAGGTTTACTCACCAACATTCTCTTCTGAGTAGTTTCGGATCATTTCTCCGATGGGAAAATTGTTGGCTACGATGGCGACCTAATAAATAAATCAAGCAGAGCGGTTACAGTCAATTTTGCAACAAAAGTATACCTCCTGCCAAAGAGGCTCCAAGCAAAAAAAAGCTGAATCACAGGGAAGAAAAAAAAGAAAAAGAAAAGGGAAACTGACATTTCATTCCATAACACGAATGTCAGACGTACCCTTCACAAAGATATGACAATAGTGCACTTTTAAACAAGTGTGGCACGAAGAGTGTATGTACATGTGTTTTTCAAGATACGTTTAATTTTCACTTGACACAAGAGATTTGTTACTTTTAAAACAAGGAAGTGACACCAAAAAATATCACTTACAGGTTAAAAAATTGAGTAGTAAATTACAAGGGAAACTGACTGGGTAAATTTTAAATAGTTTTGGGCTGAACAAAGAAAAATTAACTAGAGCCGGACTTGAACTGCTCTACCAACTGAGCTATCTAGCCCTATGTTGGCGTCTCCCTATTTTGTCAATATCTTTGTTCGGGGTGCCAATCAGAAGCCATTCAACCTGTGACTGCCATATAGCCAAGAATCACACCCAAGTTTGCGACACAACATGGGAAGCGGCAGGGTAGTGGGTTTGAATCCCACTTTAATGTGATAATTTCAATATTTTAAAAACTATTTGTCCATTTACTCAAAGACATAGTATTTGTTTTTACACTCACATCAAATTATCTTTTAAAAAATAGTAAATGGCATAACAAGAGCACTGTAAAGGGTCTCGGTTAAGAGAAATGCAAATGGAATTTACAGTTTTAATTGCCAAGGAGTGCTCCCCCACGCCTAGAAAAAAATGGTGTACCCTAAAAAAAACCTCCTAGTTTCAACGCTGAATAAATGGCGGGACAGAGTATACTGTAAAGTTTTTGGTATTTTGATTTGTTATGTGCTTCCGCTAGGGTAGATATTCTGTAGTTTGTTCACAGTAATGTACAGTTGTTCTCAAATTTGTATGCGCATAAGTAGACAATATTGCCCCAATTTTATATTGTCTAATTATTTAATCTGGTTGTTATTGGTCGCAGTGGGCCAAAGGAAACAGTATTAAAGATCAAATCAAGGATCAAAGTTAAGAATAATTTCCTGTGCATAAACAAGAGCATGGCCAACCACAGTTTCTCTTATAGAAGTGCAAATATTAGATATTATAGCTGGCAAATCTATAAAACATTGATATCAACACTTTCAATTTTACAAGGAAATTGTGTTTATGCCTGAATAAACAAGCGCCAAGAAAACAAGCAATGTTAACAGACTGAATGACAATTAGTTTGATAACACTGAAGATACAGAATTACTCATAGAGGGAAACATGTCACTTAGAAAAATCCTAATCTGAATAACCCCTTTGTGAGCCTTCATAACAGAGGTCACTGTCAAGGGGAGACTTTGGAACGCTAGGTGGCAGCAGACTTACCAGGTAAATTTCCATCTAAGCATGCACACATTACCGAGTACAATGGATTTACCTGGTAAGTCTGCTGCCACCTAGCATCCCAAAAGAAAAAACAGAAAAAATTAAGCATACATGTAATATGCGAAAGGCGTTGCCTCAGTTTAAGGCTTCCGCAGTGGCTATGGCCGGAGAGTTGATTAGACCTATTCTTCAATGTTGTCACTACAGCCACCAGCCATAGCCGTAGCTGAAGGCGCTTGATTCAGATGCAGCTTAGGACTGTTTGGTTATTGGGGGTTTAGTTTCTTCTTCTCAAATTTTCCTTTTAAATGTAGTGGCTTTCCCGAATCAGGAAAGTTTTGGGCCAGACAAAGGTGTTACGAGTTACATATAATGGCTAGGACAGTTGACCAAAATGTTTTTTAGAAACTGGAGCAAAAACATACCCCAGGAAGGTTTTTGAGCTGGACTTGTTCTTCGAAGATCAATCAAACCCTCCAGGAAAAGTAACTTTAAAGTGTAAACCCAAGACAATCCACCTGGAATGCTGCCTCCTTGGATTTAATCTTTAAGAATGTATCCTTCCCATGGAAAAGTAACAACCTTTAACATGTAAAAGCTAGGACAACATACCTGGAATGCTGTTTGGCTGGATTTATTCTTCAAGGATTTATCTGCCCCCCGGAAAAGTAACATCCTAGCTGCGGATTCTTCTTTGTATATTGCACACACATGTAGGGGGGTGTTGCCCGCCTCATTTTGACTATCAATGTCAGCTCCATAGTATATCAGGAGCTGTAGGTGTTGTATCCTACCATGACGACACGCCTAACAGAAAGGAGGAAGAAAAAAAAAATCAAAATTGTTATAGAAAAACATTTCTTTAAAGGTATTTCATGGATAACCTGCTTCAGCAACTAAGCAACTAAAAAATGTACACCTTTGAGCTGTTTGCTATAAACAGGCTCATCTCACTTCTAAAGTTTAAAAGATCCAGCAAACTTTTCAGAGCATCAACAAATTTAGTTCGGAAGTAAAACTTTAAAGTTTAGGGCTGATTGCCTTTCAAAACCTACAGGGAATGTCAAAGGCCATTTAGATTGTAAGTCAAACTGCCTAGCCCTGTCAAAACAAGTTAAATATTTCAGGAGGGTGTAGCCACTTAGAAACAGGGTTTTCCCCTTTTTTATCCCTTTGGAATCTTAATGTCATTTTGCCACCCCTGTGCAGATTTGAAAAGAAAGCGCCTGCTGCTGTGCCTGACATTGAGGTCAAATACACTTAAGACAGACATGGTGCAAGTAAGGGAGGTACGTTGACAAGATGGCATTTCAAATGTTTGGTAGCCCTTGGAGTTACAGATTTGAAGAAAATTTTGGGAATAGTGTTCTCACAACAGAGGGGTAAATCAAAGAACATGATTTCTTTATACTTTTTCCACGAGGCAGACCTAAATAATTAGTCTGAAATCTCTCATTCCTGACCTGATAGGATGCAGTGCCTTATTGGTTCAAATTGAAGTCGCATAAGAGCTGATGTATATATCACAAATAACCGATATGACAAAGCAGTAGGTGGTGACCTCATTTCCGAAAAACATGGAAACAGGAAGGAAGCTTTAGCTATGAAATGTTCACGTTTATTATGCTCCGTGTAGTTGCGTTGGGACCGCTTGTACCACTTTATTTTGCAAACATATTCACTATACAGTTTCCAGCATGGAACTTCAGCTAAAGGTTCACGGTTTAATTGGGACTTTGCTCTCTGTTATTCCAGTAAAAAATACACCTGCCAAACCAATCATAACGATGACTGTTTGTTGTAAGACAAGAGCACATGGAGTATTCATTACAAGGAAGATCAAATTTATCACTGAACAGATAACCAGTCTTATTGAATTAAAAACTTGATGACTTGCCCAGCGATTTTTTTTCCATTTTTCCTTGTCTCGAATACCCAAGAGATAAATTAGCTGTAATGAGCTTTAATCAGGTTACATGAAGTCTTCAATCACTATGCATCATTAGAGAACAGGATCTCGACTGAAGTCATCTTGATTTAAAGCAGGCTGCCTGGGGAACATGTGAATTGGTTTGCAACTGACACACAATGACTATTCTTTTTCTGATTTGTTTATAATGAGTCCAAAACTGATCTATCATTTCCCAGGTGTATAGCTTGCCCATTTTTCATGGCTGTGCTTACTGTGAATTTCTGGGCTTTCGGTCAACATTATCGGCTTACACTACAGGGTACATTGTAAGTGCCAAAGTTCTGCAACCGGTGTGAGCGAAGAATGCTCAGTAACACGAAGTACCCATAAGCATGAGGAAATTCCTCGATAACCTGTAAAATAAACTCAGCGTGAACATGCTTTTTGTTTCCCAGCACCAACCTTTTTCATTTTAAAGAAGCAGAGCTATGAAACTAGGCCAAGATTCCACCTAAATACTATACCATGGACAAAACTAAGAACAATTTATTAAGGCCTACCACAAAGTTACTTTACATATCTGACACATTTTTCACCCCCGATCTGGCCCTAAGAAGTGAACTTACATGATGAATTTCTTTCCATCCCTGATCGTCACTTATATTCAAATCAGTGCGGTCTTTCAACAGGACTTCTGCGATCATAGGATCTCCGCCCTTCTGGACGTTGTAGTACAGTGCAGTCAGTCCCCTCAAGTCCTTACTGTTTGGTGAGGCCCCGAGACCAAGCAGTAACTGTAACATTAAAATGTAAATCAATTAATTGGAACAATGTCTTTAAAAGAATCGGACATAATTGTCTTATATACTCAATAATAATTAGACCGACTTATCACAATGGGTTGTGCATCTGCGATTTTTTTCCTAAACGGTTAAACGGAACTTGTGACTTCCGTTTAACCGTTTCTACCGATTCCAATCCAAATTGAGAATCGGAACTATGGTGCAGGGCACCCAGGATCTTTGGTGTAGCTGTCTTTTTTCTGTGTTTATTTTGAGCTGACCTGTAAAAGAGCAGTTGTCAATACACTTTCCAAGATTATAAATAGAACACTTTGCCCCGTCTTGATAGTCACAAAGCCACAGTGTAGCCACACATCCTTTGTGCTGGTGTAGTATTTTTTATTGTAAGTGATCGAAAATAAAGTATTGCAAATTCTAGGGGATTAAGATAAGACACATTCTGACCAACACACTGGATGTCAAATATTCTCCCTGGATAGTGTCTGGGCTAATATTTTAAAGAAAAGAAAGGTTGTTTTGGGGTGTTTTTTTTTTACTGTCAGCTTCATTTTGTGAATTGAGTTCCGTGTGTACTTTTTACAGTTAAATGGTTAAACATTTATGTAGGGTATTTTAAGTCATGTCACACAAGGCCATATACACCCCCAGGCAATCTCCAAGATTTAAAGACATTTGCAATTAAAATTTTCTCATAATATTCTTGGGGATAATAGACACTTCTAGAGATCTGTCTGTTGGTCTGCAGAAGTGTTCCTTTTTCATGCAGTACAGTTGCTTTGTCGGGTGTAAAATGGCCCTTACAAGCCTTATGCAGCGCATAATGGCACTGCGATGATGCTTCACCCTGACCTACATGAATTTCTTTTGCATATTCATTGACCGTTTTGTTTTATGCTCAATTAACCACAGTATTTGCATACACCTGATGATTGCATGGACGTAGAAATGCTTCCATGGTAATTATGTAACACTATGGTAATACCCAGGATAAAATACACATACGCCGTTGAGTTGTGGTCTGTGTCCTTCGGGTGCGCCACCGAGTCGTCAAGCATATAAAATTAGTGTTAAGTAAAATTATATTCCTTATATTAATATGAATTGTGTGTCTTTGTTGTAGAAATTAACGAGAACAAGGGTTCAATTTGCTTTATTTGCCGAGTATTGCAATCCCGTGGGTGGGGTGCCAAATGAGGCAATTAACAGGCAGTCAGGTCCACCAATCTCCACCAAATAAAACTGCACGTATAATTGTTCACATAATGTCATTTACTTAGAGGCAGTAAGACATTTTAAAAAAATGTGTAAAAGCCATTTTGAAATATGGTGAACAAATTAGGCCATAGTTGTACTGTACGGTTTTGGTAAAACTGTCTGTTTACACCTAAACCAAATGGTGTACTCCTATGGTGTTTGCTATATCTCAAAAAGGAAAATTGTGCACACACTGCAGTTGGTTGCATGTACAAATTGTCTTGTGTGATGTACATGAAAGGCCTCAGAGACACCTTTGGCTGCATTTCACAGCAAACACTCCATCCACTGACTACACAACTGGGACATATCTCCAAGGGGCCCTTGAATTCTCCCCATGTGAAGCAGTGACCAGCAGGCCAGCCAAAGTTACGATACTCGGCCCGTAACACATACATGTACGCTTACAACGCTGGCTTTTTTTAATAAGCTGTGAAGTTAAAGTGAAAAAACAGTTGGCAGTACACCTTATATTGATGGCATATCCTGCTGTCCCAGGATCCTGTTTGGTCTGAGGTTAACCCTGGAGGGTGAACTCTCTACATACTGCATTTTAAAAAATCCCCAAATAACAATATGGGCAGACCCTTATTTACCCTTGATAGGCATAAAACACAAATATTCCGATCTCTGAGAGAAAATCCGTTCATTTGATTTTCTGCTATTTCCCACCAGGGACTACTTCAACAAGCTAAGCTCACCTCTGTGAGTGACTGGTTTCCCTTCTCAACTGCCTTGTGGAGGGCCGTCTTGCCGTCTCGTGACCTGAAGTCAAGATGAGCTCCCCCACTGACCAAGACTTGAATGACGTCGCCGCTGTTCTTCAAGATGGCGGCGATTGTCAGCGGAGTTTCTGAGATGGGAATGAAGGATTGATCAAATAGTGGTTGTAAAAAGTCAAAGTCTTTGGAAACTTTAAAAAAAAAAAAAAAAAAAAAACACAAACAGTTTACAAAACAACTTGTAATGACTCTCTCTCTCTTTCTCTCTCTGTTGAATTCCTCCATCAGTTGTCTGCATCTCAACAAGCCAAACTTCAAGTCTTTGCTATTATCCCTGTGTATGTCTACTGTACACTTTATTATTTGTAAACTACATGGACATCAACGGTTTTAAATGAAAGACACACAAAGACAATAAATAAAATAACATTTTGGTCTGGCCTTCCTCCCAGCATTTTTATCCCGGATATTTTGATAAATTCTTCATTTGCTTTCCAGTGAAGTTGCTTCTCACTATACCATGAGACGACAAGGATAATAATTTTGATTCAGGGCCCAATTACATAAAGCCTATAAACATAAGAAAATGCAAATTCTCCGAGCAGTATTTTCTGCTTATCAGCGTCATGAAATTGAGCCCAGCGTCCAATTTCATAGAGCTGCTTCAAAACAAAAATAAGCACAAAACAAATTTTGCTTAGCAGGAAAAGATTACCAACCAACCAAAATACCTTGTCATATTTTTGCTCAGCAGAAAATTGTTAAGCAGTTATGTCTGAACATTATTTGGTTTTACCCTTACACTAATGTGTGTGAAGCACTGTATACTCGGTACTTTCCTGAGTCCTGTGAAAAACAATCACAGGCATATGACTCGGCTGGTGGATTTTTTTCAGATGACTCGGGAAAGTACTGAGTCAAAAGCCCTTTACACATATTGGTGTAAGGGTAAAACCAAATAATATTCTTTATCCCTGATGCAAATTTAACACAGACTTATGTCTGCTGAAGCCGCTGAAAGAAATTGGGCCCAGGTACCGTCCTTACCTCCAGTACTTTCTTCATGGATGTTGGGATCCATACATTTCCCCGTCATCTTCACGATCTTCTCAATGTTTTTATTTCTGACTGCCTCAAAGAACATCTTGACATTTGCCTTGTTGTGGTACTTCTTTACCTCCTTAATGTCCAACTTCATCTGTCTGTATACCCGCCTCTTGTATTTGAACTAAAGTGAAGGAACAGGAGAGAGAGAAAACATGTTAATGAACTGAAATCGAGGCATGCCTTTCAGGTTAGATTATATTTAACATTGCAAATGGGAAACACACCATTTAAATACTCTTGTTCAATGGCAGAGAATTATTTTCAAAAGTAGTCCGAAAATGTCCACAAATCATATTGTCGGCAAATTGTATGTATCTAGGGCCCCCAAGGAAAACAGCTCTTCGACATCTAAAAGGGCTTACCTGGTAAAACAAGAACAAATTATACATTAAAGAACTAAACAGAAGAACAATTACATACAAAAAAGAACAAATTTTACTCTTCTTCTCATATGAATTAATTACAAAAAGGATTCACAAATAAAAATCATCCAGACATTTATTTCTTTGTTTTTAAAAAGATGAAAGCACTTTTAAGAAAAGAAAAGACCATTGTTATGGCCACAAACAATCTTTCAGAATGGGTAATTTAAAAATCAATGTTCCTCCTTTCCCTTAGACTAACACCGTCCACCCGCAGCTACTGCAGTCTTTTTATCCAGGTCAGTATCTTAATCTGTAAGAATTACCCACAACCTGTTTGCTTTCCAGAGTCCTCTCAAAAAGCAGGAGTGCGCTGAAATCTCTGTTCCCGTTGGTTAAGTGGTTTGACAAGTTTAATGTAAATAAATGGAAGTTAAGCAAATTGCATCAAGGAAACGGCATTGGGGGGGGGGGGGATTTCGACGAACAGAGTTTCTAATTGATGCAGAGAGACAGACTAAACTTGGTATCCTGCTTGATGTTTGTATTGTACACGTTTTAGTCGTTATGTAGATTTGATGACTATTGAGTTAGAAATGGGATATATTACTTAACAATTCTAATCCGAAAGCTTTCTTGGTGTAAAATTGTTACTGGTGTCAACCACTCAAACAATTGTTGTACAGGCTGACATCTTGGGTTAAATTGGGTTTGCATCATACAGTATCTTAATTATCTTACCTTTCTAGGCCAAAAAGAAATAAGCTGCTAAAAATTCCTTTTAAAAGATTCTGTGCCCTGAAAGGGTCAGCCCTACAAAGCTTCAAGGGTGTTTTTCGAAGACTTTTTGGTTGAAGTTTTAAACATGCTCTTGCAAAATCCATTTATGTGTTAAATATGTACCACTGCTTTTCTAAAACTGTATATTTCTATTTCCAAAGGAACAAATTGATACTTATTTTTCAAAAGCCTATGAAGGTTTACCTCAAGGAACGGCATATTTGCTGCGTCCGTGGGATAGTCGCTAAAAAGTCGCTCTTCCTCCAAGAATTTACCAGCTTTACCGTTGGATGGTGGGAGATAGAATCCGTAATTTAAACCGTCAGTTAGCGCCTGCAAATACAAACACACAAAATGCATATTAAGTATCAATACCAAATGAAGGCTACTTTGTACGCAAAACCATTGATGAATGTTACTTGTGATCTCCACAGGGTGCATGGAAAAAGAGAGAAGGGTTTAGAATGCACTTGGCTGGACCTCTTCGTATCTTCAACACTGAATTTGGAGAACGTGTCAGACTGATGATGGTGAGTAGATGTTTATTTCAATATGAAGCAAATGCTCACTTGTAAGTACGCGACCTCCTGCCAACCAGTGACATCAATGAACAGCAGAAACAAACACTATGATGCTCAACAGTTGCCCCCCATCATCTGTGGTCCGATAGCATAGTGGCCTCACCAACAAGGGCAGATATAAGTTGCCTCCTAAGAAGCTCCTAAGACCTCTCTGCTTCCGTCGCCACAACTTTTTACTTCAACCTTTGCTATTCTTAATACACACTATCAGCTTCAACTCTCCACAATGGAGACTTTGCCAAAGTGCAGACTGATAAAGCAACCACCTTCAAAGAACTTTTAAATGATACGTACAGCAGATCCCCATACTCCAAGACGAGTTTTTATAAGTGGAATACTGGCGACACATTCTTAGACTTAAATAATAAGACCCGGCTATAAATAGATCGGGACAGATTGCTTGATAACAGGATATTGCTAGGTTGGGAAGCAGCCAGATAAATGTCAAAACAAGAGGTCCGGGCTCAGAGCTCTCCTGTGATGATTTAAGGGTTTGATGAAGAAAAGATTCTTTCCTTTTTTTCCTTTTTTTTTTTTGTGCTTTATACTGATGAACCGTATATATGTAGTCATTTGTGACTGATGGTCATTTGCGAGTTAGAGTGTATGGGCATCTTCAACTAGGGCAAAGCATCAACAAGTTAAGTCCAGGTGTTATTTGGATGCCTCAATATTTACTGTAATTTGTAACAACACAAAAAAACACACACATAGTGTTTCAAGTCCCTACATTGTGTAGACCTCTTTTGCTCTCAGGTCCACACTTCGTTTGTAACGCTTAAACACTTTTGACAACCTCTTGTCCATAAAAAAAGAAAACCCAAAGCCATGTTCAATCAGTAAACTATTCTTAAAGATTTTGTGTTTGTTAGAAACAAGTTTGAACAGTTGAAAGTGAAGCTAACATTATTTGAAAATTGACAGTGAAGCAAACATTACCCCCCCCCCACAGTTTTTATTGTGATAACACTTTAGTAACAGCTTGACTGTAGTATTGTTCAATCGTTTTAATTCTGCCTCTGGCTGCGAGTGCATTTTTGTTGTTAATAAACCATTTCAAATCAAATGAATTTAAAAAATTGTATCACTCATTAGAAACACCCTGATTTCCTAGCAGGAAAAACCCCCCAAAACACTAATTTGAAAAAGAAAAGAAAAGAAAAAAACAACAACAAACAAACCAAAAAACAATAATAAATATAAAACAACACTAGGATCTTCTTTACAAAAATTTAGCAACTTAGGTGTCTTTATAATGTGTTTTTCAGCAAAAGGGGTCTACAAGTCAATGGTCTCCCTTAATACAATCAAAATATTGATACACCATTATGGAAAAGACAAAAGCCACTTCAGTTTTTCAAAAACATGATTGCCTGGTAGACGCCTTGCGGCCATACTTCATGTTCATCCTGTTTAGCTGTTTGTGAAATTAAAGAATTTACAAAAGTCGCCCGGGGCAGCCAACAATTCACAGGGGCAGCCTACTGCAGTGCCCTGCAGGGAAGCCTACTGTTGTCTGGTTGATCAAATCAATGAAAGTTTAGGGACACAGCGCCAAGTCGTGGATATTCCGAGGGTAATTTAGAATAGTTGGTTAGCAACCCTGGGTTCAGTTGGTTGTTGCCCTTGTCACACCCCCCCCCTTCCTTATTTCAGACTCCATTTGTTCAACCACAGTTCAAATAGGTGGCAGAAAAACAACAGGGCTCGGATTTTACAATGGACTACAAGCCCTAGGCCAGTGATTTTAGTGTCGGGCCAGTAAACTCATGACCTGACAAGTCCAACGGTCTTATGTTTTTCAGTTGAATAACAATACCTCACTGTGTAATATTTTATCAAAAACAAATCATGTTCAAATGTTGACTTTGGGTCTAATAAATTACCTTACTGCTTTTTTGTATAAAAGCATTTGTATGCATGTTTAACTGTGCCAGTAAGTTTTTTTTCCTCAAATTTTGAATCTGGTCTTGTAAACATAATGTCTGGTCGAGTAAATATTTTGAGCTACAAGCCCAGCGGTCTTGTGGATTTTCCCCCAAAAATTCAAGCCCCGAATAATCTCCCAAGATGGCATTGCCAGCAGTCTGCAATGGCCGATATGAAGAAGTACATGTAGGATTCACTGTCTGGATGTCTCAAATTAATTCCAGTAAACATGTATCTCCTGCAAGTATACTTAAATAAAAGTCAACTCCACAAAAATGAAAATGTACAGCCTGTAGTCAGCAACATGACAGATTAAGCTTTGCTTCCTAAAGCCCATCCATTTATATTTCGTCATCGATTAACATAGAAAGCTCAGCGTTTTACATGTATATATGAGGAATGAATAAGATCTCCGTAACATTCATCTACACGGGAAGAAGAAGCATTAATTGAATCACTTCATCCTGGCGCCATTTACTACTAAAGAGAAATGTTGCTATTTTCTGGTTCAATTGCGGTTAAACAAGGTTGGGCTTTTTGTATCAGACCACAGAAATTTTCAGGCATAGAACTGAATTTGTTTTTGATTGTTTTAGCAGAAATAGACAGCATTTAAACTGAGATTTTATTGTTGTTGTTTTTTAAGCTTCAAATTTTTCAACATATCTATTAATTTTCAAGCTTGTTCAGTAAGATGTCTAAATACATGCTACATATCTTTTTACAATTAAGAAAAAATAGTTAATTTTATTTGCATCAATTGAGCAAAAATCAATATCAATCATCACGCCTCAAATTTGATCTCCAACAACAAACTCAAAATAATAAGCAGCGAGCAATAAAAATGCAAGCTGATGTCCCTCAATCGTCACAGCCTCAAAACGACTCAAGGGGTGTGAACAGAACATCCACGTTGCCATGGTACCATGTAAATAAACAAAACCACACTTTCCACTAAAGACATTTCCCAAGCACACCATATTTACACACACCCAGAGAGACAGCCATGCAGTAGTAAATACTCCCGAGCAAAGCTACACGTATTTCATTTATTTAGGTCAACATTGGTCCACACCCTCACCAGCGCTGAGCCAAGGAATTTAATCAGTGTGTTGCCGAGCTACATCAGCATGGCCATAGCAACAAGGACTCCTTGATGTCTTTGATGATGCAAGGAATGATGACCGAAGATCAAATCGATGCTAATTGAGGGCCACGCCTGTGATGTTCATAGCAAGCTTCATAATTTGATGTCTCACATCGCTGCCTACGATTGGTTTATTGGATCTCTTAAGGACCAATTGAATAAAGGAATGGAAAAGATTGATTTATCAAATGAAAACCAAATAAAATTAAGAAGAACGATCTTGTACTTACAGAGCCAACCGTTTTTAACAACTGCATTTTGGAGTTCCATATCGGCCGATCTTTTCTGAACGATAAATAGCTCTGTAAAAATGTAAGAAAATACATGACAATATTTTTAAGGGATATATCTTGAGAACACATTACAATTAAAAACATAAAAATGCTTAAATCCAATCGACTCTCAATTTTTAATAGAAATTATACAAACTGAAGATTGCTTCAAGTACAGCTACCAAAAATTTGAAGAAAAAAAATCTTAACGAAAATGTTTGCTTAACAAAGCTTTTACATGTAGCACTGCAAACAGTCAATAATTGCTCCCATTGTTCTCCAGAGGTAAAATATAATGACCAAGACCTATTATGCACAATGGGCAAACCACTTAATGAAGATTCTGGGGGTCATTTGATTTAGGTTTCTTGTCACTAACGGCGTCACGATGTCTCCATTCAATTATAGGCTCCACTATATAAAGCTGTCAGAATTTAGAACGTACACCAAACCATAGATCTTTGTTGCACCGTTTTTTTCCCCCCACAAATCTAACCTTGTCTGCTTTGTGTTCAATTTTATGGGGCTCCTTATTTCACATCAGCCTCGACATCATTTTTCACAGAGTGCCCCCGTGCAGAATCCATCGCCCACGAAAAGGGTCTTTTGTACATGAACATTTTGCCAATGTCATATCTACTTGTAAATGGTGCATAGAGTCAATCTATCCTACGTACTGTTGCATTGTATTTACTTTTATTGTATTGACTATAATTGATATAGACTTTTATGACATTGTAGATTTTAGTAATGCGCTTTTGAACATTTTATGATGAAATGTGCACAATAAATGTGGTTTTATTTTTATTATTATTATTAGCAATCTATTTACAGTGACAATTGGAGTCAAAGAGCAATTTGTTACCTCTTTCATTCCACTCTGGGATGAGACTGAATGAGCGTGAAAAACTCTTCACAAATGGCTTTGGGCAATCCCCTAATTCTAGACCTTGAACCTCTCATTCTCAGATGATACAATTAGCCTTTCCCACAAAATAGTTTTACAGACACTATTGTTTGGTAAACACAATAGAGTTGTGCACTAGGCAGACGTACATTACAAACACCTATGCATCACCGTGACAGCAAAACAAAACGGTTTATTTAAGTAAACTGAAATCACAAAGACATCCGATAGATCCCTTGCACTGACTCTATTGTCACACGCAGCTACTGTCCGCCCACGGTCTGCCATTTTGGGAGTCAAACTGCATGTGAAGATATGGTGCGCATCTGACCACTTATGCCTTGCCCAAAATGCGCACCTTTTTTGTTTGTACAAATGGGGAATTCGACTTCCGAAACGGCACAAACCAAGATTTATCACGGGTGATGACGTCATTTGAATTGAATCAGTACATGCACTTAGGGTATCGCTTGGCACTCAGGAAGCACTACAAATATTACAACAGTTGTGTGCACTAGGCAATCACAATAGACAAAGTTACTTACCAAACACACAATGCTTGAGGTTATACACAAATAACTCAGGACTGAATGTATGTTAACTGTACATCAGCCCAGCACCCTTGTGTAGCCTGTGTCAAACTGAATAGTCATTATGTGTTTTCTTGCCTTAAATACATTGGTGACCCAAAACTCCCTCAAATGACATCAACAAAAACAGTCTTCCAACCACTGCAAAACTGATCTCCTGTGGAGAATTTGAATTGAAATCACAAATTCCCTCAACTTCATCCAAGATTTAAGTGAGGGAAAAAAAGAAGAAGGAACCAGCACAGCGGGGTTACCAGAAACAGTGACATCACATCAGTTTACAAAGCTACACAGGATGACGAAATTCTGAAACTATGCCAGTCAAGTTTCTTGAACATGTAACAGGGGTTCCTGAGACGGCCCGAAGGCAAAAGAACTTATTTTTAGAGACTCAGCTGGAGAGTTTCTTAAAGAGCCTGCTGAGGGTGTCATTGGCGTGTCATGTGGTCCTCCACTGGGTCCAGTTAAAATCGAAACTATGAATCAACTTGAAAGATGGCCTCAATTAAAAAACTGGAATTATGAATTGGGCCATCAAGGGTTTGTTATGTCTATAGGATATGTTTTTACATGGTGTATTTTCAAATTGGACGTCAAGTGTGTAGTTCAATTATTCCTCCATGGTTCAATTAAGTGAGCTGCTGCTCTTGGGACATACAGTACTGTACATGAAGGGGGAATGGTTTGTGTATCACTTGTAAAGAACCAAACCAAACATCAAAACAATTAAAGCTACATGTATGTCACAACTTCAACAAGGGAATGCTTGCTCCAGGTCACCCTGGACAGTCAAACATTGCTACAGTAAGCCATTGGCGAGTTTGATTTGAATAAAGTCTTGTACAATGACTTGCTTGGTCACAAGTTACTGCTTACATTTGAATTCCTCAGACTAAAGAGACAGTTGATATGTCAAATGGTTTGGGGAAAGCTTTCGCATAGCAACCTCCAGATGAGTAAACCCTGGTACCATACACATTCATTTAGAATTGTGTATGGGTGTTCACAGTTTCTTATGTCACTGCGCAAAAGCTTGCTCCGAATCATGTGACATAGCAACTGTCTCTGTAGTCTGAGGAACTTGTGATCGAGCACATCATTGTTCCAGACAATATTCAAATCTAACACGCAATGGCTTATACAATGACAAACCTAGGTGTTTGTGACCTGTCATTTGCCTTCTGCATTAAAAAATAAAATAAAAAATGAGTCTTCAAAATTCCAAAATGTGTCAAATTTCTTCAATATCTGAGAACTGACTTGCAGGATTCACATTCAGAATCGACCAGATGTTACTTTGCACCCAGACATTCCTTTTGCTTCATTTACAATGTAAAATACCAAGCAGCCTGGGGGCATCTGCAATCTATTGAATGCTGGGGGTACTGTACAAGCTATAGGAATACTGTGTTGATTATTAGAGCCTGAGCAGACCCACCAGACAGCCTGTGTATACAGGCCACCAGGCAATGATGTCAAACCCTGGGCATCCTTGGCTAACCAACATGAGCTAGCACTACAGGTATGCCAGAAATGTTGGACTGTCCTGGGTGACCTGGGGCAATGTCTGAGGCAGGGACATCTTGGTTTTGACCTCATGGTGAGGTCAACCCTGACAAACTAATCACAGGATGACAGGGGAGCCTGTAACTAATCACCTTGTGACAAATTGTTTAGCCAACAATGATCCCTGGAGGATCAAAGGCCAACTCTTCATCTTTTCCTCTGTTTTGTATATCAATGCAATTGATTCAATCTATCTTGATTTCAATTACTGTGTGGATATCCTTGAGATTCACTAAATGAGAAGGAGAAAAAAACACTGTACGACTCCGTGACAGCGATTCATGCCTGGCTATTTGCAGTGTACATTGTGTTGAAACATCTATACATTTATTGGCTCTGAGTTTGTAAGGTCTTGTATTTAATTTCACATTTTTAATAGTCGTAAGGGCCTTGAACCTAAACTAGCTTTAAATCAAAAAGTAACAACCAAACCTGACATATAACTGTTCCCTGACAAGATTGATGATTATCTTCACCAAACAATTTATTTTGAGGAAGATGTTTCTCCAATAAAGTCAATTTACCAGGCTCTTCAAAATATGATGGACCAATCTTATGAAACTCATTAAAACTGTAATAATAAATTTTACATTCAAACATGCGTATATCCTCGATCCTGATTGGTCAACAAATGGTCAACAGCAGTGAAATATATTTAAGCATACATGTATGACACAGCTCCAAACAAGTCTAATAATTTCAATATGTGTCTTAGTACCTGCATGTCACACCCCAAAACCACACAATAGTGCCTTTTTATAAACCGGCACCGGTCTGTGGGAACTTTCCAGAGGTTAGAAATGTTCACATCACACAGTTATTGGAGGGGTTTCTTTCCCTAGGTGTTGCTGACCATGCACTTACTCTTAGCACCAAGCACAATTGAGTCAGCTTTGCCAGCATGTGGCGGCAACCCAAGGCAGAGTTGACGAGGCAACAAGAGTATCAACATGTGGCCAGTTATTGGACTCTTAGTCTTATTTACCATTCCTTGAAGCCCAGGGAGCTTGTGTCAGACACTGTACAGACCAGGGCCCAATGTCATAGAGCTAGTTCAGCAGAAAATACTGCTTCAATAACTTCTGCTTGGCAAAAATAAGCAGGATACCAGCCAAAAGTAGTACATGTACACACATGTACATAAGAGATGGTATTGTGGATGGTAACCTTATTCTGGTAAGCATAATTGTGTTGTGCTTAGCTACTTTTTGTGCTTAAGCAGTTCTATGAAATTGGGCCCTGGTAGCTCTGTAACTTGCGGCACAGCAGTAAGCTTCCACCTCTTCATTATCACAGAATAAGTGGAAGAGCAATACATGTATGACTTATGTACAAAAGCGCATGTTGTTGTCTCAACTGTTTAATGGGACAGTATCACAATCTGATTGTCTATGTACACAGACTAAACAGGGTTGTTCAACGGGAATGCTAACAAAATCTGCACCAAAAGCAGATTTGACTGTATTTGTATTGTAACCTCAATTATGAAAATTTAGAATTTATTATACAGGTGTGTACGTACATGCATTTTTACTTTTGACTTCTGCTAATTAGTAATAAACATTTTATCAATTTGATCAAAATGTTGTGGTGGTGAAATATCATGGGATATAATACAAGTACAAGAGTAAGTAAGTAAGTGTAGTAAACCTCAGGCTTCTTGCATCGTCATCAATTCCCGCAACTTGTTACTGGGAATGAAATTGTTTGGTGCTGTGCCAAGGTGGAGGGCCTTTACACCCCCCAAAATCAAGTCAACAATCTCAATCAGTTCAAAGATCTTATACTACATGTACAGTGTACTAAGCAGTACAGTAAATATGCAGAGACTGACACAGACTTGAAAAGGGGTTTGCCATGAACTTTTTTGAACTTTTTCACCAGGATTGTCGTTTCACTAATCCATCAGCTTTCATCACTGGTCCATTCATGTGCAAATCTTAAAGTTTCTTTTCAATCTTGTGATTTGTATGAGACTTGAATTGTGAAGAATCTGAGCATTGAGCTTTGGGATTCAATTAAGTTGCCAGCCCAGACTTTTTGGGCCGATTTTTCTCTTCAGTCTGGTGTCTCAACTGGCATAAACACTGACTTGAAATCAAGGAATCAATACATTTAACTTTTATTCCCACGTTTTTCTTTGTCTGTGACTATACTGTACCGTTGCCACACACATGTGTGAAAACAGAGTGGGTGAGAAGTAAGAGCTTGTAAATGTATTGTAGCTGTGACAATAACCAGGAAACTTGCTTACAATCATGGAAATATAGCTACCTCAATAGCGTGACAAAGACAGGGAGTTCCTGTCATTTGTGGTCCAAAGTTTAGATGACTCATTCCATTGATAACCACCAGAGTGGGTGAGCCATCACAACCGAAAACCAGCTTTGTTTTGTTGACAAACAAACCACAAGTCCCCCCAAAAAAGAAATAAAAAAAAGAAGACTATGACTAGATGAGTGTAAAAAACACCTGTTGGTTGTTAAACCATAAAGGTGTGCATCAGGGATAAAAATACTATTTGTGTTTTAATCACTCTTTACTTAGAACTTCCCCGAGTGCTGAGGAAAAATACAATCACCAAGGCATATTACTAGGATGGGATTCAAACCCACGACCTTTGCCATTCTATAACAGTGTCCCATCACTGAACCACTGAGATTGCCCGGTAGCTTGAATGGCAAAGGTCGTGGGTTAGAATCCCACCCGAGTAATATGCCTAGTGGTTTTTTTTTCGCAAGACTCGGGAAAGTACTGAGTATACAGTGCTTTAACGCACATCAGTGTATGGGTAAAATACATAAAGGTGCAGGTGTACATTTTTAAGTCTGCCCGCATGATCAAAACAAGAAGAGTGTTTCTTCTTCCTGCTTCATTGTTTTGAGAAGAGATGATGTATGATACATGCTGGCTGTTAGACCTGCACTCAGTAGTCAGAATGTGGTGATACATTTTGTTGTAGTCTAAAATATCATTTAATTGGCAATCATGAAAATACACCGTGGTTAATTAGAATGACTCAGGCAAACAGTTTCGCTGTAGATGAGGTATCCAGGAAGTGGGAATTTTACCACTTCAACCACATCTGTAACCAAAGTAATAACATTTATGAATATAAATATTTTAGTACATGTACCAGCCTGACACTCAATCAGACTGTTTGTGCTGCACAGGATCAAGCTGATTGGCAAAAACCAATTTTGTTGCAACATACTGAGTCGAGTTTAGCTTGAGTAGCGTCAATGTAATAAGAGGCCCACAGGCCAAGAATTTCCTTACTGAGTGGGCAAGTTACAATTACAGTCATAGTGAACTTTAGTCTGAGAGACACTAGGGTCCCAACCAGGGCAAGCGTCCCAGAAATCTGTCCACTAAAGAGGAAAGCACAAGGAAAGTTGGATAATGGAAAGCTTTGGCAACCATGAAACCTCAATTAAAAAATGATGAATCTTTCTCCATGTTTCAAAGTATTATTATTTGTAAAGCAAGTAGTAATGTCAAGTAGTTAAGACAATACAATTGTTTGTCAGTTACCATTAAAGTTTGACACAGCGTTAAGAAAGGAAATAGGTAGCCCTGATTGATAGCATGCAATGTGAATTGATTCTGTATGTGTAATGTATGATTAACTGAACATACTAAGTGGAATTTAATATCAGATAGAGAAATCAATGGTGTTCGTCACTCCATGGTGTGAATACACACACCCAGTCATCACTACGCATTACCACCTGTTACACTGGCTAGACCAGGAATGGTTAGAGAGTCATTCACCAGGCATTCAGATTCAACTTGTTCATATGGTTCATGTACAATACCAAAATTACATATAATCGATAGTATTTTTCACTGAGTTGTTTTCACCTTATAATGTCCACTAAAATGTATAAAATGATCTTTAGAAATTGAAGTGCAATTAGTTGTTGAGGTTAACAAATGTCAACCACAGTCATGAACATTTTCAGACAACCTTATTTCTAATGCTACACGTACAATGTAGTATTTGGACAATTTAAAAATGAGCAACCATGTAGTTGCAGAAAAGCACTTTTTGTGCTGCATGTAAACAAATCCATTGGGAATGTCCTGTCTGTGTTTTCCGCCAACGCTGGGCTGCGAAGACGCGCAATGTTAATTCTTGTAATGCAAGGTCATCTTTGACCAATGATGTTGATGCAAACTATACAAAACACCAGCACGAATCTGCGTGACATGAACGTACGCAAGTCCAAAAAAGCAAGACAGAACTAGAACATACATAGTATGAAATTAATCTAAAATGGATTGGTCTATAAAAGGTCACTTGCTTTTTAGGTTTCGACACCCTTATGTATGTTCCTACACCCCTATGTTCCAACACCCTCAATGTAATTTTTCTAACCATAACCCTAACCCTCACCCCAACCCTAAGCCTAATCCTAAAATGTACATCAAGAGGGGTAATCATAACATAGGGTTCAGGTAGTCCGAGCATAGGGGGTGTTGGAAGAGCAGTCCCAGTTCTTTTCACTGTGTGGTAGACTTCACATGTTTCTTAGAAGCACTGAGAACAGAAAAGGTAATGATTGAGAACTCATACTGTTTGTTCCCATTTGTTATAAGGCTGGGTGTACAGCATAACCCATACACGTCAGTCACTAGTATGTAGGTCTTTCATTATAACATTCAGGCTTGGTTAATGATTCATTAGCAATACTGACTGTCATGCAGTTGGAATGTCACCAACTGCCCAGATCAAAACCAATAACTTGTACATTATTCACACACATCATGCACTTGTATTAACTGATGTTAGAACTTAATACAGTATCTGCCTACGGGTACCAGCACTTTGTCTGTTTTCAGGGAATTGAGGGGTTGGGTTGGGTGGAGCTGTTGGGGAGGGGGGGTGTGAATGTTCACCTATTTGCTTTTGGAGGACACGCACTAGTTTGTAATAAAAAGTAGGCTTGAAATATTTCTGCAGTGCCAAAATTCTAGATTCTAGTGATTTCACGGGTTGTTCCATGGTGATCAAAGAGGGTTGAAACTGGGGAGGTTGGGGAACTACATGTACATTAATTTGGAAGTACATGTACATGTAGTGCCTCTTTAACCGGAGATACATGTACATGTACATGTACATGTTATGTATCTCTTTACCTGCATACCCGCAATAATGTAAGATGCAAACCTTGCAGTGTCTGATAACAGGGCAATGAGGTCTTTCTCTATGGTTTGACACTGTAACAATCACTCGATTTAAAAATATGGGAAATAAACAAGTAAAAAAAAACTTTTTATTATAGGGCCTACATGAACATGTAAGGAGCAAATGTGAACAATAGCTCAAAAGATATTAACGAGGTCAATGAACAGAATGAAAAAAAAAGAAAAGAATCAGACTGAGGGCTCTTCGAAGACAAATTCTGATGGGCAATTCAAATGGTTCACTGCAGCTCACTGTTGCTAGACAAGTATTATAAGAAAACAAAGGTAAATGGTACATTGTACATCTTGGAAACACTGCTGATTTATGCATGGATGTACATGTCAGGCACACAAAGTATTTCAACACCCCTTATAGTCAATTGACTTTGGGCTACTAGGTAGGAGTTATTATATAGGCTATGATGTATGGGCAGAGGGCAAAAAGATCTGACAAAATTTTATTTTGATTCAAAAATTTAACAACAAAATCAATGGTTTCAGTACTCTAAAAACTTGAAATTTTATATTCAAATACTACCCGATACGCCTAAAAGAATTAAGAGAATTTATAGACACTTCATTCTTTGTATATTTTCAAAATACTTTTTATTACATTTTTTTGGTCCCTCTTTCAGTGGTGTCCAAATATTATACTGTGTGTTTTTGCACATCAACAGGGCACAATAATGATTGTGAAATTTGCACATTTCATTTCTATTGATTGATGACACTTTCTCTCTCTATACTGCCCCTCCTCTGTTAATAATATCTATAGCCCCACCCATGATAAACCTCATCAAGTACCTTGATCATCTACCATGAGTCACCGCTTAACAACGGCGACTCGTAGCAATAACTCAAAGGGTATGCAAGCATTCACAGTGCAGGTACACTGTATACCTCGACTTGGAGAATATTGCATCGTACGAAATGATTGCATTCAATGTTCGTAATTTGTTGGTTTATTTATTTGTGTGTGTTAAAGGTGGAAATACAGCAGTCAAAACCGCCATAATTCAAACTTACGATGGTTAAAAGTGTGCACATACTATACAATTTTACACAAAGATCAGATTGGACAAGAAAACTAGACAAGCTAAGGCATGAGACAAGCCCAAAACTCCCCCAAAAGGACAAAATGAAAGAGAATGAGGGTGTAAGTGAGGATTAAAAAGATGGTCAGAAAGGTAAAAAAAACAACACGCAGGCAGTAAGGAATGATCAGAAAAATTACAAAACAAGGACAAATGAACATTGTGGACATATGGACATTGTGGACAAATGGATATTTTTTATGACGTACTGTGTACATCCCAGGTCTTGAATAATAATAATATAATTATAACTAGTTCTTATATAGCGCATTTCACAATAAC